>JAPFQT010000189.1:0-370000 GCA_027627225.1 Congeria kusceri
TAACTGGTGAAGAAGAACTAGATAGAAAAGTTCCAATCCCATTTGTTTTGAAACATTATTTTCTTGTAGTAAAATGTTACAAACGTAACTACAGTCACAATATTGTACGTGCACATGTATGAAATACGTCAGCTAGTGTCAATTTCACTAATATGTCAATATATTGTAATCACGTATACATGTATAGGAAATCCATTATTACTACATATAGTTACATCAGCTGACACATTCATGCGTACACGTTCATTGTACCGTGTAATCGTTTCCATCCGTGTAATTGTGGTAGACTTCAATTCTAACTCACCAGTCAACGTGCCAAACTTTTAGGCAATAAACTGATACAGAACCTTCCTGTCACACTAAAATATTTATTATTATTGGATTTTAAGCAGATCTTTAAGACGCGTAATTGTCCGTTTAACGACGCATTAATAATACGATGTCACTGCAGTTTGTGTATTAACATTATTAAACATTTAAAGTAATTTAATATCTTGATGTGACTCTGTTTTGCAGTACGGAGCTGTGCTGTGAGTCCCACTGGGGATCGGTTATACGTCACCAACTGGGACCAGCACAAGCTCCTCACCCTGGACAGGGATGGGTCGGTACTCTCTACATTGGAGGACCCTGAACTACAATGGCCACGTGGTGTACATGTGACACCTGCAGGCCAGGTGTTGGTCTGCGGAGAGGGGTCCCACACTATCATACAGGTGGACAGAGAGGGCAGGAAGAAGCTGGCCACTCTGGCTACATACAGGGATGGAGTGAGGGTCCCATTGTCAGTCTGCTACAACAGGCACACAGCCTCCATCATTGTGGGACAAGAGCACAACAACAACATCCTGGTGTTCAAAGTGCAATAGCTTACTTGTACATGTATCAGACATTTGTATAATAACAAATATGGTTATCTTAAAATGACAGTTTGTAAGTTAGAAATGATTTATTGTGTACTGTGTTATATTTCTGTGTAATACTATACATTTATCATAATTATGACAGTATGACTTTGGAACCAATATTCTGTGTTATTTGTATCAAATAAATGTTTTGGCATTTGTCCTTAAATTAACAAGTTATATATGATGAATGTTAAAGGACAAATACCTGGTACAATTTTAGTCTAGAAGTCATTGTGTGTACAGAAATATACATGTACAATGTACATGACAATTGCTATTTTTAGACTGTCATTTGTACACATATTTGAGGAATGTATTTGATCAATTAATTGAAAACATGACACTGTAATGTTATAAAAATACTTGTTTTTGAAATATGAAGGATTTATTGTAATTTTCTGCATTGAAAAGACATTGATGATTTGAGTATTGATTAGTTTAATCATATAAAAAGAAAACATGATGTTAAATTGGTTAATTGTATTTAGTTTTATACTGATGATGATTTAACATCGTTTATTATAACATTGATACTTGTGCTGGAAGTCAAGTGAAAACAATCAGACATAAATAACTTATCTGCTTGTAGTGTTGGATGCATATGCATTTTCTGTTCTGTGTAAGTGATGTATGTTAATCTTCAGAAAATGGAGACAATTAAGATATATAATTATTTTTCATGTATTTAAACATTTATTGAAAATGCATTGATGACATAATTAAACATATGTGATGATTGTTCTACTGTTATTATTATGTAGCATGTTATAACGACAAACTTTATATTGTGCGTGTGAATAAAATTTTGATTCTTTCACCTTTGTCTTCGATGTCATTTATAAACATTGAACTAACTGTTGATATTATTTAAACTTGTACGTGATTACTGCGATATTGTTCAGTGACAAGGTATTGATATGCAGATAATTATTACATTAATTAACATTAACTGTTAAAATAGCATATACAAATAACCATTTAGCCCGTAAAGTATGGAAGAAAAGATAGATACCTTAATTGAAGGTATTAAAAAACTTTGATGCTCATGCACAAATTCGCCTCGTGAACAAAAAGCAGTTCTTTTGTTACGTCCCTTTGTCCGTCATTATAAAGCATGTTGAAATATAACTGTATACTTATTAAGGTAATTTTACTGTCAGTCAGTAATGGAACAGGGTAAACGTTTCTCTGCAATTTGTATGCATAAATCAAAAACGTCATGATCAGTGTTTCTGTGATTAATTTAAAGGCACTTACGAGGTATAAAAAGTAAAACTTGTCATCAGGAACATTCCTGCCAAGTTAGATTTAAAGGGGCTAAGCGGTTTCAGAGAAGTTGTTAAATAAATGGTTGACGTCGACGACAGACGATATTAATATGGAAGTCCACTCTTCTGAGTCGGAAGCTATACCTCATGTTGATTTTCGGTACTAAATCGCCCGCCGCATACTAAAACAGTTTCACATAGCATCGTACCCTTTCTAAAACTAAGAAACATAATAATTAATGAAATGTACTTAATATGAAATGAGCATATAAGCGTTAGGACTAGAATAAACCAAAGTCATAGACACTAGGACTCATAGCCGGTCTATTCTAGTCCTAGATGTGTCGAGGATTGTTCTAGACACAGGCCATCATCTGGCAGGATCAAATGTTTCTGTCACCAGCATGAGGCTTATTTGAACATTCTCGAGTCTGTTTCTTGGGTAGAACCAGTACTAAGTGTGAAAGATTCACTACAGTACTGTACATTCAATTGATAATTTATAGCGGATTGGAATATGCTTAAGTTTTTGTCATGTGTTTAATGTCTTAATTATATAGAGAGACCTGAAAAGTGTGGACTGACACCTGCATGTGCTCATAGAAACGAGCATCATGATCGTTAGACTGAGCAGCATGCTCTTCGTTCAGCCTTGTACTATTTAGCATGATGCTCGACCTAAAGAACATGATGCTGTGTTTTAAAACACGCACAATATTGGCTGATTAATTTGTGCGATCAATTGATTTATGTTTGGATATATATCATCACGCAGAAAAAACATAAGAAGAACTGTAAATCTTACTTGGAATGATATATTTTATGTTTTAAGTGATATGATGGAATGTGATGTTACGTCAATCGCCCCAATTTGTCACACTGACCTCGCATTCCATTCTTTTCTTGAAACGTTGGTCATTTTATATAGTCCGCTAACCTGTTTTGGAACGGGGAAACAGGAAAGGTTGCTAAATTATTAATTGTTAAACATTGTATAAAATGATCAGCATGTTGTATGTTTGGTAGGGTCTTCCTTTAGTGGTGAACATTATAAATAAAGCAGATTAATTGTCTATATAAAGTCAACAACAATCAGTGTGTTACAGTATGTCTATTAAAACATAAGAAACCAATACAGAAATATATATAGTACTACACTGCTAGGCACATGCTCTTTGTTGATTTCAAGAATCATGTGAATATCATGTGACACAAAGTTGCATTACCGTAACATCGTGTGGATAAAATGAACGACTGTAAAATATTGGTGTTTACAATTCAGTGTGTATTTAAAATACATCAGTTAATGAAGTACAAGAAAACAAGTAAAACATCTAATTTAACTGTATATTACATATTGCATATCTATTTCTTACCTTAATGATATTTCTTTCAAATTTAAACCCATAAATATAAATTAACATTAGTTTACCAAAAAGCACGACATACACAAGCTCCGCATATTAACTAGTGTAAGACCAAGAAATGGCATGTTTATTACGCGTAACGTCTTGTTATATATTGCATACTGAAATATATCATAGAAACTACTGTTTTTTACACAAAGCAAGGACGAAGTGTTAAGTTTGTTGCGTGCATATGTGAAACACCCAACTAACATGTTTTTTATCAGTCCAGAAACACACATTTTATTGTGTCGTCAAATTATACAATAAACTTAAGACAACCCCAAAGTTTACATACTTCTAATCAGATTAAGTTTTCAACATCAGATTTGTCAAAGTTGGAAATGTCTATTAACAATTAAACAATTAAGCATACAATTCAACATGATCGGTAAGCTATCGGTATAAAGAACCTCTTATGCGTTGACTTCTGTCCGTCACCAAATTGTATTTCATTCACAAATAAGCCTGAATAGTTAAACCAGTGTTGACCAAACATTCACATGTAATCTGTTGAAACTAGTCGGGTCTGGCAAGTAAAACCAGTTATTGATCCTGTTTGGTAAACTATATCCTGTTCTTATATTCCCTGTATCACCGATTTCAGCACTGATCTTATTTAAACTTGCTAAATTTTAAGTGGAAAGTAATTTAATGTTTGGAGAGGTAAACATTTTAAAATAACACTTGGAATTTCAATTAAATCATTACCTTTCATGAAATGAAATCAAAATAAAACTTTTTTGTACAATGAGTTAGACAGATAAGTTTAATTAATTATATTTTGTCAATACTTTGCGCAGCAAGTAGTTCTGAGATCTTCCAAAAAAAAATTGTATTTGTATTCATTCGTTTACAATTTCAGTGATTGATTCCTATCCGTCCACTGCGGTCTTGCTCTGATACTTAACAATGTTGTTTGTGAGATTCTGAGGCTGATTTCTGTTGTCATGGTTGTAGATTGGGGCAAATGCATCTCTCATTTCCAGTCGCAATTCATATCGTCTTTGTATATAAACTTGAATCTTTGATTAAAGAAAACCAAAATCATATCTGTAAGTATTGTAGTAAGAGTACAACCATACAAAAAATTAAAGGGATGCTGCTGAAAACAACAGGACTGTAATTCTCTTGGAATTATAGTTTGTATGAATGCATGACATGGGTTAACAAGTAATGTGTTAAATTCTTATAAAGTAATAAGTAGCTGGTCTAATAATTTCAGTAGGAAACTGTGACAGTAATTCCTAGTGCAGATTAATTGGGTGTTACAATTTCAGGGAGAGAACTCAATAAGACTCCTCAAACTAAAACTACTACAGTGATCTCCCCTGCATTATTGCTATGAGTTGGTTGATCAACTTGTGGGGTTATTTGGAAGCAATGGTGAAATATACTTGGTTAAATACTCAAAAAAAAAGTCTGCTACAAAGAATAATAACGAAGAAAAAATTAAAGATGCAAATATCAAGTATACTAGTTTTTGAGGGTCTTACACATCATCGTCCAGGTTATTTATCAAAGTAATCTTTGGGATTGAAGCTCATTCCTGAAGACACTAAATACTGTTTCTACTAAGTAAATATACTTCATAATGTCAAAGGATTTGTTCAAACAAAATATGTGTTGACCTTGTACATGTTAAACTGCAGCATATTTGTGATGTCTGATTTTTAAAATGTCCCTGTTTCTCTTAATAAGCATATATGTTCACTATTAATGATAATAGAGCTTGTCTACTGTGCCACAGAGGTCAAGGTAACCATTTACATTTACTTGTCAGAGTACTGGATCTGGTTTCTCAAATTCTTCAGCATGTTTTAAAACGATAAGCTTAAGCTCACCATTTTCATATTTCAATTAAGTGTGCAGTAATATAAATACTGTTTTCAAGACATAACAGTTTGAAGTAAAGTGTTATATTTAAGAAATAATTTTCGATTTATGTTAGTTTATTGGCCAATATACAACGATTTGGAGTTCTGATGCATATGAATTAAACCACAAGGGCGTTAGTCCGAGTTGTTTAATGGCCGCGCATTAGAACGACAAAGAGTTGTTTATTGGCTGATAAACAATGATAATACGAAAGTTATTTCGATTGTAACACTATCTGACATATATTTTTGCAATATTTAATTGGAACTACTTTTTACTATGCTCCGCTTAGAATCGGGACTTCTTGTTGCGTTGTTTATTAGGTAGTCTAGCATTGATAATTTTGTTCTTAGTCTATAGAAAAATTAGCGAGTATCGTGTTGAAATAGATAATCACAATAAATAATATATTGTGTTGTAAATTAATTTTAAAATAATAATTTTGATTGATGAAATAAGAAGTGTAAGGTGGTCAGAGTGAGAGTAGTGTCCCCTTACAACATGGACGTATTTTATAGTCTCGTGCAATTTATCGCTATTTATTGACAATGGGAATAGACACCGCGCTATGGAGAATGCGAATCGGTTGTTTTAGCCAACCAAAGAAATGTGCGTGTAGAATAAAAGTGCTTGTACTTCCAAAAAGTGTAAAATGCGGGATTGTAACTAGTTTTCGCCTTGCCACGTGCATTGCCGCCATAATTCTTGCATGCGGCGACGTGGAGTCTAACCCCGGTCCGCCAAAAGACGGAGGTGTTCGACGCAAAACCTATCCCTCCAGTCAAGTTGTATCCGCGGGAGAGCGGGAGGGCGAGATTCCGAGTCGTCCTATGACTCGTGCACATGGAGCCTCTGGGGCGGCGCCCGTCGATGGTGCTCACAGTCGAACCACCAACCAGCTAACACCTGACCCCAAACAAAGACGCATATCATCGTACGCCACAAGCATCAATTCGCCACCCAATCAACCTAACCCCCCACAAATTATGACCACCGGGGACGAAAATAGGTCAGTAAATTCTGATATTATTGATATGTTGTCGTCAATAAAAAGCGATATGAACAAACAACTTCGCCAAGTTTCTTCTGACATCACAAATTTAAATTCGAAAATGGACACTATTATGTCTACTATAAGTGACCTGAAATCTGACAACGAACGTCTGATGCAGGATAATGTGATCCTAAAACAGCAAGTAAACTCAATGCAACAGAAGTTAGATCAGATCGAAAATCAATCACGACGAAATAACCTTAGATTTAACGGTATATCTGGAAGTATTCATGAACAGTGGGACATTACTGAACAAAAACTTCGGAATTTTATGAAAATCAACTTGGGTCTCGGCGATCAAGCGGATATCATTGACATAGACCGAGCACACAGAGTCAAGTCTCGTAACACAAGTGCATGTACAATAATAGCTCGTTTCCCGAGGTTCAAGGACTGTGACCATATTTTCAACAAAGCTAAATCTGTTTTTACATCAAATTCACCATTCTCAGTGCAGAGGGATTTTTCAACTAGGGTTAAGCGACATCGACAAAAGCTTGGTGAACGCATGATTACTGAAAGGAATAACGGCAATTATGCATCTATGCGATTTGACAAGCTATACATAAACAGTGACATATATAAATTCAACGATGAAACGCAGTCTATCGAACGCATCGGTACACGTAGGAACTTTCAACCACGTGCTCACCAACCACGTGGGTTTGACCAAAACAACGATGACAGAAATCGATTGGCTGTACACCAGAATGGATTAGCACGTGGTATTTCCGAAAGTGACAATTCGCCAGTATTATTCGTCACCGAAAATGATGGAAACGCCTACCGAACGTCCGGATTTGAATCGAACAACTCCGATGACAACTACGAAAATGACGTCACGCAGAGCCAATCACTATTCGGGTAGGAATTAGGCCAAGGTCAACACACTGACAGTTTTGAAAGCTACAGTATTTTCTCGTGGAACATTGCTGGGTTAAATAAACACCAAGACAATAACGAGTTGAGATGTTATTTACAAGCTTTTGACATTATTAATTTGTGTGAAACATGGGGTAATTCTTCAGGTGAATTTAAAGATTTATTAAATGGATTTAGCTGTTACGATTATGTTAGAAAGCGTAAACCCAATTCAATTAGAAATAGTGGTGGTATAAGTGTGTTTATACGTAATACATCAGAATCGCTTAACATTGTTAAACAATTTACTGCGAATTTATTGATTGTGTGGTACTTTATTTTTCGTTTTCAAGATTGTACAATATGAACGATGTTATTATGTATTTTACCTATGTATCTCCTGAAGGGTCACCGATCTACATAAATAGCGATTATCACGACGGTATAGCAAAAATTAATGATGATTTAGAAAAAATCAGATTAGATTATCAAAATGCATCACTTTTTCTGACCGGTGACTTTAATAGCAGAACCAAAGATTATCTCGATTACATACCATGCGATAACTTGGATTATATTTATGGGGATACTGAGTATGAAAGAAGCAATTTTGAAATTCTAAGACAAAATAAAGATACTATCGGAAATAATTTTGGACGATCTCTTTCTAATCTCTGTAGTATATTCGATTTCCACATATTAAATGGTCGATTTGATTCAGATAAAATGGGTGAATTTACATGTTTTTCCAATGATGGATCAAGCGTAGTGGATTATATGCTTGCATCGCCTGAACTTTTTTATATCATCATAAAGAACTTCACTGTACTAGATAGGGATGAATCGGATCATTTTCCTATAACTTGCAATCTTGAATTACCAAAAATATGTCCCAAAGAACGCACAAATATTTCATGTATTAGTACCAACCATTTTACTCGTCTTAAATGGCGCGAAAGTAAAATAACTGAATTCCTGTCAAATTTTAAACGTACGCTGTATACAAATGGTGATATTATAAGAAATTATATTAATGCTAATATTGATGAGGCAATAAAACACATAACATCATTGTATATGAATGCAGGCGAGCATATGAAAGTTAGATCATTCGCATCTAATACATCACAACCCGACTGGTGGGACTCAGAATGTGATGAAAAAAAAAGTATTAAATACGTTGCGCTACGCAAATTTAGACAATCTAACATAGAAAACCACTTACGTGAGTATAAAGAAAAAAGAAACGATTTTAAAAACACTTGTAAAACAAAGATAGTAAATTACCAAATTCGGGAAAGAAAAGCTTTATATGAAACTAGAAATAATGCTAAGAATTTTTGGAAAATTATTAAACGTGCTAACGTAAAGCCTTGCTTAGATTCAGTTATTTCTCCCGATGAGTGGCAATCACACTTCTCTAAATTACTGTTTGATGAAAACGCGACGGGAATTGATATCAAATACAATAATGACTTCATCGACGAAACTGCTGGAGAACTAAATGAACCTTTTACTTTGCAAGAAATAAAACAATCATTGTTAAAACTTCTTAATAATAAAAGTTGTGGTATTGATGGAATACCATCGGAATTTTATAAATATACTGCTACAGATATTGCGCCATATTTCTGTGTACTATTTAACAAAATTTTAGAAAGTGGATATTTCCCACAGTCATGGGGTACAAGTGTTATCTGCCCCATATTTAAATCGGGATCACTTAACGACGCAGGTAACTACAGGGGCATATCAATTACAAACACAATGTACAAAATATTTTCTGAAATTATTAATAAACGACTATATACATGGGCCGAGAACTACAATAAATTTGATGAATCGCAAGCAGGTTTTCGACATGGGTATTCGGCAATCGATAATATATTCTGTCTACAAGCTATGATACAAAAATACCTATCCAAAAAGAAAGGCAGGTTTTATTGTTTGTATGTTGACTTCCGTAAAGCATTTGATAAAATTGACCACTTTAAATTATTTAAGTGTTTGGAAAGAAAAGGCCTACATGGCAACTTCTTAAGTACTCTAAAAGCAATGTATAGTAACTTAAAATCTTGTGTTAAATTATCTAACAAAAATATTATGTCCGATTGTGATAATAAAAACGGTGAGCACGTGGTAACTAGTTGGTTTCCATGTAACATCGGGACCCGTCAGGGAGATAAGACAAGTTCGACAATTTTTGCTCTTTTTATCGATGAGTTATCTACCCTTTTACGTGAAAAATGTGGTACCGGCATCTTTATTACAAATGAAATCCCCGATATTATTTGTTTAATGTTTGCTGACGATATTGCTAATTGCGCAGAAACTGTACAAAAGCTGCAACAGCAGCTAAATTATATTGATATTTTTTGTCAGGACACTGGTATGGAAGTTAATTTTGATAAAACTGAGATAATAGTTTTTCGCAATGGTGGACCACTTAAGAATATTGAAAATTGGTATTTTCGTGGAAAACAAGTAAAAATAACATCCTGTTATAAATACATGGGACTTTTGTTTACTCCCTCCCTATCATGGACCTTAGCACTTAATAAGTTAGCTGTTCAGGCACAAAAGGGTATCTTTTCAATTTACAAATTTCAAAAGCCATTTGGTCATTTTCCACTAAATGAAATGTTTCGATTATTTGACTCGATGATTACGCCAATACTTTGTTATGGGTCACAAATATGGGGGTTTGAATATGAACAGACTGTCGAATCTATTCACCTTATGTTTTGTAAACGGTACCTTAAACTAAAGAAGACCACAAACAATTGTATAGTTCTGGGTGAATGCGGTAGATTACCACTATGTGTAACCTATTATACAAATTGTATACGATATTGGTGTAATTTACTTCAAATGCCCTCTCATCGTTATCCTAGAAATTGCTATTTATTACTAAATCTCTTGATGAATCTGGTCGGACATGTTGGGCAACGAAAATTCAACATTTATTATTTATATATGGGTTTGGATATGTTTGGATTAGCCAGGATGTTGGAGATAAAAACATATTTCTATCAAATTTTAAACAACGTGTAATTGATTGCTGTACACAAAAATGGCACGATGATGTATCAAACTCAAGTCGATGTCATTATTATAAACATTATAAAAGCTTACTTAATACAGAAAAATATCTAACAATTGATACACCAAGAAAATATAAAATTGCTATGTCAAAATTTCCATCTTCAAACCACAAGTTATCAATCGAATTGGGCAGACATAATAATATACTAAAAGAAAATAGAATATGCAACCTCTGTTCAACCGATGAAAATCATGTTTTGGATTGCGAATATCATGCCTTTTTTCATTGCAATAAATATAATGAAATAAGATTAAGATATTTATCTTCATGGTATAGAGCTGGTAATTCGATACATGATTTTTTTAATATAATGGGTTCTAATGACGAAGCAAAAATAAAACAAGTATCATGTTATATATATCATGTCCTACAAATTGTTAACTCTCAAAATACTTAATATTTTGTTACTATTTTTCCTATTCAACTGAAACTGTTTATTACATTTTGATTGTATTGCATTATACATGAACGTGACACAACTCTCCTACTTATCGTATTATGTTATTATATTGACATGTATTTTGGGCCGGAGGCCTTTGTTTACGAATGGAAATAAACTTGTAAACTTGTAAAACTTTGAGAAATTAGACCCAGATGATTACAGACCATAATACTTCATAATACATAATACTGCTATTTCGGAAAGGAATTCACACTATTACATACACACTAGATCTGTTTCCTAAAAGCAGTGAAAAGTGTTGTTAACTTTGGTTGCCGTTTGCCTATTTCCGCAATATTTTTGTCATTATTCCCTATGTTTCATTAAACATTTCTGGAGTTTAGCTCAACTTGAAATGATTTCCCAAAGGTGTGTTTATTGTTATCTTTTACTGTATAAGCGAACAACTGGTGTAAATATCATAATTTTTAGTGGCGGTCAGAATTGGACGGTACCTGTAACCTCTCCATATTGGTGTTTGTATTTTATTCATTTCATTCTGTTTTCATGTATTATAAACAGTATTTGTTATTTTGGGGGATTTTTACTTAGAAAAATCACAGTACACATTCAGGTACTTATTTAAGATGTAAAACATGTGTTTCAAGACTGTCAGAAATTGTTTTCTTTCATTTAAGTTCAAGTTTGGGTTTGTCAAAAAATCTACCATGCCATTACATACCTGAAACATGCTTATGTTCCGTGCGTAATGTATTTTCAGTCAATAATAATTGCCATATTCGCATGTTTTGTATACTTGCATACACCAAAAAAGTCTTGATTAAGAGATGAATCCTGAATTGTTTAGCCAGATTTCATATCATTTGGCTGTATTTAGACCCTCACAATACTTGTAACTGGTAGAAACTGTTCAATGTCACTATAGGGGAGAGATTGTGTACCTGCCAGGTTAGCTCAGTCGGGAGAGCACTTGCTATGTAAGCGAGAGGTCCCGGGTTCGAGTCCCGGACTGGCTGCACAATGTTCTCACCCTGTGACACCAAAGCATTTAATACTGCATCATGCAATTGTTGTGTTATATGTTGTGAGTGAAACGGATTATCATTGTGCATTCTAAGTTCTAACTAAGTTCTTTTCAATTTTCTATAAAGATTTAAAATGTGTGAGAAAATGTGCCCACAGACTGAACTGGTTTTAATATAGTCAAAGGGAGATAACCTACTCTGGGCAGAAGAATAAAAAAATTTACCCCGTGACAGATAGACTTGCACAGTGATGAGTTTGAACGATTAACACGTTCTTATTGTAGAGCTTTGTACAACTATTTGATATCAGATAAGTGTTAAAATGAAACTGATTTAACACCACATTTGTGAGTAAAATAATCCTTTGTTGTTTAAGGGTGTAATTCACATAACCTTTTATATTATTTAACGTATGTAAGATATTGAGAATGTAAATTGAATATCCAACATGAATATATAAAACTGATGCCTATGTTGATTTGGTTTATAAATGAACAGTCTCATTTCTTCATAGATCGTTATTCTGCATACATTTAATATTAATTTTTGATATTATTGAAATAAAAGTCTTCGAGTCTTCCTATTGATATTCGTATTGATATTTTTTCAATTTTTTGTCACAGATTCCCAAAATAAAAGAGCATTGTATACAATGGAGCAAAATAACACTGCGGACCTAGAAATATACTGTAAAAAACATTCGTTTATGAGTAATCATCACTTGAAATTAATAAAATTATAAAGCGTTCTTAATGCTAAACGATGGAATAATTTGGAGTGTTTCTGTTGTGTTCGTTGGAACTGCTGACATCACGTGGAACACTTACATAAAGTAAATAATGCAATATGTGTGAAGTATAGAAGTGGGAATGGCCGAGTGGTTAAGGTGGTAGCCTTTTAATCCGGACGTCCCGGGTTCGAACCCCAGTTGGACCAATTTTTTTATTGTCTTTTTTTTTCTAAATACTTATCTTGTTATTATACTTGAGCTTTTTAGTTTCGATGATTAAATCTGTCAAGTTAAGACATTTAATGGCATACTTTAAAGTATGCAGAAGTCCCTTTAACCGTGCCTTTAACGGTTGACATTTCATCAACTGTATTAAGCAATTACAACTCACGCCTGATTGATCCTAAATTATTTAATGAAATATTTTAGTGGCGACACAAAAACTTGCGAAATACTATTAAATGCTATAACGGGCATCTTGTAAGATACATTGGATTTTTTCTCTTCTTCTGCATATGTGAACGGTTTTATTATAATACTTAATTTGATAAACACATTTTTGTGAATGACATGTTATAAAAAACAACTGATATGATTTTATGAGCGAAGCAAAACATAAATGCGCATGAAAGTGTGTCCTAAATTTACGCTTTGAACATAATACGTATCTGTTTCGCGCATTTTAAAATATTTTCACTTAAGTTCTGATTTGTGTAAGGTAATATTCTTAAACTACATACAAATGAGTAAATCCAATTACAACTAAGTAAATAGTTGTTTATAATCATTCGATTATCAGTGAACAATAAGCTGAATTTAATGTGTACATGTCAGTTTTATATGCCAGGGAGAAACTATTGTGCATAATGGTATATTGTACTCACATATGGAACAAGGGTTTTAGACATTTCACAAGCAAATTATTGGTAGAATACATTTGCTAGGTTATTTCTCAGAAAATAATTAAATTGAATCTGTTAATACGGGTTATCTTGCACTTAGTTAAAAAACTACTGTGGATAATGTTTATATAATGCTGAACACAACTCTTTTGGCCTTAGATGTATCTATAATTAACATATTTAATGTTTTCTATTTCCAAAAATGGGTTACTGCGTAAAAACATAATATACCGGTAATCAGTCATTATGGTTTGTTTCCATTAACTAAGAGGGAATTTGTTGCTGTCAATGTCCTCCCTCATTTATGGAACCCCTAAATTAAGATGGTTACCATGCGTTTTTTCCCTATTTAGCGTGACTTTACAATTGCCATTACCTGCAAACCAAATACTAAGTACTTGTTCAACCCATGAAATGGCCTTTCTCACATACATCAAGTACTGATTTCTACATAAGGAATGGACTTTCTCACATACACCGAGTACTGGTTCTACCTAGGAAACAGACTTTCTCAAGTATTGGTTCTTAACCAGGAATGTTTCTACCCATGGAATAGACTTGCTCACATTCACCAAGAACTGGTTCTGTCCAGTGAATGGACCTTCTCACATACACCTAGTGTTGGTTCTACCCATGAAATATACTTTCTCACAAATACCAAGAACTAGTTATATGCAGGGAATATTACTGGGATCTAAAATGTGACTGAAGTCTATTTCCCCTGTACCCCGAATCAGTCGGCGTGTCAAATTCACTTACGTTGGGAATCGCTTTCAGTTAAAGTCCCGTATATGCCTGCGGCTCCCCCCTCTCCTGAACATTCAATTCGTATAGAAATATGAATATGTAATGCACTTATTATAGCTATAGATCACTGACGCTAAGAACAATTGATGTAAGCTATACCGACATGTGGTATTCCATTCTTCAACTACAGCATTCCCCAGTTCTACAATTGATGTAAGCTATACAGACATGTGGTCTTCCATTCTACACCATTCACCAGTTCTACAATTGATGTAAGCTATACAGACATGTGGTATTCCATTCTACAACTACAGCATTCCCCAGTTCTACAATTGATGCAAGCTATACAGACGTGTGGTCTTCCATTCTTCAACTACAGCATTCCCCAGTTCTACAATTGATGTAAGCTATACAGACATGTGGCCTTCCATTCTACAACTACAGCATTCCCCAGTTCTACAATTGATGCAAGCTATACAGACGTGTGGTCTTCCATTCTTCAACTACAGCATTCCCCAGTTCTACAATTGATGTAAGCTATACACACGTGTGGTTTTCCATTCTTCAACTACAGCATTCCCCAGTTCTACAATTGATGTAAGCTATACACACGTGTGGTCTTCCATTCTTCAACTACAGCATTGCCCAGTTCTACAATTGATGTAAGCTATACAGACGTGTGGTCTTCCATTCTTCAACTACAGCATTGCCCAGTTCTACAATTGATGTAAGCTATACAGACGTGTGGTTTTCCATTATTCAACTACAGCATTCCCCAGTTCTACAATTGATGTAAGCTATACAGACGTGTGGTTTTCCATTATTCAACTACAGCATTCCCCAGTTCTACAATTGATGTAAGCTATACAGACGTGTGGTCTTCCATTCTTCAACTACAGCATTCCCCAGTTCTACAATTGATGTAAGCTATACACACGTGTGGTCTTCCATTATACACCATTCACCAGTTCTACAATTGATGTAAGCTATACACACGTGTGGTCTTCCATTATACACCATTCACCAGTTCTACAATTAATGTAAGCTATACAGGCATGTGGTCTTCCATTCTTCAACTACATAATTTCCCAGTTCTTGGACAGTGTGTCAATATGCGATATTAGTGTTAACCAATGAAGCACTGTAGGACCATATTTTTCACAAATTATTTGTTTCACATCTGTGGAAAAATAGGATCTCACTCTTCACCGGTGAGATAATTTATATTTTATTCTTTACACATCCCATTTGTATTCGTCACATTTTCTGTGAAGATTGTGATTGCATCCAGTTTTTGATATGCAGTTAAATGATATTCTTCTGTGATCCTCACACTTAATCTCATTATTCGCACTTAAAAATGTGACAAATGAGATCCTATTCTTCACAGGTGTGCGGAAAATGTGATCCTACAAAGCACTCTTGTTTCGTTTTTTTTCCATAATGAAGATCAGGCACAATCACTTGGAGTAATCCATTGCTACTTGGGAAGTTGTTAAGCGTGAAATGTTCGACAACGAAGGCCACAATTCTGATAATACTTAAGCTTAAGCACTGGTTTTCGTGTATCCAATTTCTGTTATTTCTATCGATGTTTTCAATATATATGTAATTTTAATGCATGAAAGATTTATTGGAGAATCTGGCTATTTTGTTTATTACGCTGTGCCACTTTAAATTACTCTTAAGTTATGTTACAGACTACGCCTAACTCCCGCCAAGTTTACGCTTCACGTGCATCGCGTGCAATTGTGCTTTAACCCAAAATTATCTAAAATCCAGCCAGGATAGCAGTCGTTCGAGCTGTGTCAGTTTGTTTCTGATCTTCAAGGTTTGACCAAGGTGGTTTAGCCGCTCAGAAAGTCAGGAATTTATTGTGGGACACAGATGTCTTGTGAATCGAACTGTCTCAGTTCACGGTGTTCGTCGGGGTTTGAAACACTGTGAATTGAACTATTTGCGTGACGAAAACTAAATATTAACACCTTTGGAATTTTAGATTATCGATTTTAATTCACAAGTGATCGTAGAAATTTATACTTTCACGAGTGTCACAGTGATCTGTTTTTCAAATGTTTGAATGTGTTCAATATGTGGCATCTTAGTGATAGTCATCGTCGGTATATATTCCGTTACCTTTACCACGTTATTGATCAAGAAGCATATCTGAGCGAACGCGGAGTCCGACGACGAATGAATACGTATCGCATGCATCTGATGATGACGATGGCATTAAATGCAACGATGATGATAATAATGATGATTTATTACATTCATGATGATGACAATGAGGACGAAAATCATCACGACGATAGAGATGATGATGATGATGACAATGATGATGATGATCACGATGATAAAGATGATGAAAGCACGACACAGCGCCTTTAACGTTGGCAAGGCGAGATTAAATGTTCTATTGTTATAATCCAATTGAAACTGCACGAGACTTCACAAATTTGAAAACCAATTAAAGTAACGGTTATAGTTTTATGTACGACATGGGTTGTGTACACGTGATTAAGTGTGTGGTGTGTAATTCTAAACTTGCAAAATATTATCGTTTAGGTATGTGCTTGTATTTTTACGTATTTGTTGACTTTAATTTGTAATTTGTTTAAGCACGTGCATAATGATATATGTCTAAACAGTGCTCCAAGTATAAGTGTAAGCAGTGGGGGAAATTGCAAATAACGTTTTTTTGTGACGATTGCGATATGAAGATATTTGTTATTAATAATTCTAACTATCTGTGAGCGTGAAACTGCAACCTTGGCAAGAACGTGGACTGTGTCGGGAAGTTGAAGCGAGCAAAGGTAAGTGACGTTTAGTTTTATATCAAAATATACCTAAATATGTAGGACACGTTTCAAAGTTTTTTTTCATGTGTTTGTCGGGATTGTATTCCACAAAATCATTAAATTATATAGGAAATAAAATAATGAAGTTGTGTTTCACAACCATATATTTCGTTATGAATGTACGAGGGTTGTTCAAAAATAAATATCACTGAGGCGATAACGTTAACATCTTTTGTACAAGGTATAATCTTTGCTTGCAAAGATAAAAAAAAAAGCGTAACATTTTCTAAATGGCATTGTTTCGCGTCTAATGTTACGTTTCTCTGACCAATATTTTCGAAAGTTTCGAAAGGGTACCTGTAGGTAGATAATGGATCGGTTAATTCATATCTATTACAAAAAAATGCATGAGGTAAAGGTAAAAATACAATTATACATAAACTGACGTACCCCCCTGTCTGCTCCTTCGCTGAAGCCTGCATTATCTTCTGAGCCAGCATTATCAGGATACGGACCGTGATGTTGCGATATTGGTCGTTGAATAGACCATATATCGACACAATTGCTTTATAATCTTGTATACAATATTTGATTATAAATATTTAAGTATTTTCAGAAATTGCGATGAATTGAGATGTCATTTATTTATATGTTGTAAACATTATGCGTATATTGATTGAACTCGAAATAGATATTATACGTGATTTTATAAACTTACATCTTATATATGAAGTACTCATAATTAAATTAAATTAAATTAACTAAAGGTCACAACATGGGACGTATTCGCAAATGTTTGGTCATTATTGTTCATTATAATGTCGTATTAAGTTTAAACCTTTTTATTTAAGCGCGATTGTGTTGAAAGCTAGCTAATTGACACTGTCGAGTCCATTCCCTGGGAAGAACCAAAACTTGTGTCTTATGGTCATGTCAACGCTTCCCGAGTACGATTCAAACTCATGAGCTCCCAAATTCCCAATTGCAGGTTGGGCACCATATCAGTTATGCCACTGTGAATTTCAAAGTTTAATTTGGTGTATTTCGCCCTGTTCAGGTGTTATGTTAAAAACAACCAAGTATGATGTCCGTTTAAAAGCGTCCACCAAACCCTAAGAAATCTTGCAAAATCTGAAATTACATTTGTTACGTGTTTCAGTATCAATATATTCAGCGCTACTGCATTTTCACATTCTTGTGTACATTATTAATGTGCTGGTTTGGCTGTTGTTGTTGTTGTCAGGGTTCGTTCTTAACGGGTGTCCGTAGGTCCGAGACTTTTCGCTCGGACCGGTTGTCGTTGAAGGATTTAATTTAGGGCACTGCATGCAGTAAGAATTGCAAATTTACTTCCCTACATTACATTACTCAACTGTTCTACATCAAGTTATTAATGTAGATTGGACACGATACTTTGTTTTATTGATGCTGTTTTGTGCATGTCATTGACGTAAATTCTGAATAAACCGCCGTGTGAGGATGTTCCGCGCTTGCCGGCGGTCTGCTGCCGGTTTTTACAGGTTATTCCATACTCACCCCAAACATTGATCCAACTCGCCTTCCCAACACACCCAAACCTGCCCGACTGGACTATGGTCTGCAGTCTTAGGAACGCGGCTGTTCTGTAGCATGCCGTGTTGCCCCCGAGACACGGAGCAGTGTGGCGCGCGATAATCATACTTCAGTTTTCTTTTCTAGTTCATGGTAAAAGGTTTTGTTTGAAAACTCCCCGTTGATAACGTACTGCGTTTAAAGTTTACGTTAACAAATTACGCGTTCAGGGGCTGTTTTCCAGGAACATCTTGAGTAAAATCTTATCCATAACTTTAAAATCAACATTTTATTTAAATTGAATTTGACATTTCGCATAGTGTAAATTTACTGTAAACTGAATAAATGAATTGTGTTCACGTAACTGTAAATCACACATTATACTAGTAGAACTATTAGATAACATAAATTTAAACCGAAGTGAACATATTCAGTTCAGTTAAACTTAAGATGTTTCGGTGATACGGCCACAGTTGTATTATGTAGCGATTCATGGAACCACCCGCTTACTTACTCTGTCGTGAAAACAGCATTTGGTGAAAAAAAAATTACGCGCTCTGCCGTCATAGCTGGAGTTATTGACATTGACAACGTTAGCCTAGTCGGCCATGGAACGTCAAACATGTCGTCTAATCCAGATCCACCGCAATGCACGGTGTCTCGCCGTAAATTGTACCCTCAATTTCGGCCATATGCCATATTTAAGTCATCGTCTACGCACCGCCGTGACTTGTTCAGGGATGGTAACTTCCTTCGCGGTTGTCTTGCAGCGGCCTGTTACACTTCCGGTAGCGTTGAATTCATCACGAATTATTGCTGTCGTCCTCAGCTGTAGATAAAACGCTCATGCTTCCTGAAATTTTAGACGCAAATTTGGTTTTTATTAATGAAAAAACGTCAACGGATATGTAGGGTACCACTAAAATCGGTATTCATTTAATTTTGTTTTGTAAGCATTTCATGTATAAACACGTGGCAAAAAACGTGTGTTCTTACATTTGATAGTTGACGTATAATTTCATAGTTTGCCGTTTTAATGTATTGAGACAGTTCATAAGCGGTGTAAATATTATGTTATAGTATGTCATAGTATTAAACTGTCTTGGATTATATAAATTACATTTCACTGCGCATCGTAACACAGACGCACGGGTCCGCCATTAACCGGCAAATTCACTAATTTGATTGAATTCCATAATAATATTTGTATTAAAGATGGTTATATGCCTTCGATGAACGCGAGGTTTGTCCGCCGACGAAAGCTAACCGTGTGTCGACCGATGTAGGCAACCGTGTGTCGGCCGATGAGCGCAACCGTGTGTCTGCCGACGGTCATTGTAAATAGCAGCTTTTAGAGGCTGGTCATATTTATAGCGTATTTTGTGGACGTTTTGTATAAATTCAGAAAAATAAAACAAAATTTAGAATGAGCTATTGAAAATGTAATTTAATGTTAATTTTTGACATACCGTAGTATTTCTTTATTGTGTCAGAACATTTTAAAAGACTAAATGCTGGTCTATGTGAATTAAACGTTAGCTATCTGAATTTGCTGAGGCATGCATCAGTTGTTGAGGGACTTTTTTCGTTTGTTTTAATATAAATGTAGATTATTTTATAACAACAATTATAAACTAGGACTATGTTTGCATGGAACATATGTCGAATATGATCCAGACTTTGCTAAATTGAAGCGCAACAAAGCGCAAATGCTGTAAACATTGACATCTGATTTGGGCCCGTATTCACCAACATATTCTTAGACTTAAGACTTACAATAAAGAATATTCTTGAAACTGTTCTGTTCTAAGAGCGCTGTAAATTTGAATCTTACTTGGTATCCATCGACTCTAATTACAGCATTCTTTATTTAGAACGATTTGTTAGGACATAAGCAACATTGGGACCCAGAATATTTGCAAAAGCAGAAGTATATTTTCTTGAGTCTAAGTCTGCTCTTTATTTTTAAGTCTAAGAACGGGTTGGTATTCCCAGTCATGTTTGGGTCAGTTTTTACTTTGAAAAAGTTGTTGTTACGTGTAACGTTTTTCAAAGTGGTACGGGTGTTTAATATATTTCATTCCAATCTGGCACACGGTAACATATACTTACTTTTTTTAATCGATCAGTAGTAGCAATTTAATGTTATATTGCTTATTAACATAAAGAAACAAAATCCAACTGACTGCGTTATTCTTGCATGAATAATTAAAGTTGTATTTATAAGCGTTATTCTTGCATGAATAATTAAAGTTGTATTTATAATGTATTATTTAACTGCACCATGTAAAACAGGCGCGATTTTACAAAGCATGTCATTCACTGACTTCTGTCCTATCATCAATTGAATTCTAACATGATACTTGCTGATTTTTTTCTATAGTCAAGGAACAAAATTATCGTTGTTAAACTACCCCGCAATAAACGAAGTAAAAAGTAGTCCCGATAGTGAGCGGAGCATATTAAAATGTAGTTATCATTACAATTGCAAATTTATTTGTCATATCATGTGAGAATCGAAATAATTTTCGCGTTATCGTTGTTTATTGGCCAATAAACAACTCTTTGTCGTTCTGATGCGTGGCTATTAAAACAATCGGGCCAACGACCTCATGGTTAAATTCCTACGCATCAGAACTCAAAAACGTTGTTTATTGGCCGCTCAACAGGGCAATTGTTTGGTTTAATCTTGAATTAAGATATTAACAATGGCATATAATAACGGTTAAAATATGGTACACATTATGGGAAAAGAGTTTTCGCAGTCTAAATAAAAATCAATTTATAATATGGATTTTGTTTGATTGGCCCTTTTCAAGTTTACATTTTGACGTTCAGAATTGTGAGGATTTTGTATAAACATAGTTTACACATATTTCTTTACAAAGCAGAATTGTGGAGCTGGTTAAAGCGCTGTCCACTGTCATTTCTTCGTATGGCTCCTAAGTCGTGAGTTCGATACCCGTTTGGGGTTTTAATTTTTTCAAACATTTTTCTGATTGTTTTTTTTTATATCTAATATCTTACAATGTATTATATTATTTATTATTTATTTAATATGAATGCCTTAGTATAGCGTATTTTTATTATCTAATATCATTTAGAGTACAATAGGAAACACATTTGTCGTTGACATAGTCCCTTTCACTACGCACCTTTTCTGATATCTGATGACAGTCACGTTTTATTAGTAGTCGTTTTCATGAACTTATATTAATAAACTAGAAAAAAGCTTATACAACGGTATTTCGCGTTGGGGGCAATAATACACGTGAACAATACATTTTCCCTATATCTATATCAATATAGGTATGTACATAAATATTCAGTTTTCGCAACGATGTGTTCTCCACTTTCTGCTGTATAGCACTCTTTTGATTTGCCACGAAATACGAAATGTTGAATTAATTGATGAGATGTTTCAGAAGTTGTTGTACTGGTTGACGGATGGGAACATAAACGTGTCCTTAACGGGGCACGTCGAGAATGTGTTTAATGTGTGACAGCAACAATCAAGTTGTGATTGTGTTTCTATGATTACATTGCGATGTAATAGCGCTTGTTCCACAAAGTAAACGCAATTATTTGAATGTGCACTTTGGTGCTTCATTTTGTTATAAGAAATAATTCCGTGAAAATTATTGCATCTGAAAGTAACTTAGGCTAAAAAAGTTAATGAATTGTTTCTCAGGTACGAATTTCATTTAATGCCAAAATAATTTTTATTTACTATTTTTGGTCGATCGTGATCGGGTTTCAAAGTAGCTGTCCAGAAATATGTTAAGAAAAAGATAACTTTGCAGATTTTTTTTTGTACTTGGCATGTAACCAATCAAAATAAAAATCGCATTGAAATCGGTGCAATCATAGCGTTTTGGTAACTATCGTCTATTTCCTGTCTGCGATAACTGGTGATAACTCGGAAGTAAACCAGCATGTTCATTATAATTGTATACTCCGTTCATAGCAAGTGCTTCTGAACAAAGAAAGTTTAAATGCCTTTCGTAAATAAGAAACAGATTTCAGACTGATAAACGCCGTATAAACGTTCCCAGAACTATTTCTACGATACGATGTTTTAAATTAGATTTCATTGACAGCGGCTTGACACAAATCCGCATTTTAACATTGAGGAAGAAGCCTCACATGTATAGGTAGATTTTGGTATTTCAAATCACTTTCTGCCTGTCGGATGTAATATAATCGGATATACACACACTGTGAAATAGTCTGTAAATCTCAACTTTGAAACATGTCATATCCGATTCGGAACCTTTGTAAATATGTTCTATGTGTTGATGTCAACTCATTTTTCGTAGATGCTCTTGCAAACGAAACAAACGAAAATTCCAGCCGCTCTGACAAGTCTTGCAGTATACTAGGGGTTTCATTTCCAGGAATTAATTGCAAAAAAAATCCTATTTATTTTTACAGTTATTAAAATATGAATTACGAAAAGTTTAATTCTATAAATAGAAGTACTTTAATGCTGATAGTGTATCAATTTAAAGGCACTTATGTTAAATATGAGCATTCAAATTGATTGCCTTTATACGTCTGCTTGCTTAAATGACCGTTTGTAACATGAGTAATTAATAAATCTATATTTAACATTTTACTAAAAGGGATACTTCTGTTGTTGTTAAACCTATAAATTGTCTTTAATCTGTACTTATTTACTCGTTGTAATAAGCCATTACATAGTGCCAATAGAAAAGAGTAGGAGCAAAAAAGTAAAAAAAAAATACTTCTATAAAATGAAAGTCCGCCCTCTCTCTTGATTTTGCGGAAAAAGTGACTGAGAAACAATTCATTAATTTTGTTTAGCCTTAGCAAACCGTAAGTGCAGTTGTGTTTCTACTTCTGCTTGTTTTGAGGTTCAAGAACATTGGTGCTGAGTGTTCTATGAAAGAAATGAATGAAATTTCTGTGGACATTGACTAATTCAAAAGATTGAAATTTGTCATAATGTTCTAAAAGGACATCGTTAGTTAACTTGTGTGCGTGTTCGCATGAGAACATGTGTGTGCTCGTCTATGAACATGTGTGTATAAACGTGTGCGTGTTTGTCTGTGAACGTGCGCGTGTGCGTGTTCGCCTATGAACGTGTGCGTGTTCGCATGTGATCGTTCGCGCATGCCTGTTCGCCTATGAACGTATGCGTGTTCGCCTATGAACTTATGCGTATTCGCCTATGAACGTATGCCTGTTCGCCTATGAACATGTTCGTGTTCGCGTGTGAACGTGTGCGTGTTCGCCTATGGGCATGTGCCTGTTCGCTTATGGGCATATGCGTGTTCGCCTATGAAGGTGTGCGTGTGAACGTAAGCGTGTTTGCCTGTGAACGTGTGCGTGTTCGCCTATGAGCGTGTGTGTGTTCACCTGTGAACATGTGCGTGTGAACGTGTGCGTGTTCGCATAAGAACGTGTGCATGTTCGCATGTGAACGTGTGCTTGTTCGCCTATAAACGTGTGCATGTTCGTTTGTAAACATGCGCGTGTTCACATATGATGGTGTGTATGTGAATCTGTGCGTGTTCGCCTGTAAACGTGTGCGTGTTCGCCTGTGAACGTGCGCGTATTCGCCTGTGAACGTGTACGTGTCCGCCTATGAACATGTGCGTATTCGCGTGTGAACGTGTTCGTGTTTGCCTATGGACATCTGCGTGTTCGCCTATGGACATGTGCGTGTTCACCTGTGAACGTGTGCGTGTTCGCATATGAGCGTGTGTGTGTTCATCTGTGAACATGTGCGTGTGAAAATGTGCGTGTTCGCATAAGAACGTGTGCATGTTCGCGTGTGAACGGGTGCTTGTTCGCCTATAAACGTGTGCATGTTCGCTTGTAAACGTGCGCGTGTTCGCCTATGATGGTGTGCGGTTGAATGAGTGCGTGTTCGCCTGTAAACGTGCGCGTGTTCGCGTGTGAACGTGTACGTGTTCGCCTGAGAACATGTGCGAGTTTGCGTGTGAACATGTGCGTGTTCGTTTGTGAAACTGTACTATTTGATGCCATGACTTTCAACTAAGTTCGTATGAAGTAAATTTGGAAGGCATACTATTAACGGATGAAAACGTAATATTTCTTTTCACCACGGGAGATAGCTGGAATAATGAAGTGGGCAGAATTACATCTGGATTTGTTCCCCTTACTTTAGAAATCCTTTTTTGCATATGTTTGCTGCACAGTGTAGTCGCAGTATATATTTGTACATTAAGTATTAGTTGAATTTTATTTTCGTAGTATAATTATTGTTCAGGATATCACACAAATATTAACCATGTATACAATTATTTAATCGCTTCAAAAGTTCGTAGTCAGTCCTTAACTAGTTGTATGGAGTTTTATGGAGTTATCGTGCAAACGAGCTGTGTAACTTCAATATAGATTTCATGATTATCTTTTATTCTAACATGATACTCGTTAATTGTTCTATAGACAAACAACAAAATTTTCGTTGTTAAACTACCCAACAATGCAAAAGAAGTCCCAATTCTGAGCAGAGCATAGTAAAAAGTAGTTCCAATTACAATCGCAAAAATATATGTCAAATCATGCTAGAATCTAAATAGTTTTTGCATTACCGTTGTCTATCTGCCACAAAAATAGCTTTAAGTCGTTTTGATGCGTGGTTATTAAACAACTCGTGTAACGCCTTCGTTATTTAATTCCTGCGCATCAGATCTCCAAATTGTTTTTATTGGCCGATAAACAACGATAAATCGAAAATTATTTCGGTTTGACATTGTGTTTAAAGTTGGAGAAAACACCCTAGAGACTGTAGAACAATAGGAGTGATTTTTCATGAAAAGAACAATTACACATTTAACGCGGAGTCACTTGCGAAGGGCGGTGGACGGGCGCTCGGAGCGATCATCAGCAAAATCCATAATTGGAAAGAATTCGGATTTCAGGCATTTGGGAAACTTTTTAAAAGTTGTGTTACACCAATACTGGACTATAGTGCTGCAGTTTGGGGCCTAAAGCAGTTTCAGTGCATTGACAACATACAGAACAAAGCACTCCGCTACTTCCTGGGCATCCACAGGTTCGCCCCTACGCTAGCGATCCACGGTGACACGGGCTGAATACCAAATGTCTACAGGCGATGGCAGTGTGCCCTGAGGTTCTGGAATAGGCTCATCGACATGGACGACACAACACTCACGGAGAAAGTATTCCTGCATGATATTGAGTGTGACAATAATTGGCCAAGTGAGGTTAAAACTATAATGTGCACGTTGGGACTCAACGATCATTTCACAAACAAAGTAAAAGTTAACCTCAAAGACACCGAAGCACGCATACGTAGTTACTGCGCAGCAATATGGTCCCGTGATATACAAGCGACACCAAAGCTCAGGACATATAGAACATTTAAGAGCGAATATAAATGCGAAGAGTATGTCAAATTGAATCTATCTAAATACGAAAGATCTGTTCTATGCCAGTTCCGAGTGGGAATACTTCCGTTACGCATTGAAACAGGACGATACATAGGTGAATCCCCCGAAGACAGGCTATGTCGATTTTGTGACTCTGAAACAGTTGAAAGTGAATCACACTTCTTGCTAGAGTGCTCTCTGTACGATGACATTAGGACCAGCACTATGAGTAACACTATAGCGTTACTGTCAACAGATAACTGTGAGGAAACACTAAAAATGCTATTAACATTGCACCCCAGGATAACAGCCGAATTCATTGTGAAAGCGTATTTACATAGGCGAAATACCATTTACTTATAAATCATACTTGTTATTATCCCATTATTTCATAGTGATATATGAATATTTGTTTGTATCAATATCCATTTTTATATTCATTAT
Organism: Congeria kusceri; assembly: GCA_027627225.1. Classification (NCBI taxonomy): domain Eukaryota; kingdom Metazoa; phylum Mollusca; class Bivalvia; order Myida; family Dreissenidae; genus Congeria; species Congeria kusceri. The sequence goes on from JAPFQT010000189.1 coordinate 26,470, forward strand.
TGCCCATATCATGCTTATGATAAAGTATTTTGTAAATATGTATATGGAACGAAATTTAATCACATATTTATTGATGGTGACACATAGGTCCACTGGGCCGGGTGCTCAATTTACATTTTTGCTTTGTATATGCTTGTTTACTTAGTTGTATGCACACGTCACGGTAATAAAAGAATTACTTACTTACTTACTTATTTCCTAAGTATCAATCCCAAGCCTTAATGACTTGAAATATATATCTGAACATCAAATCCTTCCGGCTCCGTGATTTTATGCATTGGTTCCATGTTGTCAATCTTAATTAGCCAGACCGGGAGCCAGATATATAGTATTTACATTCGGTGCTCCTGTTTTCAATATTGCTTAGAAAAAAACAATAAAATAAAATATCCCGCGTAATAAAACGCTCGTATCCAGACGCACGAAGGAATTTGGAAATGTTTCAATATATAATTTTAGTAGGCCTTTGGTGTATTATTTCCCGGCCAGAAAATAAGCAATCCTTTAAATATGCTAAGATGAACATTGATTAAAATTATACAATATGGTTTACTCAGACCTCATAACGCCCCACTGGATCACTATCATCGTCATTATCATTATCAGCATAATTAACAAAATTCGTCACGCTGCAATGAGATGCGATGTGAACACCAGCACAGATTCACCATTTATACAAATGTTGAAGCTCGATTTAAATGCATTTACAAAGTTATGGATCTCGGCGGATTTCTGCATACTCATTGGCCATTTACAGTCAGTTATTAAACGCTTCTAAAATGTTTACGTCTGCTTTCAGTTAATAGTAATACACTAAATGAATTAAGTTGAAAGAAAAAAAACAGCGTATAATGTTTCCCGTCTACGTCCATTTCGTTATTTATTGTTAACGTTTAGTTCCAATGCAACAGTTTTGACGCTAGCCGTAATATAATATCAAGAAAGCAAAATTTTCGAAATGATATAACACGATTCTTTATTACTATTAAAGTACAGTATTGTTTACCATCTAAATACGATAGAATAATAATTGACATAGCGCTGTCATCCAAACATCTACAGTGGTCAATTACCTGACGACCCTTGATTATACCGCTCCGTTAGTCGATTACAACACTACCGAACACCAACGAAGAAATAATAACCACGCTAAGGTACTTATGTTTAAATGAATTGAACGTTGGTTTATTTGTTTATCTGTTTGTCTGTTGTTAGCAAGTTGATGGCTGTCTGTTAACAATTGTACGCAAAACATTTTCTAGAAAGTTTGGAAATTGCCCATTGAACACATGATTAGCGTTTAGTGGTGATCCGGATAACAGTCTGGATCCTTTTGAATGAATGTTTATTATTGGAAGATAAGAAGGTAACCTATTACTGAAAACATCAATTATTTTAAGTAATCGTAGTTCTTCATCACAAAATACTATGTATGTCATCTACATACGACCATAGCTTGTCGGAAATTTATCTTAAAACTCAAGCGGCATATTTAGAGGGGTTCGGTTGGGGTATAAGGCGGCGTACGTCTCCCGTAAAATTGTCTAATTTTAAAAATAGATTTTTTTTTAAATTGCACAATATTAACTTACAACTACTTAGGCATTGTTACATTCTCCTTAATCGAACAATAAAATAAGTCTATCAAATGAGTCTATCAGCTTATCCGCTTTCTTACTAGAATATATGTGCACAGAAGCCTAGAACGCCTGTAGAATCTCTTCTTATTAATAGTATCGCGCGATTTAATTTGGTTATTGATTTGCAAAATATATCGTATATATGTATAGATTGAAAGGTACTGAACTATTTACGCCACCTCCAACTACAAATCCTAAATCGGGGCCTGCTATTGAATTTTGAAAACAAAAATGACAACTACATTTGTAGTCTTCGTCAGGTAGTTTACAGCCAACACGTTGATAAAATGAAAACAGTTTCATAACCGTAATATTGAAGATTCTGCACGCATGTGACATGCGCTTTAACTGTATCACATTTTATTGTTTACCAGTGAAAATGTTAATACCGGTAATACTTGTAGAAACAATTGAATATGCAATTTGTGTCCACGAAAATATATTTTAAAACGATATTTTTATGTATCATGTTTGTCGGAAAATATCGCTTAATCTTAATACTGTTATTACACCGAAGGGATACCTCCCGACTGACAGTCACTATGGTTGTTCACAGTTGTTCAAAAACATTTTTCTTTTTATTGAAATTTTCTGTAAATATGTTACCATGTGTTTTACCAAAATTTATTCAGTTTTGCTGTATCTGTTTTTGTTGCTTGTTTACGAAAATCGAAAACGACGGTGAAATAAACGGCGCTTGTTTTTTCCTGCACCACGTCTGAGAATGATTGCGGAAACAACGTTTTGTGTCTCGCGTTTAATTTGTGGTAAATGTCTTCCGGTGACCGAGAAACATAACATATAAGACATGGTGCATCCTGATTAACACTTTGAAATGTAACATGTATGTAGAAATACAAATATGACAGTTGCTTACAGAGCCTAACATACTATTAAATGGTTAACTTTTCAAACTTATCGACTCACATTAACAACTTGTAGTAAAAACGATTAATGTTAACAGAATGTTTATTATGACAACATTTTACGTCAATATAAATGCATCAGTGTTGTAATTACATATAATAAATGTATAATAAGTGCGTTAGAGCGCTGGTCTTGGATACAATAAGTCTGTTGGAGCGCTAGTCTTTCTCAAGTCCGTTGGAGCGTTTGTCTTTCTCCTAGTCTGTTGGAGCGCTTGTCTTTCTTCAAGTCTGTTGGCGCGCTAGTCTTTCTCCAAGTGTGTTGGTGCGTTTGTCTTTCTCCAAGTCTGTTGGAGCGCTTGTGTTTCTCCAAGTCTGTTGGCGCGCTAGTCTTTCTCCAACAGTGTTGGAGCGCTAGTCTTTCTCCAAGTCCGCTGGAGCGCTTGTCTTTCTCCAAGTCTGTTGGCGCGCTAGTCTTTCTCCAACAGTGTTGGAGCGCTAGTCTTTCTCCAAGTCAGTTGGAGCGCTAGTCTTACTCCAAGTCCATCGGAGCGCTAGTTTTTCTCGTAGTCTGTTTGAGCGCTAGTTTCATCGAAGTCTGTTGGAGCGCTAGTATTTCTCCAAGTCTGTTGAAGCGCTAGTCTTTCTCCAAGTCTGTTGGAGCGCTAGTCTTTCTCCAAGTCTGTTGGAGCGCTAGTCTTTCTACAAGTCTGTTGGAGCGCTAGTCTTTCTACAAGTCTGTAGGAGCGCTAGTCTTTCTCCAAGTCTGTTGGAGCGCTAGTCTCATCGAAGTCTGTTGGAGCGCTAGTCTTTCTTCAAGTCTGTTGGAGCGCTTGTCTTTCTCCAAGTCTGCTGGATCGCTAGTATTTCTCCAAGTCTGTTGAAGTGCTAGTCTTTCTCCAAGTCTGTTGGAGCGCTAGTCTTTCTCCAAGTCTGTTGGAGCGCTAGTCTTTCTACAAGTCTGTTGGAGCGCTAGTCTTTCTACAAGTCTGTTGGAGCGCTAGTCTTTCTCCAAGTCTGTTCGAGCGCTAGTCTCATCGAAGTCTGTTGGAGCGCTAGTCTTTCTCCAAGTCTGTTGGAGGGCTAGTCCCATCGAAGTCTTTTTGAGCGCTTGTCTTTCTCAAAGTCTGTTGGAGCGCTAGTCTTTCTCCAAGTCTGTTGGAGCGCTAGTCTTTCTAACAGTCTGTTGGAGCGCTAGTCATTCTACAAGTCTGTTGGAGCGCTAGTCTCATCGAAGTCTATTGGAGCGCTAGTCTTTCTCCAAGTCCGTCGGAGCGCTAGTTTTTCTCGTAGTCTGTTTAAGCGCTACTCTCATCGAAGTCTGTTGGAGCTCGAGCCTTCTTCAAGTCTGTTGGAGCGCTTATCTTTCTCCAAGTCTGCTGGAGCGCTAGTATTTCTCAAAGTCTGTTGAAGCGCTAGTCTTTCTCCAAGTCTGTTGGAGCGCTAGTCTTTCTCCAAGTCTGTTGGAGCGCTAGTCTTTCTACAAGTCTGTTGGAGCGCTAGTCTTTCTCCAAGTCTGTTGGAGCGCTAGTCTTTCTCCAAGTCTGTTGGAGCGCTGGTCTCATCGAAGTATGTTGCAGCGCTAGTCTTTCTTCAAGTCTGTTGGAGCGCTTGTCTTTCTCCAAGTCTGCTGGAGCGCTAGTATTTCTCCAAGTCTGTTGAAGCGCTAGTCTTTCTCCTAGTCTGTTGGAGCGCTAGTGTTTCTCCAAATCTGTTGGAGCGCTAGTCTTTCTTCAAGTCTGTTGGAGCGCTTGTCTTTCTCCAAGTCTGCTGGAGCGCTAGTATTTCTCCAAGTCTGTTGGAGCGCTAGTCTTTCTCCAAGTCTGCTGGAGCTCTAGTCTTTCTCCAAGTCTGTTGGAACGCTAGTCTTTCTACAAGTCTGTTGGAGCGCTAGTCTTTCTACAAGTCTGTAGGAGCGCTAGTCTTTCTCCAAGTCTGTTGGAGCGCTAGTCTCATTGAAGTCTGTTGGAGCGCTAGTCTTTCTTCAAGTCTGTTGGAGCGCTAGTCTTTCTACAAGTCTGTTGGAGCGCTAGTCTTTCTACAAGTCTGTTGGAGCGCTAGTCTTTCTCCAAGTCTGTTGGAGCGCTAATCTCATCGAAGTCTGTTGGAGCGCTTGTCTTTCTCCAAGTCTGTTGGAGGGCTAGTCCCATCGAAGTCTTTTTGAGCGCTTGTCTTTCTCAAAGTCTGTTGGAGCGCTAGTCTTTCTCCAAATCTGTTGGAGCGCTAGTCTTTCTCCAAGTCTGTTGGAGCGCTAGTCTCATCAAAGTCTGTTGGAGCGCTAGTCTTTCTCCAAGTCTGTTGGAGCGCTAGTCTCATCGAAGTCTGTTGAAGCGCTTGTCTTTCTCCAAGTCTGTTGGAGCGCTAGTCTCATCGAAGTCTGTTGGAGCGCTAGTCTTTCTCCAAGTCTGTTGGAGCGCTAGCTTTCTCCAAGTCTGTTGGAGCGCTAGTCTTTCTCCAAGTCTGTTGGAGCGCTAGTCTTACTCTAAGTGTGTTGGAGCGCTAGTCTTACTCAAAGTCTGTTGGAGCGCTAGTCTTACTCTAAGTGTGTTTGAGCGCTAGTCTTACTCTAAGTGTGTTGGAGCGCTAGTCTTTCTCTAAGTGTGTTGGAACGCTAGTATTTCTCCAAGTCTGTTGGAGCGCTAGTCTTTCTCCAGTCTGTTGGAGCGCTAGTCTTTCTTCAAGTCTGTTGGAGCGCTAGTCTCTTCGAAGTCTGTTGGAGCGGTAGTCTTTCTCCAAGTCTGTTGGAGCGCTAGTCTTTCTCCAGTCTGTTGGAGCGCTAGTCTTACTCTAAGTGTGTTGGAGCGCTTGTCTTACTCTAAGTGTGTTGGAGCGCTAGTCTTACTCAAAGTCTGTTGGAGCGCTAGTCTTACTCTAAGTGTGTTTGAGCGCTAGTCTTACTCTAAGTGTGTTGGAGCGCTAGTCTTTCTCCAAGTCTGTTGGAGCGCTAGTCTCATCGAAGTCTGTTGAAGCGCTTGTCTTTCTCCAAGTCTGTTGGAGCGCTAGTCTCATCGAAGTCTGTTGGAGCGCTAGTCTTTCTCCAAGTCTGTTGGAGCGCTAGCTTTCTCCAAGTCTGTTGGAGCGCTAGTCTTTCTCCAAGTCTGTTGGAGCGCTAGTCTTACTCTAAGTGTGTTGGAGCGCTAGTCTTACTCAAAGTCTGTTGGAGCGCTAGTCTTACTCTAAGTGTGTTTGAGCGCTAGTCTTACTCTAAGTGTGTTGGAGCGCTAGTCTTTCTCTAAGTGTGTTGGAACGCTAGTATTTCTCCAAGTCTGTTGGAGCGCTAGTCTTTCTCCAGTCTGTTGGAGCGCTAGTCTTTCTTCAAGTCTGTTGGAGCGCTAGTCTCTTCGAAGTCTGTTGGAGCGCTAGTCTTTCTCCAAGTCTGTTGGAGCGCTAGTCTTTCTCCAGTCTGTTGGAGCGCTAGTCTTACTCTAAGTGTGTTGGAGCGCTTGTCTTACTCTAAGTGTGTTGGAGCGCTAGTCTTACTATAAGTGTGTTGGAGCGCTAGTCTTACTATAAGTGTGTTGGAGCACTAGTCTTACTCAAAGTGTGTTGGAGCGCTAGTCTTACTATAAGTGTGTTGGAGCGCTAGTCTTTCTCCAAGTCTGTTGGAGCGCTAGTCTTTCTCCAAGTCTGTTGGAGCGCTAGTCTTTATCGAAGTCTGTTGGAGCGCTAGTCTTTCTCCAAGTCTGTTCGGGCGCTAGTCTTTCTCCAAGTCTGTTGGAGCGCTAGTCTTTATCAAAGTCTGTTGGAGCGCTAGTCTTTCTCCAAGTCTGTTGGGGCGCTAGTCTTTCTCCAGTCTGTTGGAGCGCCAGTCTTTATCGAAGTCTGTTGGAGCGCTAGTCTTTCTCCAGTATGTTGGAGCGCTAGTCTTTCTCCAGTATGTTGGAACGCTAGTCTTTCTCCAGTATGTTGGAGCGCTAGTCTTTCTCCAGTATGTTGGAGCGCTAGTATTTCCCCAAGTCTGTTGGAGTTCTAGTCTTTCTCCAGTATGTTGGAGCGCTAGTCTTTCTCCAGTATGTTGGAGCGCTAGTCTTTCTCCAGTCTGTTGGAACGCTAGTCTTACTCCAGTATGTTGGAGCACTAGTCTTTCTCCAGTATGTTGGAGCGCTAGTATTTCCCCAAGTCTGTTGGGTGGTTCAGCAATGCTCATTAGGAAATATAATAAAATTAAAGTTAAAACATTAAAAACCGACTCATTTTATGATTTTTGCATTCGCAACCGAAAAAATGCATATAAATTTCCAGCAAACATGAAAATTAACTAGTGAACAGACGGATCCTGCCCATCGCAAGAGAGACAACTGGAAGTTACTCCTGTGCAAACTCCAGGTAGCAGTTGCTTCCCATATATTGATGTACTAGATTCAAAATTTTTGTCATATATTCCAAAAAGAAATTAAACATTATACAAACAATCGAAATAACTCTCATGACTAAGAAATATAAAGGAAATATCGTTTCGTTTATGGATAATCATTAATCGAAATGGATAAAATTATAACGCGTTTGTAACGCTTTTCGTCGGTATTTTGGAAACACGTGTATCACTAACATAGCTTAAAAAATTCACAACCATATGTATACGTCCGAATGGCCGAGTGGTTGACGCACGCGATGTTTGATCTCAAAGGTCCCGGGTTCGAATGCCGGCGATGGCAATTTTACCTGTTTTTAGCTCAACTATTCGAAGAATATGTGAGCTTTCTTACTACCCCCAGCGTCGGTGTAGGCGTACGCGTGTGATCTTGGTTAAAGTTTTTATTCAAATGTCTTGTAACTTCAAAACTACATAAATTATTCACCTGAAACTTGGAACTAACCATTGTCATCAACTCTAGTATCAGGGGCAACATTACCCATAACTCTATTTTGTATTTTGACAGAGTTATGCCCCTTTTTCACATAGATTTTCTGATTAAAGTTTATATTCAAAAAATGTCTTATAACGTCAGTGCTACACAATTATTCACTTGAAACTTGGAATGTACCATTGTCATCAACTTCATCATCAGGTGCAACATTCCCCATAACTCAGTTTTGTATTTTAACAGAGTTATGCCTCTTTTTCACATATATTTTCGGTTAAAGTTTTTATTCAAATGTCTTGTAAAATCAAAACTTCATAGGTTATTCACTTGAAAAATTTAATATACCTTTGCCATCAACTCCAGCATCAAGTGCAACATTTCCCATAACTCTGTTTTGTATTTTGGCATGGTTATGTCCCTTTTGCACATAGAGTTTTAGATTTAATTTTCTATTTAAAGTTTTATAACTTCAAAACTTTATAGTTATTCAATTGAAATTTGGCGTGTACCTTTGTCATCACCTACATCATCAGGTTAAAATTACGTCATTGTGTAAAGTTGTTGTTCTGCGTAGTGGGTTCGCGTGGTTTTATCACGTGGTTGTTCTGCGTGGTCGGTTGGCGTGAAGGTGTAGCGCGGTTTGATACGTGGCTGTCCTGCTTGGTAGGTTCGCCTGGATTTGTCCTGCGGTTTTGTCGCGTGTTTGTTCTGCGTGGTCGGTTAGCGTGAATGTGTCGCGCGGTTTTGTCACGTGGTTGTTCTGCGTGGTCGGTTTGCGTGAATGTGTCCCGCTGTTTGAAATAATTCCTTGTGAGCAGTTTCAGTACATTGGCTTTTACAAAAATGACAATCAAATTTTACAACAGTGCAAGTAGATTGATGTTGTGTTTTAAAATCTTTACAACTTACGTTGTTATGATTTTCTGAAAACCTATTAGTCGATTTATGCACCTATCTAGCGGGGAGCAGCGGGCATATACGGGATTTGACACGCCAAATGATTCCGGGTCCCGGGAAATAGACTTTGGGCGGATTTTAGATCCCGGTTATATTGGCCTCTGGGCCATTTGATACACCAATTAAGCATCCCCATTGAGGGGATTTAGACTAAAATGCTTGGCTCTTGGGTGGGGAATTAGACCTAAAAAATACAATAAGTCAAATTCCCCTGGGTTTGCCCGCCGCTCCCCCCCCCGGGGGGGGGGAAATATTGCTAGGTGTATTAATTTTATACAAGATACAATAAAATATTTAATGATAGTGAATTTTAATTACTATGCTTCATAAAGTTAAAACAACTGTTGATATTTGGTTGTGATGTCCGGACATATTGGAATTAATTCGACTTGAGTATGTAGACCCAGTCCGCGTCTGGATTTTGAAAATAAAAATAATAGTTATGCCCGTCCAAAAGCGTGTTTTTGAACATATATCAATGATTGAGAATCATTAAAGCATAAAAAATAGAACAAAATCAGAACAATTTCAAATTGTAAAACTGTAGAAGCCGAAGGTTAAAGCGCGTTCGCTAAAAGCTAGTATTAGGCTGCTTTCACATGCATCCGATTGCGTCTGCGTCGTGCGTCTTCGTTTGCTAAAAAAACGGACAGAATAAACGGATTTAGTGTTATTCAACTGGTCTGCTCGCATGGACCCGCATGCGCGCTCCGTCGAAATCTCGTCCGCGTAAAATCTGAACATGTAGCGATTTTACTCGGACGCGCGGATACGAGGAAACCATATCCAGCAAAGATAGGATCATGAGTTAACAGTATGCAAGAAGTTATGGAATTGATAAGACAAAGTCCAGTTTTATATGACCAAACAAAAAGATTACAAAGACATCGAGTTGGTGAACAATGCGTGGCAGAGCGTTCTTGATGTGCTTGATGTCGACTATTTGACAGGTATTATTTGGTTTGTCATAATGCCATGTTTGCTGAAATGTATATGCATGATTTTCAGAATTATCACATAGGTATACTTCATCCATGTAAATATTTTTTTAAATATACATTCGGTTAACTCAAATAAAGAATGCGATCGTCTGCGTCAGCTGTGTACAATCAAAGAAAGGCGGAAATATATTAAGAAATATCAATTAATTTGAACAAAAATACAAATTTGTATACGATTTACACAATAATTTATACAATATTTTGTGCTGAAGAAAAATAGTGAATAAGAAATCACTGTCATTCAAGCTTCTCGATGTTATATATTCAGATGTTCGACTATTCTACTCTTTGTAACATAATAATTGATTAAAATTTTCCCCGAACTGTCTTTTTTATGTTGAATATTTATATTTTTTAATACCATGAAATTATAATTATGTATTTAATGTCTGCGTTAACGGAATCGTAGACGGAACACGCAGAACGCAAATGGAATGAGCAGACGCGGCCATGGAATACCAGCTTTAGATCATACGACGTCTCAAAGTTCCGCTTGCATGCCGGTACATTGACTGGTCTTTCATCCCTGCCTCGTTCTGGACACGTGCAATTGTCGTCTGCATAAGTCGAATGCTCGACGACTGCTCCGTGCCACTGTGCCAAATTTTGATGGGAAATGTCGTGCAGATCAAGTCGAGCTGTCGCGTAAACCGGAAGTTTACAGACCGGAAGCAAGCGATTTGTTAGGACCGTCCTGACCTAGATATTGACAGGTACAGGTGCACCAAGTTTTTTGACGAAGGAGAATAATACGATTAGCTTCTTGTAATTTACGCACATTACGAACGGAGTATTGTTTCTCATTCCCGTCCCCGCACAAAGTCATGGTTATGTTTATTACACATAAGGATTTCCGACAGGAGGGAATTTGACACGCCGAATGATTCCGGATCCCAGGAAAAAGACTCGGAATTTAGATCCCGGTAATATTGGGGCCGCCCCCGGGCCATTTGATACACCAAGCATCTCCCACTGTTGGGATTGGACAAACATGCTTGACTCTATGGTGGGGAATTAGTCCCCCAAAATAAAATTAGACATATTCCCCATTGGAAAATATTGATAGGTGCATAACTTAGTTGAAAATAAAACACCAACACCACCACCACGACCAACAACAACAACAACCATTGATTAGCTCTTAAGCATACAGTTGCGTTTTAGCCAAACGCAAGCGTTAACATAAGTGCTATACATGGATGAGAAAATATGGAATAAGTTATGATAGAAGTTAACAATGAAAATATGAATAAATATCACAGTGCTTTGGAACATGAGTGCGACAATTACTAAATATTGGTGGAATTTAATTGCAACGCTTGTGTCAACATCTTCAAACTATGCATTTCTTTCTCAACAAATGAAGATATAGACTTTCGGAATTTTTATAGTTTTCCTAATTTCTGAACATTTATCATTACCAGCATGTAACTCTTAACTTGGAGAGAACGTGACCTTAGAGCTTAACAAAAATATTGCTTGTTTCCCCTCCCACTTCCGACCGAAAATATCGTTGACTTCGTTCATGTGAATGAACCATTGTGAAACTGAACCTGCGAAGTCAAGGGCGACGGCAATGGGCGGCAGGGGCGGCAGCCGCCGCCCCAATATTTCGGAAAGTGATCGTCATTATAAATTCCGCCGCCCCTTCTCCGAAATGAGAAAATCGCGCCTCCCATGTTGTTTAAAGTCGGTTGCTGTTCCACATGGTCAATTAAATTACCATCTATGATGCTGGCCTCTAATCCCTGACAATCAACAGCCCATGTGTCATAAATCTCATAAATCAGGACATTGTTTCTAGACGGTAAGTGTTATAAACAATATACAGAAAACATCTTTGTCAGCAATTGTAAAAGAGGATTTAAAAAAAACGCCAATGATATTCACAATTCTATTTATAATAGCTATAACTCAAATCTTAACTTCGAATTTCAAGAAAACATAATTCATGCCCCATTCTGTTATTGTCATTAAATGTGAATGTACCAAATCAGCCAGCTAATTTCAAATTTCATAAACCTTCGTTCGGAAAGAAACATCCAGAACAACATTAATTCAACCCTCAGTGGTATGCAACTTACAAACTTATGTTGATATTGCATAGAATGGTATTATCATTTTGTGAATATTTCATATTTTATCATATAATATGATTATGTGCATCTTACAAGTCTTGAGATTTTTGTGCGATTTTATTGAGCTGGCCTTACCTCTTTTTTCTTTTTTTCGTTTGTTTTATTTTTAGTAGTTAATTCATTTTATCTACGTAAAAATGCATTCACAAAGACTCTGTTTCGCTTGCAGTATCGGTGCAGTGTCAGAATCGAGGTTGATGGTGACATTCCGTGTCACGACGTCAGTAAACTGATAAATGAAATACATTCATTAAATAAATTAAAAGTGGCTGTTGTGGGAATCGAACCCAAAACATTGCCTGCTTATCACTGCACTACAGTATATATCATATGTAACGGAGTCAATATTTAATCAACACATCAACAATCGCCTCTAAGTGTCCTATTTGAATTAGTAGCTTACAAAAAAATTTACGAAAATAAACAGAATATTCACGAAGCGTAAAATAGTTGTTGGTTTCCGCGTACCCTCTAATATTTTCAGGCGGCACTAAACATTTGTTTGCCTATAAATCACTGAGTTTTTCGGGGGAAAAGAGCAGTTTTCGCTTATATTATAAGTTTCTCGCCAGAAATCTCTCCTTTTATGGCCTTATTTATAGTTCAAGTACAGTTTCTTTGTTGTGAGTCGCTTAAACATTTTACATGCAGCCAATATACTTAAACTGTGTGGAAAATATGCGCCAAAGAAAAAACAGTTAAAGAAAAAAATGTTATATTTTACCTCCACTCCTAGATTTTTTAGAGATGTAAGCGGAAGTTAACCAGTTTTTATTTGACCTGAGTGTCAGGTCAATAAAATCGTACAATACCAGTTTATAAATGCGATTTAATGTATATCATTATTAAATTACACCAATAAAATAAATGTGATAATATGATATTCATTTAGTAATTGCGTCCAAACTAATTCCTACGTTCAGTCCCTAGAATAGTCTAAAAGGCGATATCATACTCATTGAAATGCAAAGTATAAGTCTAATCTGGAAGCCACATGCACCCCCACCCCCTCGCCGCCCCAAGTTGCAAAGTTGCCGAAGCCTCTGCGAAGGCTCGTCGGTTATTGAGTATGTGGATTCTAAAAAAAACAACTTACAAAACTGCTAGCAGTATGCCATCAACGGAAATTATCAGTGATGAAAAAAAAGGGAGGCCCCGACTTGTTTGTGACCTCTCATCCAGGCTTCCCACAATATGTTAGGTGTCTGCATTTTATGAATGGCGTTTGCTTGTAATTTGTAATAAAATGTTGATATTTGTTTATGATATTTATTAGACTTTACTCTTGACGACACTTACTGTTCGATTTATATTCATGGTGATCGGCTAATGTACGATATTTTTCACCATGATCACTTAGCATACGATCTTTATTTGTGATTAATGCATACTGTACGTTCTTTCGTCATGACGGTCAATTTATGAAAAAAAATCGTCACTATCCCATAGTGTTTGATCTGTGTTAATGATGATTACTTAGTGCGTTGGTGGTGTATAATGGGATTGTGTTGCGTTACGCTGTTGTGTCGCTTGTTTGTGTTACGTCGTCTGGTCGTGTTTCGCCGTTGTGTTGTGTAGTCTGGTTGTTTTACGTCGCCAGGTTGTGTTACGGCGTTGTGTCGCCTGGTTGTGTTACGCCGTTGTGTCGCTCGCCTGGTTGTGTTACACCGTCCTGTCGGCTGGTTTGTGTAACGTCCTTATGTTGTGTCGCCTGGTTGTTTTACGGCGCCTGGTTGTGTTACGCCGTTGTGTCGCCTGGTTGTGTTACGCCTTGTGTCGCTCGCCTGGTTGTGTTACACCGTCCTGTCGGCTGGTTTGTGTAACGCCCTTATGTTGTGTCGCCTGGTTGTTTTACGGCGCCTGGTTGTGTTACGCCGTTGTGTCGCCTGGTTATGTTACGTTGTGTTACGCCGTTGTGTCGCTCGCCTGGTTGTGTTACAACGTCGTGTCTGCTGGTTTGTGTTACGTCTTTATGTTGTGTCGCCTGGTTTTGTTACACCGTTGTGTCGGCTGGTTTGTGTTACGTCCTTATGTTGTGTCGCCTGGTTGTTTTACGGCGCCTGGTTTTGTTACGCCGTTGTGTCGCCTGGTTGTGTTACGTCGCCAGGTTGTGTTACGCCGTCTGGTCGTGTTACGCAGTTGTGTCTCTCGCCTGGTTGTGTTACGCCGCCTGGTCGTGTTACGCCGTCTGGTCGTGTTACGCAGTTGTGTCGCTCGCCTGGAGGTGTTACATCGCCTGGTTGTGTTACGTCGCCTGGTTGTGTAACGTCGCCTGGTTGTGTTACGCAGTTGTGTCGCTCGCCTGGTTGTGTTACGCCGTCGTGTCGGCTGGTTTGTGTTACGTCCTTATTTTGTGTCGACTTCTTGTTTTACGTCGCCTGGTTGTGTTACGCCTTCTGGTTGGGTTACGCAGTTGTGTCGCTCGTCTGGTTGTGTTACGCCGTCGTGTCGGCTGGTTTGTGTTACGTCCTTATGTTGTGTCGCCTGGTTGTTTTACGGCGCCTGGTTGTGTTACGTCTCCTGGTTGTGTTACGCCGTTGGTTCGCCTGGTTGTGTTACGTCTTTGTGTCGCCTGGTTGTTTTACGGCGCCTGGTTGTGTTACGTCGTTTTATCGCCTGGTTGTGTTACGCCGTTGTGTCGCCTGGTTGTGTTACGTCGCATGGTTGTGTCACGTCGTTGTGTTGCCTGGTTGTGTTACGCTGTTGGTTCGCCTGGTTGTGTTACGTCGTTGTGTCGTCTGGTTGTTTTACGTCGTTGTCTCGCCTGGTTGTATCGCGTCGTTGTGTCGCCATTTTGCGGTACTTCGATGTTTCTCTTGGCTGTTATGTTACGTCGTTGTGTCGCCTGGTTGTGGTAAGTCGTAGTGTCGCCCCTTCTGTGTTGCGTCGTTGTGTCACTGTCTTGTGTGACATCCGTATGTCTTCTTGTTTAGCTGCATCGTTGAATCGGTTGGTTCTGTTATTGGCGTAAGTGGCACTTGGTTGTTTAACACGTTTACGTTTCCTGATTGTGCTAGCGTATCACGTGCAAATGACTGTTTTCCGTGTTTCAGTAATCTGTGACAGTGTTGTGAATAAGTAGCGTGATAATGTTATTTTATTTGATCGTTTTTCAAACAACACACACGGTTTTCAACCTTTTGGAAATGACGCTAGTGCAAACAGGAAATGTCTTTAAAAAAGACAATCGGCGTTGAAATTAATATTGAGATGTCATTTAAAAATTACCTAAACAGACGGCCAAGATGATCGGTTACGTGACTTCTCAGACCCCAGATTTGTTGGTCCCCACCAATATTATTAGACCCCAGATTTTTCGGACACTATAAGAAAACTTCTCGGACCCAAAAGTTAATTTGAGATAAATTTATTAATTTAAAAATTAAATTAAATTATAATTAATATCTATGCTGTGAATAAACCAATCATACAGCTCCATGTTTCCACCAGTGATATATGAATAACCAAAAGAATATAGGTTAACATAAGTGTTATCTGAATTTGTCAAGCCAATTTAACAAATTAACAATGTAAGAAAATAATTTCGGGACTGAATTAAAATTAGTATGTATCAGACGAGTCTATAAAGTTATTTATAGTACCGGTAATATACCATTCAGGTTAGTTATCTCATATAATGACGATTTGAAGTCAAATAAGCATTTATACTGTGTATCCCAATAAAAAGAAATAGGCCTTTCCCAAAACTAGGTTATTTCCCTTGCGTAATCACGAGTGATGTCCCCTGTTCACTTCCGGGGACGTTTATGGTTACGCATGTGCAAATAAATTCCTTCTTTGTTACATATAAGATATTCAAAATTTGATCTCACTTTTCACCATGACCAAGCTACTTTCCAATATATCACCATACATTGTTGGATAGATGAGGACATAACCTTTTGAAAAATAGCATGTCAAAAAATTCTATGTGTTTCAAAATATTTTCCTTAGAAAAAACACACCGGTTTTGCCGGGCATGGAGGCTGCCATTTTGCGCATTAATACATGGGCCAAAAGTTATGAAGCTGGGAATCACTAGACAAAAAGTAGTGCACAAAACAGCCTTTTTTCTTATTGCTTACATATATACCTTTAAAATGATACCAAAACATATCATTTAAAATCTAATTTTACAAATTATATGCATCCTGCACTCAACCACATGTGCTTATTATCTAACTGACAGCATGTAACCCTGAGGATGTGACTTCCGTGTTGGGGTAATTAGATCTTCTTGATTATTAGGCGGGGTAAGAGTATTGATATTTACCGAAAAACATGCAATATATTTGATTTTCAATCTTAAAAAGAAATTTACAAATATCAACATTCGTATATAATATACATCACGTTCTTTATTTATCAATTTAATTATTATTTTGATTTTTAACAATATTGTCTTCTCTTTGCAGATTGACAAACAAACTGTACACAGTACGTTTAACGGTTATTATGCAACAAAACGCAAAAATAGCGATTTCAGTAACTAAACAACATATGCCTTCATCATGTATTAAATTTGCATTATCAAATAAAATTAGTAAAAACTGTTTTTTAGTAAAATGATTTTGCTAAGTAACTCTAAGCTAACATTCTTCTGAAGACTAAAAGTAAGAAAATAAGGTATCATCACAGAAAGTTTGAGCGTAATTCCGATGTTTTTGACAGCAACTTCTTTTTTTTTGGAATTCCATACACATTTGTGTTTAACTTTAAAGCTTTTTTCGTTGCAGGTATTCTTGTTGTGTGCTAAATATTCACGGTGCTTGAAAGGCTTCGCTTTAATCTTGAAATATAATGTAACAATACAACTATCGTTTTTATTACTGTTAACACAATATTACAATAACTAAAGATGATGTCACTCCTCATTAAATGTTATAACTGATGTTGTATTAAAGAGATTTAATAAATAATTTGTTTATAATTGTGTCATGTGTTTAAGCAATGTTCATGATAACTTCATATAATCGACGAAACAGATAACACCCGACCCAATGGGTCTATATGTCACCAGGAAATAGATATGTCGTGATAATTATGTACATAATAGGGTGAGTATCTATAATAAAACAGACATAGATATCGATATATACATTTTGAAAAAGGTTTACACAATTCAGAATAAGTAATTAACTAAGCCAACAGAAGAGTATAATATACGTTTTTAAATGATTATATTTTATACTTGTTGAGTCTGTTTGATCAAGTATTTAGTTTTCCTTCATGTATATAACACTAACTGAGATTATTTCATCATTTCTGTCGGAATCGTGGTAAACAAACAACATTTTATTCTCGCAGCAGCTACGGTAATTCCCGTATGTTTTAGAAAAAGAAAACACGATGAGCTCTTAAATGTTCACCACCTTTCAATTCTTCAGCGTTGAAAATGAAATGCTGTGCTTTATTATTTCACTCTTCAATTTAAATTAATTTATTAATTCGAAAAAGTGTTAAATGATTTTAATTATGTTCTGTTCTGTTCAATAAGGTGGCGAAATTTCATAGGGTGATTGGCAAAGAACAACAACGGAAACAACAACATTTTAAAATGTGAGATAAACTTTAATTTGAGACGCAAACAATAGAGACGAAGTGTGTGACATTTTAGTTGTCTCTGCATGTAGATCTTCATCATCGCTACATTACGCAATTGCACAGATTAGCTGTATTTTTCTAAGGTCAATTTGATAAGATCCAAGCGGTTTGCGGCTTTGGTATTTTTATGACCCCCTCTTCAGTCAGATAACTAAGTATCATTGTGAGAACATGTGGTGGTATATATGTATGGAAAACAACCGTTTAAGAAGAGACAAGGAGACTACGTCTTTTTTTCCTGTCATACGGACATATGGCCTTAGTAATGAGTTTAAAACGATACTACATTTAGTTCTAATGATTTATTTTTGTAATATATATCCTCTGAGTTTTTTTTTATAATATTTAATCACAAACATATGGTTTAAAAATTTCCATTACAAGTTTTGAAAGCCGCTTGGTCTTAGATCTATAATACTTTATATGGCAAGCTAGGGAAAACGTCGCCGGAAGTCGGGTTTCAAATTTGGCGGATGTGCATTCGCAATAACGGGACGTAATTTCCAAGGGAGATCACCTAGTTTTGGGAAAGGCCTATAGTAAAAGAACATTCAGACTTTTTTTTTTATAACGCAACCATAACAATTCATTAGACTATGACGATTTTAAATTATATCAGTAGAAATATGATTTATCAGGGGTTCCTGTATATAATTAGTATTGCAAATTGTGTTTTCTAGCTACGCAAATAACAAATCGACGTATTCCGAATTTTTTAAAATAACATTTTATCTATAGAAAATGTAGCATCTTTTTATAGATTTAATAACATCTACTGGAGGAGTTGATAGAAAGATGCAATTATAAATAATCGTTAATAAATCATAACCACAATTTTAATTCAAATTAACAGTAAGCTTATAAATAAAAATTCCCCATTTATTGAAATTTGTAGGTTTATGATTCTCTGAACGCTATTATTGATGCACGTACGAGTATATTAACACAGCTACACAACTGTTGCTAGCTACGCGCGCTATTTTTAGAATGACACTACTGTTAACTATGTAATGAACTCGTTAGAATCAATGGCTACATGGAACGGCAACACTGTGAATGAGATTTAGGAATGGGAACATTGCACAATTGCTATTTATAGAGCGTAACGCTTATATAAATGTAGGCTAAACAAAATAGTTATTTCGTTACGTGAATTAATATAGCATTCTGTTTATGGCATACAATGAGAAAATACGTTCATAATTAGCCTCAGTTCTAGAGTATATCTGAAGATATCTTTATAACTTCATTTTAACCGCTTATGTAAACAATTATATAAACTTTTAATCCCCAAATATGCAACTGTTATTGGTATACGTTAAACCATTGTTTGAAGTTTGCATTCCCTAGAATGAGAAAATTTGCCCAATTCTATTGGCATTCAATTTTCCCGCTGAATAGTTATCGCTAGAAAATCTGGGTCAAAAGTGCTCTTAGACAGCTACGCCGAAAAAGCAAGCATCTTGTTGCCTATCAACAATAATTACTAAATATACGTTTTATTGTTTTATGTTGATTTAAAATCAATATACATCATACACGCAGTGAATAAAAACGTATTGCTCTCTTGTTTCTTTTATTACTAATTCATATTTCAAATTATTAATATAATCGCGACACATTTCGATTATTATATGTAAAATTTAATTATTTTTATAAATATATGTGCTTTGTAAAACAATATTGCATACTACCTGTTATAATTTACAATTTACGAAATTGAATGTAAACTTTAAAAGCACTGAATAATTGATGTTTAATTACAGAAAAAAATCGTTTTTCGCAGTCTTTTCAGAAAATCGGAAATAACGATCAAAGTTGACTTTGTTGTCTTCGAAACATTGAACTGCAAAAACATAACATTGAAGAAGTAACTACCGAAGCACAAATTCCTCAGTGTTTATCATTCATAATATTATAAAAGTGTATTTCATAACTGGAAAACAAAAAGTTGCAATGTACGATATCCGAACTATCAAAATATTTACGCACAAAAATATAGGTTCTCATAACCTCAAACTAAGGTATCATATTAATATCCATTAGTAATGATAGGTTCCCACTGTCACGATTCGCGGTCTGAATCGTGGACCAATCGTGGTGATCCTATAAGATCTTATCAGATCTTGAGGTCAGTCGTGGCAATCGTGTTATCGAATAAAAATTTTGAACGGTTCAAAAATTTTCTACGATGAACTGTGATCAATTGTCCATCAGGATCATCGCATCAGATCGCATCGTAACAAAGCGCGACAAATCGTATCTAATCGTGCATCCAAATCTGTTCAGATGTGTTGCGATCTCAATAAAAAATGAGGTCAATAGTCATTCGGGCTGTATTTATATCATTCGGCCCAGTCGTAGCTCAAATCGTGATCGCCATCGATCATGATTTTTAAAGACATCGCGACCACAATCGTATCCTATCGTAACGGAGCGCATTGATTCGTGATAAGCGTATCGCAACTTATCTGTACGTACTAGAACGTCGTAATTTGGGGAACCGATGATCGTTTCAGATCGAGACCCAATCGTGGATTCGATCCAAAGAATCCTAACGGAACATATTTAATTATATCTAAACTGGAGATCAGACCGGGACAGATCGTGACCAGAGCGCAAAACATCGTATCAAAACGTATGGACTCGCATCAGGTCGTATCCAAGCCTGAAATCTCAGAGAAATATCACGATCAGCTACGAGTGGCCAATCGTGGCGTTCGTGACAGATCGTACTATAGTGGAAACCTAGAATAATGTATCTTGCCATACAACGTATCTGTCAGTGATACACCAAATCCAGTGAACTTATACTTTTTACGCATACTGATACATATGTTTCGCTTTTTTTATGATTGATATAAAACTCACAACAATGTTCCCAAACAAATCGGTTCCTAGTGGACTTGGAATGTTGTACTTATTTGAATGGATGTTATTTTATAAATATAAAGTTTCAGTAGGCCTATAGTGTAATGGATGCGGTGTCCGCCTTGAGATCGGGGAGCGTGACTTCGAACGGTTGGTTTTATAAAAGTGGCAAAAAACATGATACACCCCCTGACATAGACTTTGTTCGGATTTAGACAAAAATGTTTGGTTCTAGGGTTGGGAATTAGATGCCCAAAAATACAATTAGTCAAATTCCCCTGGGATTGCCCTGGGGGAAAATATTGATAGGTGCATAATATCACAGGTCAAACAACAGCTTGCATTTACAGACGCATTTCTGTTATATTTAATGTATAAAGTAGGGATGGCAAAACTATTCGAATATTCGATTGAACGCTATTCGAATAATTGCAAATTTGTATAGTTTTTTAAAGCACAATAATTTCCTGATTGTAGACAGTATTTTTCTGTCAACATACAGGCAGTATTTCACCAATAGATAGCTTATACCGTGTTTTCAATCGTATGGGCCCGTGTCACGTGTCAGACTGAGAGATATTTAATATACGGGTTAGTGAACTATATTATTATTTGTTTGTTCATGAAAAACTAAATTGACAATATCATGTTCTTTATTTGTTACTATTTATACTGATTGGCCAGAGAATCCTGAAAATGTTCCCATAACTATTGTCCGTGTGTTATAAATATCATTTCCGTTCAATGTTTCTCATGAACCCTACGGGTCAGAGAATACACTTGTTGTACATAGACTGGTCTATAAATCGTTTCGGACACACGAAAATGTCTTCTACACGAATTGTCATCTGCACGTCTGCTCCGTGTCACATTCTTGTTTCAGATGAGGACTAGTCCGAGTTGGTTCGTAAACCGGAAGGCTACAAACCGGATGCGAGTGATTCCGAATATACCGGTACATGTGCACCACGCTTCTCGGCGACTTTGAGTGCACGATCTGCGTGAAATAATCAGTGGTGTATTTTTTTATAGCTCACCTGAGCACAAAGTGCTCATGGTGAGCTTTTGTGATCGCCCGTTGTCCGTCGTGCGTACGTGCGTGCGTCGTCAACTTGTCATTTAAACAACATCTCCTCCTAAACCACATGGCAGATTTTCAACAAACTTCACAGAATTGATCATTAGGTTACCCTCTTTCAAAATTGTTTGAATCGTTACGGTCCGCTGCATATGTAGAACACCAGAGCTTAAACATCTTCTGCTCTGAAACCGCTCGGCCCCGAGATTTCATATTTGGTATGTAACATCCTTTAGTGGTCCTCTGTCAAAACTGGCCACGCCCCGGGGGTCACATGGTTTATATAGAATATATAACAAAATAACTTCTCCTCTGAAACCGCAAGGCCTAGAGGTTGCATATTTGCTATGGAACATCCGTATAGTGGTCCTCTACAAATATTGTTCATATTATGCCCCTGGGGTCAAATCTGGTCACGACCCGGGGGTCACATGGTTTATATAGATCTTAATTGCAAAATGACTTTTAAAATCGTCTACTCTGAAACTGCAAGGCCCACCGCTTTCCTATATTTGGTACGTAACATTGCATGGTGGTCCTCTACAAAGATTGTTCAAATTATGCCCCTGGGGTCAAATCCGGCCACACCCTGAGGGGTCACATGCTTTTTATAGACTTAAATAGCAAAGTTACTTTAAAATCTTTACCTGAAACCGCAAGGCCCAAAGGTTTGTTCAAGATTGTTCATATTATGACCCTGGGATAAAAATAAGCCACGTATCGGGGATGGAAATTCCAATTGGGTGACAAGGTCTCAGGTGAGCGTCCTAGGGGCATCAGAGCCCTCTTGTTTTGTCTCTCTATCCTGGTGTTGTGAAGAAACCGCGATTTACTTTATTCTGCTGCTGATTTACGCAACTTACATTAAAGTATCTTCTGGTCTGGTTGCCAGAAACTAAAATATTTTTGTCTTCCCTTGACAGAACCGAAGAATGTTTTTATTAATGAAATGCAGCCTCGAAGACTCCGATATTGATAGCGAAACTAAAGGGGCTTGGTCACAGAATTTTCATATTTCAAATGCTAGCCTGGCAACACGTCTCTTTTTTAGAAACACGCACTTTAAAATGGTCTTGTACGATGTTATTCTGATATTACTATTGTATTGTATTCGCAGTTCTGGTATCGTATGATTTAATATCATGTTAACAATAAGGACTAAGAAATTATTATTTTGTTGGTTTTTTTTTCTATGCGCCAGACACAAATATCGTAAAACATACGTAAGGTTGTGGAAATCTTTGACTTTTTTTATATAAACAAAGTAAAAAATAAACCTTCAGAGTTACCTACCTATCAGCAATGAAAATTGTCCAACATTCGTGATGATTACTTACTGTACGATCTTTATTCGTGAGGATTACTGAGTGTACGATCTTTATTCGTGAGGATTACTGAGTGTACGATGTTTATTCGTGAGGATTACTGAGTGTACGATCTTTATTCGTGAGGATTACTGAGTGTACGATATTTATTCGTGAGAATTACTTAGTGCACGATCGTTATTCGTGAGGATTACTGAGTGTACGATCTTTATTAGTGATAGTTACTTCATGTACAACATTAATTAGTTATTATTACGTAGTGTATGATCTTTAGTGGTGGCAGTTACTTTATGTACGATCTTTATTATTGATTATTATTTAGTGCACGACCTTAATTAGTGATAATGACTTAGTGGTCGATCTTTGTTCGATTACTGAAATAACTATCTTTATTCGTCTTGATTACGACCGTTTTTCGTGTTAATTAATTAGTGTACGATCTTTATGCGCGTGAATTACTTAGTGTACGAAGTGCATTCGTGTTGATTACTTCGAGTATGATCTTTATTAACGTTAATTACTTAGTGTACGATGTGCATTCGTGTTGATTTCTTCGAGTACGATCTTTATTCGCGTTAATTATTTAGTATACGATGCATATTCGTGTTGATTACTACGAGTACGATCTTTATACTTGATAATGATTGCTGTATGTTCTACCAAATCTACGAATGTGTTTGGTATTATAATCTTTAAGACATTCCAAATTTAACAAAAATACGATCTCGCGTTTATGTTATTTGATAATAATTTTACTTTTTAGCTCGAATTTTCGAAGAAAATTCAAGCTACTCCATTTCCTCCCGGCGTCGGTGTTGGCGTCGTCGTCCACCTAGGTTAAAGTTTTTCGATAAGCTACTTTCTCAGGAATGGCTTGAGAGATTACTTATTCAAACTTCAACCATTTATCCCCCTATTAAAATGAACCCATAGGCCAAGTTTGGAAACTCTAGTTGAAATTTGTCACAATTATGGGTCTTTTTACACTTAGAAACTTATAGTGCGAGTAAGTTGGGTAGGTTAACGTTTTTCGGTAAGCTTGTATCTCAGGAATGGCTTGAAGGATTATATTCAAACTTAAAACATTTTTGGTCCTTACTATCCAAACAGTTTGTTACAAAAATGCTAGTTTCTCTGACAAGTACAAGACAGTCGAGCGCGCTGTCCTCCGACAGCTCTTGTTATTGATTTGGACAGCATTTTTAGTAACTGGTTACAAAAAATAACTAGATACTGTTGTAAACAACCCCATGTAGAAACAATCCCATTGGTTTCTGGTGAAAATGTTACTGTTATAACAAGTACAGTCGCAGTTTTGTCAACATATGTGTTCGCCAATCTATTCTTAGACTTAAGACGTAATAATAAAGAATATATTTGACACTGTTCTGTTCCAAGAAAGCTGTTAATTTGAATCTTTCGTTGTATTCAGCAACTTAAATTACAGAGTTCTTTATTTAGAACGATTTGTTAAAGTGTTTATGTATGATCATTCATATCAATTATTAAAAAAAAAATGAACAGATGAAAGTGACAAAATAACTTGAAAGCAGACATATAAACATAAACGTGACGAATACATTATCGAATGAGTCAACAAATATGTTTGTCGACTTTTGCATCGTTTATTATTGTTGTGTAACCTAAAATAACTGTCTAGTCAACGTGTATACATGTATTGGAGTTTCCGGCTGTACAACCTAAAACTGGTTTCTTATTTAAAAGTAGCTAATCATGCGTTTTTCAACAATAGTTCTTATTAACTTTTCTTCCATTTTAAATCGAAGTATATGGTAATTAACTTTATCGGGTTGTTTAATTTATGCAAATATATATGTTGTAAAATCGAACATACACTCTTTAATGACAATAGCGACAGTGGTACCCAGCATATTTGCGAACGCAGAAGTATTTTTATTGAGACTGAGTCCATCATTTATTCTTAGAAATCTGTGTTTGATAAAAAAAATATACATTCAATTATGAGTGTCGAAAATAGAGTTTTAGTGAGGCCAGAAATAATAAATTGTGTGTTTCGGGCAACGGTCGCCAAAAAAAATCGTAGCTCAAAACTTTAGGGTCGGTGTGTTTTCGCTAGGTAGGGTCGGGTTGTCCGAAACACATAATTATTTTTTGGTCTGATTTCAGAAGAGAACGGGCACTTGTAAACGCAACGTCGGAATCAGGAGTTTTCTGCGATGTTACTTATTATTTGTGTTATGCATTCAAGTGCAGTTTGTTGCAGACCTTGAACATTGGAACAAATAAAAAACATATATAAATATATATATAAGCATAGATAATATTGTTAATTTTATTTGAAGCGTGAGAGGCCGGGGTTTGGGTGAGGCCGGAGTTTTATAAATTACATATATTATTAGCGTGTACCAAATCACACGCAAGTGCTTTATTGCTCGTTTTTAGCTACTCTGTATATTTCAGAAATCGTTCCATCATCAAAAACATAAATATGTCATAACATATTAATGAATATTTTCTAAAAATTGAATAAATTTCACTTTTGCTCTAATATAGTTTTGTTTATTCTACAAAACTGACATTGCAATTATATTATTATAAATTTTTTCACAATACTTAGATTATTTTCAGAACAAAAATATAATTTTCGAGTTAGATGGTTTTTTGGTAATAAACAACGCTTTGAAATTATGATCAAAATGAATCTACAAAAACTCTCCGTTCTCAATAACCGCCCATCAGAACGAAAACCGTACAATAATAATATCGTGATAATCATGATATGGGAGAAATTATTTCCATGTTAACATGGTTTGACATATGAACTTTGCAACTACATTCTACGGTGTTCAGAGCATGTTCCCGCGCAAGAAACAACTAGAAAATGTAGTTCTGAAACTGTAAAATATAGTTCGCATTGTTATTTCAGAATATGTTTTCTGGTCATGTTATAATCGAAATAATTGTAGCTTTATCGTTGTTTATCTGTAAATAAACAACGACTTTTCGTCCTGATGCGCATATATTTAACTACTCTGGCTAACGCCCTCGTGGTTTATATACGCATCATACGCATCAGAACTCAAAATCGTTGTTTATTTACAGATAGGCAACTCAAAATGGAAATTTATTTCTTAAATGAATAAGAACAACAACAGCAAAAATATTGTTTAGGCCTAATATATGAATCATGATAGTATAATAGGATTGCACCCAAGTTAATTTCAACTTTTTTTTATTATTTCTAGCACTTTTTTCAATCTATTTCTTTACTTTACTTATCAGGGTCCATATTTTAGAAACATCATACGTTTAGCTTAAAATAGTTTCACTTCATGAATTAACAGCAGTTAATAATTAGTTAATTATTAGTAAACACTTGGCACAAAGTCATTTAAATATGAAATACAAAGTTTAAAAAAAATGATGATTTTAAGGTTACGGATAAGATTTTACTTAGAAGGTTTCTGGAATGCGGCCCCTGACACAAGACAGAATATTATCAGTCGTCCTCATTGTTTGTTATGTTTACATCTGGTTGAATTCTGATTGGTCAGTTTCGTATATATCTGTAACATGTAAAGCACGTGCAAGCAGACCGTGACACTATTGTAATCAGTGCGTAGCTAACCCGAACGTGACTATACTCGCAGTAAATTTAGTAATTATTCTAAACTGTATACATTTGATAAATAATGTAAATCTAAACAATATATTTATTCAAGATAAATAATACACTGTGTCGTTATGGTGGCAAGGATTCTAAAAAAAATTTCGCGGTATCTGCTCTTCATATTGCGTAACGTGCGAAAAGAAGTATGCCTAGTTACACCCCTGGCAATGCGATTTGTTTTTACAATTTTTGGTAGAACAAATTTACTCTGTGCGGTTTCCACCTGGATTTCAGTGAGCGCTTTTTTCGCGCCTCAGATTGCCTTCGACTTTGCATCGAGGGTTTAGATTGGGTTCGGAATGTTAACAAGTCGATTGTGATTCGGCGATGTTGCTGCGCATCAATACGTTGACAAAAAAGGCGCGCGCGCACCATTTGTTAGTTATAACCAAGCAAGAGCAGACACAGCGGACTACTTCAACTCAGAACTCCAAACATGTGGTTATACTGGCTAATCCTGTAAATGTAAGTCTAATACGTTTTATAATTTCAATTTGTATAAATGAGACTTCGAATAGTTTATTCAGTTATATTAATCATTAAAGATTGTTCATTACTATTACACTGTTATTTTGTACGAAAATTGAGTTTGATTGATTGATTCCTTTATTTCCTCCATATATGAAGAGTTGAACATATGTACACAGTAAATTAACAAATTAATACAGCATGCAAATATAAATAATGCAATTTGTGTGATCACAATAAGAGTTCACACTACGTACATTCCAATAAAGAAAAATAAATCTAAGATGTTTTATCATATACAACGAATGTGTTCAAAAGAATATCACATTTCCAGGTAAGCAGTTTAAAATATAACAATGCAAGTTATAGCAAACATCTCATAATATTTTTGTATAATTTATACTTGCAATTCTTGTTTAAATTTAGGAAATCTTTAAACATATGCTACACGTATTTACACAACTTTGCACAGTTAAACTTCTTTTCGACCATAATACTGTTTCATGTCGCCATGTTTTGGTAGCATAGACACATTTTGTTTTAAATACATACAATTTCGTGTTCTAACCCTCCACATTTTATATGTCACGTGACCCAAACACGCCAATTAGTATCTTTCTCCTATAAACGCTTACTTCCGGTTCAAGTCTTTGGGCCGCCAAGTTGGATGGTTCCATCGATCTCATTTCTCGTTCGACGGTGCTCCTGTTTCAAAATGATTGCGGGAAAATGGCCGGTTGCTATTGGATTCCAGCCACAGAAAAGTCATAATAAAATCACGTATTTACGTGATTTCAAGTCTAATTTTGAATGAAGGCAAATACTTTCTCAAGTTAATAAAATTTGATTATATCTTTTAATTGAAAGTATGAACTCTTCTTAAGCGGCTAAAGCGCAGTATTACGTGAAATATACCTTTTCGTAATTGTGTACATAAATGGCAGCTTTAACTCAAAATTCGGGTTTGGGATGTCATGAATTTGACTTTTGATACATAGACATTGATGTTATTTAGATAAACATTTGATTTTAACTATATTAATGTAAAAGTCGGAAAAGAGGAGAATTGTTTCATTAAATCTCAAGCAAAGGCCCTGTCAAATCAGGCGACAAGATGGAAAGGGCGCCCCCACTCTGCCGTCTGGCTTGTCAACATCATGACCTGGGAGTTCAAAGGAATAAATACGAGTCTTTTCTGATGATCATAAAAATGGGATTGAATTAATATAGAACAGGTCAAAATGTCAAAGTTTTAGTTGCCATTTATGTTTAAAATAATGATGATGATGATGATGATGATGATGATAAGCGATCATGGGTACATGCATCCACAATAATTCATGTTTTATTGATCTAACTATGTATTTCTGCTTTGTATTTCAGACGTGGTGACCAAAGTGACCGCTATGCTGCTGAAGTGCCGTTTTTTTCGACCTCTACTACAACGATGCTGAGGACAACAAGAAAGCAGTGAAGACCAGCGCTGGATGCAGACGACAATGATGGCGGCAATAGCACGAGCTAAGTTTTATATTTATTCTGTTGATGAGAATTTTTCAGACTTAGCAGGTGATAGCCAGTGCTCGATGCAACAGAGTCCGAGACAGTCGGCACAAACAGTTCAATGCATATGATGTCCGAAATGTAGTCAGTCGACAATGGATGAGACAATAACCTTAGCTAGGTGTTATTTGATGTTCTAAAGCAGTTACAAGATCCTTTACATATGTTCCTTCTAGGATTAAGTATTTTACTGGATTGCAGTCACCCATATGTCACACAATTTATCCACGATTTGATACAAACACATGCTCTCTAAACAAACTGCTAAAAATTCCACTTTCAAGTAATACGGTGTCATTTATTCATTGAGGCATGACAATTTCAAGAAATAGCCATGTAAACCAGAGTTCGTTATTGTAAATGCCTCTTTAGCAGAGACAATAAACGAACGGCCTACTTGCAGATGATTCAGACCATGACGCATGCGCAGGAAACGAATGGAGGACATCATGACAACGAAAACCAACAGATTCGAAGCGCGTGGGCGGTAGAAAAACTTTTGTTTTTGAATAATCGTATAGAGCTACTGTATTTACTGTATTTAGTTTTTAACTCGTTATATAATAAAAGCATTGAATTGTGGAAGAAAATGATCACGTTTTTATATTCAATAACTTTTAAATACATACATGTATGTTGTTTTAATGTTTATATTTTTTGCCATACATTTAAAGATTCTGCGTGGCAGTAACGGTCAATACACATAACAATGGAAGTATTGTAACCGTGATTGTTAACACTTTAGGTTGGCAATTATCATGTTTTATTTATTATAATTTTAGTAGCCATTATAGCAGTCTTTAGCAGCAGACAACAACAACGCCCCTTTGCCGAGGTCTTCCTCACCCCATTTCCGAGGATAACCACACCCCCTTGTCATCAACAACCACATCCCGTTGCCAACAACAACACCTCTGTTTCCGAAGATAACCACACCCGTTGTCATCAACAACCACATCCCGTTACCAACAACACCTCTGTTTTCGAGGACACCCACACCCCGTAGCCGACGACAACAACACCTCGTTGCCAACAACAACAACACCCGATTGCCAACAACAACAACATCCCGTTGCCGAGGATAACAACCCGTTGCCGAGGACATAAAAACCAACAACAACACCCTGTTACCAAGGATAACCACACCCCGTTACTAACAACAACAGCACACCGTTGCCAACAACAACACCCCGTTGCCAATAACAGCATCACCTCGTTGCCAAGGACAACCACACCGCGTTTCCGAGACAACCACATCCCGTTCCCGACGACAACTACACCCTGTTCCCGACGACAACTAAACCCCGATGCCGACCACAACCGCACCCCGTTGCCGACGACAACTACACCGAGTTGCCGAGACAACCACACCCCTTTGCAGAGGACAACCACACCCCATTGCCGAGGATAACCACACCATGTTGCCGAAAACAGCCACATCCCGTTGCCGACGACGAACAACCTTCGATTTAGACTACTTGTGTTCGATGCAGTTGACAGCATTAACTCGATGCAGATGACATACAATGACTTATGCGCAATCTACCAGTTAAGTACAAAAAGACAACAACAATACAACAGAAAGTAAGAACAAATGCCGTAAATTTTGATCATATGATGTTTAGTGTACAATATATTTTCATGCTATTCGCACGGTAATACAACATTACTTTACGGAAAAAAAACTCATACATTGTTTTCTGGTAGTTTCATTTAAATAATCCAGATAATTGTAAGTTATTCTTGAAGTTATAAAATTATCCATAGGTAGGCACCTCAGCATGTTTCAGACGAAAACCCGACCCCAATGCAGACCAAGACAACCAGATCCCGTTGCCGAGGACAACTACACTGTGTTACACAGGACAACCACACCCCGTTACAGAGGACAGACACACCTTGTTACCGAGGACAATCACACCCCGTTACAGATTACAGACACACCTTGTTACCGAGGACAAGCACACCACGTTGCCGAAGACAACCACACCCCATTACTGCCGACACCCACACCCCGTTGCTGAGGACAACAACACCTTATTGCCGAGGACAACACCCCGTTGCCGAAGACAGCCACATTCATACCCCGTTGCCGAGGACAACCACACCCCGTTGCCGAATACAATCACTTCCCGATGCCGACGAAGAACAAACTTAGATTAAGACGATCTGTATACGATGCAGTAGACAGCCGGCACTCGATGCAGACGACATACAATGACGCATGCCCAAGCAACCAGTTTAGAACAATAACACATCAAAAACAGAACGTAAGAACAAATACAGTAAATTTCAATCATGTATTGTTTGCTTTACAATATATTTTCCTGCTTTTCGTACGGCAGTACAATATTATTTTGTTCTGGCACAATACAAAAGCATAGTTTTATTTGAATACTCCTGATAAAATTGTCAGTTTTTGTTTCAATACAGAAAAAATACTCCCACTTGTATGTGTCACGTGATTATAAAATACAACGTGCATCGGTCTCCTATAGATGCTTTCTTCCGGTTCCAGTCTTTGTGCCGTCAAGTTGACAGGTTTCATCGACTTTGTGCAGACGCATTCCGCGTTTCGACGGTGCTCCTGTTTCGAAACGATTGCGGGAACGAGGCCGGTTGCTATTGGATACCAGCAACAGATAAGTCATACTGAAATCACGTGTTCATGTCATTTAAATGTCTAAATTTGTATTAAAGGCACTGCCTCTAAAATTAATTAGAAAGTGTGAAATCTGCAGTGTCTAATGTATTAATATGTTCGTTTAAAAGTATAAATTAAAGCTCGATTGTGTCGAAAGCCAGAGGCATATTGAGACATTTTAGAGTCCGGTTTCTGGATAGAACCAGTACTTGGTTAATTAAAAAAATAAAATTTGAACGCTTCCGAGTAGGGATCGAACTCGCGATCTCGCGTCCGTTAGGCGGACACCATATCCATTACACCACTACGACCTCTTTTAATCCGTTAATTACACACTTTTTAAATTGGCATTGTGCACGCAAATGGCAGCTTTGATTCACAATTCGGTATTGGGGTGTAAAAAGATTTTTGTAATAAATGGACGACATTTATCTGCGTTATTAGATTGAAACTGTAATTGAACTGCTCAGTATATTAAATTAAAAGTCGGAAAAGAGGAGTGTTTGTTTCTGTGAATTCTCAAAACAATGCCCAGTCAAATCAGGCGACAAGATGGAAAGGGCGCCCCCACCCTGCCGTCTGGCTTGTCATGGTCATGACCTTGGAGTTCAAAGAAATAAATACGACTCTTTTCTGATGATCAAAACATTGGGGTTGACAAAATCTTTAGATACGTATGTCCAAAGTTTTAGTTGCTATTTGCCTTAATTATAATAATGATAATAATAACAGACTGTAGATTCATGTTCTAAAGCAATGAACACAATGTGGTATAAAACAACACTGTGGCATGGAATAACATATAAAATAAATATTGTATTTATTTACTTACTATTTCAGCGTGATATCTGACTGACGTGATTGATATGCTACAGAAGTGCCGTTTCTCCGAGCCCGACTCCGACGACTCCCAACGCCCTGAATTGCTCAATGCAGACGACAACTGGAGATTGTTGCAGACGACAACTTGAGATTGGTGCAGACGACAACTAGAGATTGATGCAGACGACATTGGATGGCGACGATAACACGAGCTAAGTTGCATGTTTTATGTTAACTGTTGATTCGAATTTTCAGGCGATTCTTAAGACGTCAAAAACTATATGCAGACGACATCCGAGCAGATTTCGAGGACGGCGACAATCAGAAGCCAAATGCAGTCGACAATTAGATCTAGTGACAACGAATAACGAGCTAAGTATTTTTGTTAGAATCCAGTAAATCACTTTATAGCATCTTAGAGTATTAGAGCTAAATGCACTATTTTTAGCTCGACTTTTCGAAGAAAAGGCAAGCAATTCTACTCGTTCCGGTCTTGCCTCGGCGTCGGCGTCCGAGCTAGGCTAAATTTTTTCCCTAGGAAGGGCTTGAGGGATTTACTTCAATCTTAAAACATATATTCCTCATATTGAAATGAACCTAAAGGCCAAGTTTTGTAACTCTTGTTTGAATTTTGTCAAAATTATGTCTCCTTTTTACACTTATTAAGTTTACATATAAGCTATTTGGATAGGTTAAAGTTTTTCGGTAAGCTAGTTTCTCAGGAAAGGCTTGACGGATTTTATTGGCGTGGCGGAATCAACTTTTGAATTCCACTCTAACTCGATAATGATTCTTCATACATAGAAAGCCTCAAGCAATACTTTACTTGGGATTGAATTTGTGGTGCGTTGGTTGTGGTCAAAGTCAAGGTCACTGTCACTAACAATAGAAAAGCACAGTTTTGTTCAATAACTTGAGAAGAAATTTAAATATTTTACTGAAACTCTGTTTATAGATACTGTATAGAGAGACATGGCATGAGATGGCATATAGGTAGGGTGGGGTCAAGAATGATTCTTTCCACTCGATAACATAATTTA
The DNA here is from genome assembly GCA_027627225.1 of Congeria kusceri. NCBI lineage: Eukaryota > Metazoa > Mollusca > Bivalvia > Myida > Dreissenidae > Congeria > Congeria kusceri. Next base: position 58,944 of record JAPFQT010000189.1, read on the forward strand.
CTTTGTTGAATTGGCCTATACTGTCCAAGAAGTTTATGTGCGAAAATATGCCAGTAACTCTGACATGTACCAGAAAGTCGAGCACTGTCCTCCGACAGCTGTTATCACTTTCTTGTATTTCAGATGTTGCATTTCTCGTCCCGTGTGAAAGACGGTTAACTCTTATTTTCAAAATTTAAAATGTTATTTCTAAAAATATGCATCTCACTTGATTGCAGCCACCGTTTTGATACACAAAAGGCATTCGCAAATTAGGACAAAAGCACAGGCTGTCTATATAATACCCGTTGAAATGTTCAAGTAATTCGGTTTCATGATTCAGTAAATAGACTGGCGACGTGTCGGTTTAAAAAACAACAACATTCAAGCCGGAGTCCATTATGCGAAATGCCTTTTTTAGCAGAAGATCCATTTGATATACGGCCTTCTTTTAGACGATACAGGCAAGAAACAGACCGCGATGCCTTCTCTCAGATGATGCATACGACAAACCGAGCTGGATGCAGATGACGATCTTGCCTCCATGACGACAATGCGCTGGAAACCAATGGATGACAACAACATGACAACGAAAACCAAGCGATTTGACTGGCATGGACGGTAAAGAGTTTGTTGTATTTTAAACTGTATTTTCCCGTTTAATCATGCGATAATGTGATAAAATCCTTGCTACGCGGAACAGTAACTTTAATGATAGAAAGTTCAGTTTTCTTTAAATTTCAATAAAACAAATGAATAACAGTAAAATCAATACTTTTGCCATGGAAATACTGTAGTTGTGATTAAGGACCACCTGTGGTGCCAATAAAAACTGATTAATATTTTTATTTTGCAGAAATATATCTAGCGGGTATATGTCATTACAAAAATAATTTCGTTTAAAATGTGTTCCATTTGCAAATTATTTCAGGAATATATTAGCCAATGTAGCAGACTTAAGCAGCAGACAATAACTATACCACGATACTGACAACAACTAGACCATGATACTGACAACAAACCCATTGATGCTGACAACAAACAGACCACGATGCAAACAACAAACAGACCACGATGCAGGCAACAAACAGACCGTGATACAGGCAACAAACAGACCACGATGCTGACAACAAACCGACCACGATGCAGACAAAGAACAAACCACGATAGAGACAACAATCAGACCACGCTGACAACAATAGACCCTGATGCAGACAACAAACAGACCGCGATGCAGACAACAACCAGACCACGATGCAGGCAACAAACAGACCACGATGCATACAACAAACAAACCACGATACAGACAACAAATAGTCCACGATGCAGACAACAAACAGACCACGATGCAGACAACAAACATACCACGATGCAGGCAACAAACATGCCGAGATGCATACAACAAACAAACCACGATACAGACAACAAACAGTCCACGATGCAGACAACAAACAGACCACGATGCAGATAACAAACAGACCACGATGCAGACAACAAACAGACCACGCTGACTACAAAAGAACCACGATGCAGACAACAAACGAACCACGATACAGACAACAAACAGACCACGATACAGACAACAAACAGACCATGATACAGACAACAAACAGACCATGATGCAGACAACAAACGAACCACGATACAGACAACAAACAGACCACGCTGACAACAAACAGACCAGGCTGACAACAAACGAACCACGATGCAGACAACAAACGACCACGATACAGACAACAAACAGACCACGATACAGACAACAAGAAGACCACGCTGACAACAAACAAACCACGCTGACAACACACAGACCAAGATGCAAACATCAAACAGACCACGATGCCGACAACAAACAGACCACGATGCAGACAACAAACAGACCACGACGCAGACAACAAACATACCACGATGCCGACAACAAACAGACCACAATGCAAAGAACAAACCACGATACATACAACAAACAGACCACGATGCTGACAACAAACGAACCCTGATGCACACAACAAACCGACCACGATGAAGACAACAACCCAACCACGATGCAGACAACAAACAGATGACTATGCAGACAACAAACAAACCACCATGCTGACAACAAACAAACCACCATGCTGACAACAAACAGACACGATGCAGACAGCAACCAGACCACGATGCTGACAACAAACAGATTATGATGCAGACAACAGAGCATGCTGCAGACAACAGATCATGATCAAGACAACAGATCATGATGCAGACAACAAACAGACACGATGCAGCCTACAAACCGATCACGATACTGACAACAAACAGACCACGATGCAGACAACAAACAGACCACGATGCAGACAACACACAGACCACGATGCAGACAACAAACAGACCACGATGGAGACAACAAACAGACCACGATGCAGACAACAAACAGACCACGATGCAGACAACAAACAGACCACGATGCAGACGACACACAGACCACGATGCAGACAACGAACAGACCACGATACTGACAACAAACAGACCATTATGCAGACAACAAACAGACCATTATGCAGACAACAAACAGACCACAATGCTGACATCAAACAGACCACGATGCAGACAACAAACAGACCACGATGTAGACAACAAACAGACCATCATATAGAAAACAAACACCACGATTCTAACAACAAATATACCACGATGCTGACAACACACAGACCACCATGCTAACAACAAACATACCGAGATGCTGACTACAAACAGACCATGATGTATACAACGAACAGACTGTGATGCTGACAACAAACAGACCACGATACAGACAACAAACAGACCACGATTCTGACAAAAAACATACCATCATGCAGACAACAAACAGACCACGATGCAGACAACAAACAGATCACGTTGCAGACAACAAACAGACCACGATGCAGACAACAAACAGACCATGATGCAGACAACAAACACAAGTGCTCTACGCACTCGATTGAAGAACGTCAACTTAAAACAACAGACCATACTTATGGTAGTATTTAAACACCTGTTTTTCACGCTGTAATGAAATGTAAAACTTTAGAATGAAATTTTCAGCTTTGATTTGTGTATGAGTGACAATTTAGTTTTTGTTTTGTTTTATATTTACATATTGTTTTTATTGAGGACTTAATTATTCCATTAAATTAGTATAACACTTATTACAAGATGATGATATTATTATTATTGTTGTTGTTGTATACAAGTACGCAAGCCTGATGCAGACGACCGACGGAATTCTTCGCCGACCAGCTCCATCCGCTTCCTTCACGTACTCGATGCGCATGCGCAGGGGACTCGAGGACAAAAGCGGAACCAACGGAAACCACCAGACCTGTACTTCTATACTGTTGTTGAAAATTCAAACATATGATTTAAATGATCAATAATAATGGCTATGTCTTGATATTGTTTTGTTACGATATGGTAAAGAGGATAATCGTTCCGATATTGATTATTGTGGTCTTTGATGATACAGATAACCAGCAGCGGACGAAACCGGCGTAAATCAGCAGACGATGTTGGCGGTTATCAGCGGACGATGATGGCGACAAATAGCGGAGGATGCCGGCGACAAATAGCGGGCGATGCCGGCAACAATCATCGGACGATTCCGCCGACAATCAGCGGACGATTCCGGCGGCAACCAGCGGACGATGCAGACAACGAGCATAAATGGTAATCTTGTAATAAAGTATATTTTCAAGAATTCACGTGATATATAGCTTCATTTAGAAAACTATCAATTACCAATGCTTTTCAGGGTTATAAACATTTATAAGAATGCGATGCCATGCAAAATATTATTGAATGTTGGTACAATATTTGAATTTTACAATATATGAATGTTTAACGATAAGCACGGCTTCATCCTGTTGGTGCTAGAAACGATGATGATGATAATGATGATGATGATGATGACAACTTTTTATATACATACATGGGAAAGAAAATCGAAATTGGTGTGCATCTAATGATGGAACACTCTGTCAATTGAAGAACAACACATGATCGAAGCGTCATAGGAAAACGGACACTTAAAGACATTTGGTATCTTAGGTTCCCGTCAAAAGAATGTAAATCCCATGTGTGAGTTTTGCATGGAGAAATCCCGTTATTTTTGTCAGTGAAGTGTTTCAATTTCGAGGGTCGTCTAATAAACCTTTTCTTGTATCAACAATTAAATAAAGGCATTGGTACGGCAAATGGAGAAAACATTTGTAATTATAAACAAAGCGACATGGTTTTTAGCTCAACTATTTATCGAATAGTTCGAGCTATACTACTCACATGTTCGTCGGCGTCGGCGTAATTCTCTGGTTAAGGTGTGCGTGCAACGAATCCAAATCTCTGTAACTACTACAGATATTCAATTGAAACTGCACACATAAGTTTGGGGACATTATGTGAGGTCACTGACCAAGGCCCATAACTCTGACCTGCAATTTTGCAGAATTATGACCCTTTTTGTTCTTAGAAAATCAAATTAAACTTTGCCTGCAACAACTCCATATCTCTATATCTACTACAGATATTCAATTAAAGCTTTACATGCCTTCAGGGTCATTGTATAAGGTCACTGGCCAAGACCCATAACTGTGACCAGCATCTTAGCAGAATTATGTGCCTTTTTGTACATAAAAGTCAGGTTAAGGTTTGCGTGCAACAACTTCATATCCATATAACACGAGGTCGGATTGAGCTATTGTAATGAAACTTCATACATAGATACCATATAGCGAGGCCTCACTTGGGATTGCATATGGGGTGGGTGGGGTCAAAGTCGCTGTTACTAAAAATAGAAAAACGGTTTCCGCTCAATAACTTGAGAACGCATTGAGATATTTTAATGAAACTTATTACATAGATACCCTATATCGAGACCTCGCTTGGGATTGCATATGGGTGGGGTCAAGGTCAAGGTTTCCGCTCATTAACTAGAGAAATCATTGAGATATTTTCATGAAACTTCATACATAGATACCTTATATCGACACGTTGCTTGGAATTACGTATGGGGTGGGTGGGGTTAAAGTCACTGTTACTAAAAATAGAAAAAAGGATTCCGCTCAATATTTTTCTTGTTTGTAGTGATAGGTCGAATAGTCGAGCGCTGTCCAGAGACAGCTCTTTTTCTATGCAAATTTCTTATTAGTGGTCAGAAACTTAACAAGAGAATTTTAGTTCATAAATTGTTGAACGTATTACATATTTCAAACTTCAAATACTGTACAGTGTTTTATAGACGGCCCTCAAAATGACCTGTCCAGTTTGACAGCTGATATTACTGTTATTCTTGAAAGCATGGAACTTGTGAAAATCACCACTGTGTTTTTATGAATAGACTGACATTTGTCTTTAATTATGTAACACTCTGAAAATGTAAAAACAACACATTCTTTATACGTCAAATATTAACCGTGAGACGGACCGATATTTTATTCAAACCAACAGATTCACACCAGATATGGCCATTAACACGTGATAAATTTGTATACTAGTAATTAACAAGTCATTTGAAACATTGACATTCGATATTAGACTTTTGCGAAATAATTATGTTCTTCATATTGTCAATGTAATAAAAGAATTTTGGATTGTAAACACGTTTGTATAATGCGTTCGACGTGTTAATTATAAATGATAGTCATTATTTGTAATAACTGTTTGTTTTACATGTTTATGCTACTTCAAGCTCCTCATGGTAACAATCGAGTTACGTTAAGTAAAACAGTTACGTGTTACGTATCAGTATTTAATTGAGGAAATCCACCATTGAACAATTCAACGTGACAAAAACATGTTGCTGGTAAATAAAGGTGTAGTATTTATTTCTATGTTACTGATTACTTAATTTACAGATTAAAGACACCGAATCCGCATTGAATATGAACATTTTCAACAAGTTACATTTATGTAGAGAATTTACAAAAAACCAACAACAGCTTTTGACTGTATACGTTTTTACATGCGGAAAACATCAATTCATTTGTTTACGTGGTTGGCGTTTTTTTTTCAGTAAAATTGTTTAAATCTCGTTTACGGAATACTATACGAACGAAGAAAACTGTTTTAGCTGTGTTATACTTGGTGTGTTTTAGTATTACTATCCACATGAACGTTAATTTTTCTTGTAATACGTGTAAGAGATGAATTACAAATTAATGAAACAATACAAATACTGAACAGCAGCCAACAACACAACCAAACCAGCAACTTATTTCACCACAACAACCAACATATTGCTAGAACTACAGAATCAATAACAACAGCAACAACAACTTCTACTACTACTAACAACCTATTACTATTATTTTGTCTGCTGACATCACTCGGCTTCCATTAACATCGCCCTTTGCTGCTGCTGCGCTACTACTGATGCAGCTATTGCATATACTGCTGCTGCGGCAACTGATGCTGCTGTTGATACTACTACAACTGCTGCTGCAACTACCGATGCAGCTGCTACCGTTACTTCTGCTGCAGATGCAACTACTCTTGCTAATAACAAATGCAATAAATAAAATATAATGCAAAAAAAAAAAAAATAAATAAATAAATAAATAAATAATATTTACATAATAAATAAATAAATAAATAAATAAGTAAATGAATAAATAAATAAATAAATAAATAAATAAATAAATCAATCAATCAATAAATAAATAAATAAATAGATAGATAGATAGATAGATAGATAGATAGATAGATAGATAGATAGATAGATAGATAGATAGATAGATAGATAGATAGATTGATAGATTGATAGATTGATAGATAGATTGATAGATTGATAGATTGATAGATGATAGATGATAGATGATAGATAGATAGATAGATAGATAGATAGATAGATAGATAGATAGATAGATAGATAGATAGATAGATAGATAGATAGATGATAGATGATAGATGATAGATAGATAGATAGATAGATAGATAGATAGATAGATAGATAGATAGATAGATAGATAGATAGATAGATAGATAATAAATAAATAAATAAATAAATAATACTTACAATAATAATAATAATAATAATAATAATAATAATAATAATAATAATTAGCATTAATACTTGCAATAATAATAATAGTAACAATAATAAAAATATAATACTAGGGTCGGCTAAACAAGGAGACCAGATGGCACGGGTAGTTGCTTTGAGAGTGTGGGGAGACTTGGGAGAGAGGTATGGTTAGTGTTGTGTAGGGTAGTGTAGGGTAGACGGTGCCTCTGGTCTGGCTAGCCTTGTATGAGGTTTAAAAAATATTGTAAATGATTTCAATCAGTAGGAAGTCAATATGCAACATTTAATATAAAACAAAACATGCAATAATATAAAAGTACTATTCCAAAAATAATAACACGAAAAGGGTTTGCAAAAAAAACATAGGAAAAGAAAACACGTTGTTGTCAATAAGTTAACGAAAACAACAAACAATGCAAATTATTCCATCGTTTAGCGTTACAAACACTTTATAATTTTATGAAGTTCAGCTGACGATTACTAATTAAAGAAACGATATTTACAGTATTTGTCTATGTCCTTAGAGTTATTTCGCTCCTTTATATACAATATTCTTTCATTTTCTGAATCTGTGACAAAAAGTTGGAAAATTGTCATTTCGTCAATTTGTGAACAGATAGGATCCAGGATATTTTAAAGGGGAAATTGGGCAAGGGAATTACCCTATCACTGAACAGTTCCAATGTTATGTAAGCTCTCCGAATGTTATTTAAGTTTACAGAAGAAAAGTGAAAATTGTATACGTTTGTTAGTACAATTTCTGTTTTACTTCATTTCATTGTTTAACCATACCAATTTGATTCTTTGTTTAGAGTCCTTGCGCTTGTAGGTTTTCGAATGCCTGAATGAAAACAAAAACAATTGTGGCAAATTGGAAAAAAAGAACAAACAAGACTTAAGCGTTTTACCAATAATTGTGAATTTCACGGAACTAGTCAATTTACACAGTTAAAATGCTGTGTTAAAGTAGGTTCCCAATATCAAGATGATATATTACATTTGCTTAAGCTCGTACCAATGTCGTGAATAAGTGGTTTCCTTCCTGGTCGGTAGGTTTCGAAAAATGTAGACGCCTAACATTGATAAACTTTGTATGGCCTTATTTGTTTCGTTATTTTGCTGACTTTACAAAAGTGGTTTATGCTTTTAATTTGTGTTAGCACAATTTGTTTTAGATTGCTTCCAGTATTAGTTATTTTTTCCACTGGTATATTTACATGAAATGTGTTTTGATTTGAAATATACATCTTTGCATGGTAAGCTTATACAATAAAATAATTATTGTATTATGTATATTATATAATAATTAAAAAGATAAACTAAGAAACGTTGTGTTTATTGTTGTATTATCTTTCATTATAATATTTATCATGTCCACCATAATATGATTAAAACAAAACATGTTGAAGACGACTGCGTATGTTTAATATGTTTTATGAATCTCGGAACCGAAAGTTTTTGAGACCGATATGTCTTGGGACTGAACTGTCTTAGGATCACGTGATACTTAACTTCCGGTACAATGGAAGAAATGTCAAAACACACATTACAGTTACAGTTTATGAAAGGATTTAGCAATTAATTACGACGTGACAAAGGTAGAATTTGATTGTTTTCATTTTCATATAAAATAATGAAAAAAATAACACCAATAAACAGAACTGACATGAAGTTTTAATAATGGAAACTCGAAACAAAGTAATCGTAAAATATACAATACAATTATACATGTATACAATGCAGATTACAATAAAAGAACACGCAGTAACTGGGACAAATTACAAGTGCAAGAACTGGCACTAGACCTGGAACATAGAAAAGCATACTTCTTGTGAACCTGCGCTGAATTATTTGTGGTAGCATAACTTGCTAGGCACTCGGCAAATCTTAATTTTAGTTACTTTTTATGTGGGCAATAATTGCCAGTATAAAAGAGTTGCGGGACTTACCGTTTAAGAAACATATTTCGCAACTTCAACATGCTGAAATAACATAGTTAGAAATGAAATGTTGGTTTCTTACTTGTAAAGATAATTTAGCCTTTACACCTGAAAGGTCGTGGATGTTATGCATTCAAGTCCGTGCATGCGCATAATATGCGACTGACGGAATGTAATCAACACATTTAAATTCAAATGGCTTCTTTACTTACTATTTCATGTACCAAAACAGTGAACACGTAATGAGAAATATGTTACTTCATTAAAAACTAAATGTGACCTAAGACATACTTGCCATATGTCCCGGATCGTCTGGGATTGTCCCGGAAATGCAGTGCACATCCTGCAGTCCCAGATTTACTTAGCATGTCCCGGAAATCATAACAACTGTGCATATCTATATTAGATTAACTGTTGACAGACCACTAATCCCCTAATTTGTCCCCAAGGCAATCATACCCAATTAGGCAACGTGTCATAAACAAGCAATTAACAGAAGTTGTCACACTTTCACTCTAATCAACTGCAATCAGTAGGTCCGACTTTAAGGCGGAGCTTCATTTCCACAGAAAAATCGATATTAGCCAATTAAAACGCGGAGTGATTTCAGCTTGCCAATGCTGTGAACCATCGACCTATCTGCGTAATACATATTTATACACGTATTAGTAAGTGTATACATGCATCAGTTGATAACGAAAGAGTACTTATAATCCCGCCCGTAAATAAAAACAGTTTACTCAATGATTTCCGTTGTTCACAATATCCGCAGTTAGTTTACAACCATAATAAGACATTGTTTTAAACTACTTTCCTCGAAATTTCAGATGAAATAGTCCTAAAATAAATGTTTTGGTATGCCATGTAAAACTTATGTACACGTCCGGGAAAGACAGTAAAAATCCCGGAAATTTGCAGGCAGAGTCCCGGAAATGATCCCAAAAATTATGGCATGTATGCCTAACATCGCCTTTAACTTGCTCAAATTCCTTCAAGTTTGTGGGTAATTTTAGGTGACGTCATATGGCACGACCACGTCATTGATTTTGTGTTTACATATCAGTGATGAACTTGTTATTTATCATTTAAACTTAAAATGTGTGCATGTATTTGCTGTTATAAGTCGGTAAATTCTTCGAGCCAGAATTTGCAAAGAATTAGGACACATGATGTTGCGTGATTGTATCGAAAATGACTTCTGTGCACCATCCACAAAATTGTATGAGGCCACGAACTTACCGGAATAGATGCTAAATATTGTCATGCGCTCACTTGATAAACGTCACATAGTGTAGAAAAGCTTTCAATTGAAGTGCTTGAATGTGTAGGCGTGCGTTCTAATACTACATTAAACTGTGTACCCCAATTTTTTAGCTTGACTATTCATAAAAAAGTCGCCTGTTCGTCGGCGTCAGCTTCGGCTTAATGCTCTGGTTAAAGTTTGCAAGCAACAAGTACATATATCTGTAACTACTACAGATATTCATTTGAAACTTCACACATGTCTTCGGGGTCATTATGTGAGGCCACTGACGTAAGCTCATAACTCTGGCAATTTAGCAGAAATATGCCCCTTTTTGCACATGGAAATTCAGGTTAAAGTTTGCGTGTTAAATTTTGCTTGCAACAACTTCATATCACTATATCTACTACAGATATTCAATTAAAACTTCACACATGTCTTCGGGGTCATGTAAGGTATGTAACGTCACTGACCAAGGCCCATAACTCTGACAAAGCGGTATGAATAGTCGAGCGCGATATCCTGAAACAGCTTTTGTTTTGTTTTGAATTATTTTTGTCTGAGCGATTCCATAAATTGAGTATTGCTACTCGAAAAACATATTTGAGAAAATAATGAAATTATCATGTTTCAATATTTGTCTATATGCGAAATGCCTTTGATAGGCCCATGGCAATATGTAACTGAGAGTCCTCTTTCTGTCTTGCAGCCCGCAGATCACTGAATTTTGGCATCATTTGTTAATAACGCAGGAATTTTTAAATAATATATTAATATTTTTTACAATCTGTTTCTTTTAATTAACCATTCCAGATGTATCAGTTGCTATAGCTATAGTATTGTTAAGAAAATACAGTAAATCTAATTGAAAGTTTCACTTTACAGACATTATGTTAGTTTTTAGCTCGACTTTTCGAAGAGAAGGCAAGCTATTCTACTGGCCTCGGCGTCGGCGTCTGCCTAGGTTAAAGTTTTTCAGTAAGCTAGTTTCTCAGGAATGGCTTGACGGATTTCTTTTAAACTTGAAACATTTATTCCCCATATTAAAATGAATCCATAGGCAAAGTTTAGTAACTCTAGTTTGAAATTTGTCATAATTATGGGCCTTTTTACACTCAAAAAAATTAGATTGCATGCTATTTGGGTAGGTTAAAGATTTTCAGTTAACTAGTATCGCAGGAACTGCTTGAGTGATTTTATTCAAACTTTAATCATTTATTCCCCTTATTTGAATGAACCCATAGGCCAAGTTTGGTAACTGCTGCAGTCTTCGTCGTAACTGTGTTGCCTGATGCCCGGGACAAGTAGATTTGATTTCGGGCTAGCAGAAAATGCCAAATGCTTGCCTGATCAGGAAAGTGTTTTCATAGGCCTTATATATTGTATGGACAAAGAAAATTAATTCAAAATAGCATTTTTTTTTTCTTAAAAACAAAACAAAATATACAAAACCCGTTGTATTATTGGAATCTAGTATTTACACATAAACATATGACGTCATCATGCTGTGTGGTGTTCATTATTGTGTAGAACTTATTGAAATATATAGACAATCGATCGCAGTCGACTTAACGCTTCTTTGTTAAAAGCTTAATAAGAAGACTACTTTAGTCGAAAGGGCAATTTTGGAGTACGTGCCAGTTTGTCTGAAATTGAAGTTTGCATATATTTGCATTGTTGTCGGTAATTAGCAAATATATAAATAAGTATTGTAGCTCTATTTTGAATTGTAAAATTTAAAAAACGCATGCTGTTTGAAAGTGAAACTGCATTTAAAAACTGCTTTTTGCATGCAGTTTAATAAGGGAAAGTCCGAGAGCGAAATAGCTGATTGCTGCAACCTGCTTCTTTTTATCTTTACTCTGCTTCCCCTCTGGGTTGGTTAACACAGGAATGTTGAATATGTTTTGAAATACAATTTATTTTGCAAATACTTAATAAATAGACTTTGTTTAAAAACCTTAATTAGAAGCATTTAAGTAAGTTACCAATTTATTAGAAAATATCAACAAATTGATCCAGCTTTCCACACTGCTCCTTATTAGTAGAGCTATGTACCTTTTTGGACCCTATATATTTCCCTGTTTATCTTTTTAATCACATGATGCACAAACTAGTATGATCGATCCTTGTGTATTTTTAGGGAGAACAACAAAACCAAGATGACACACATGTATATAGAAATAAAATATAAATAAATAAAATTACAGAAAACATTTTCTGATATTGCTGTACAGTACCATTTGAAGTTAAATAGTTCGGACAAGTCAAACAGATTTCGGGCAAGTGGTTTTGGTAACAAGCTTGCCCGAACTGGCAAGTGCTTTGAAAAAATTAGCGCGAAGATTGCTGTTGTTTGAAATGTGTAAAAATTATAGGCCTTTTTACACTTAGAAACTGATAGTGTGAGCTATTTTGGCAGGTTAAAGTTTTCCAGTAAGCTAGTATCTCAGTAATGACTGAAGGGATTATAATCCAACTTTACACATTAATTCCCCATATTAAAATCAACTCATAGGCTAAGTTAGGTAACTCTAGTTTTAAGTTTGTAAAATTATGGGCCTTTTTATAGACCCGTAACGCGTTTAAAAAATGGGTCATATTATGGGAACGCCCAAGCGGGTTGGCAGGCGGGTGGACGGACGGGCGGCGTGAGATCTTTGTCCGGACCATAACTTTGTCCAGCATAGATTGATTTTCAAATAACTTGGCACAAGTGATAAGCATGATAACACAGAGGGTCGCACGCAAGAACCAGGTCCCTAGGTCCAAGGCCAAGGTCACAATTCAAGGTCAAAGGTTAAATAAAAGAAATCAACCATTACACTTTGTTCAGAGCATATCTTTGTCCAGAGCATATCTTTGTCCAGCATGATTTCCTAATAACTTGGCAGAAGTGATGGTGAGACAGAGTTTTGCGCGCAAGAACCAGGTCCCTATGTCCAAGGTCACAATTCAAGGTCAAAGGTTAAATATAAGAAATCAATCCTTACCACTTCTGGAGCATATCTTTGTCCAGCATGGATGGATTTTCAAATAACTTGGCAGAAGTGGTAAGCATGGTGAGACAGAGTGTCGCACCCAAGAACCAGGTCCCTGTGTCCAAGGTCAAGGTCACAATTCAAGGTCGAAGGTCAAATATAAGAAATCAATCCTTACAGCTTAGTCCGGAGCATATCTTTGTCCAGCATGGATGTGTTTTCAAATAACTTGGCAGAAGTGATAAGCATGGTGACAATAAGCATACAAACATTTTGGCTTTTAGTTTTCCATCACAAAAATAATTTGTGAGCGATTATAACTCTGATACCCTAAAACACTAATACAAACTATATCATTCCTTTAGTCCTAAATAATTAGATATTTAGTTGATTATGAACTCATTTTTGTATGGGGCGACACAATCTACACCATGTCTAAACAGCTTAAGACTTACTATAAATAATTTCAAATTGTTTTACCTTTTTTTTTTGTCTGCAAACTGCATAAACATGCTTAATCAATGATGTACATGTTAGTTTTATTTTGAGTTGTTGGTTTGCAATTTGTAAAATAATCAATCTTCTAAATACATGTAACTCACTTACTCGGGAAAAGTAAAACCTATTCTGGCTAGTTAAAATGTTGACCTCTATTCCTGAAGGGCAAGTTTACAAAGGATGTAAAATTAGGAAACTGACCTGATTAGTTACTGTCTAGATTTACACATTTATGGTCTTATGGGCACGTCTCTAAAACAAAAACTATTGCAAAGACTGATAATAAATGAACTTATGATAGTACATGAATATTTAATTGTAAAAGATGAATTCACAGCTTATCAAACTTCCAACATGATTTCATGTCACAACAATGCTATTATTAAAAATGAATGTAAAATGAAGAAAAACAAAAATTCATATTGATAGGAAGATACCATTTCTTGTGTCAATAATATAAGGTTATTTAACAGCGTTCTGTACAAAGCATTGCTACAATTAGATGAGTACATGCAAACCATATCGGAAGAGTCGATAGGCAATATTATATATTGAGTGCATATACTATATTATATTTAATAAATACACTGTTCATATTCATCCATTTAAAGAAATCTTGAACTGCAAGCTTGAAAATATTCAATTACATCTATCTACAAGCGTTAACAGAGAAAACCAACAAGAAGAAATAATACATTCTTCATTTTCATCCTTGTAAAGAAATGGAGTACAAGCTTGAAGATCTTCAACTGCATGTACAGGGTATCTACAAATGTTAACAGAGGCAAACAAAGTGCATAAACAACTAGAAAACACTTGGAACGCAAAGACCTCCACCAAGATGGCCCATTCCCCCATATGATGTGCAATTCATGAGTTATACAGCTTAATGTTGCAATTTGCTCAATAATAAGGAATCCTTCACAAAGTCCTGGATCCAGATTGTGATGCGGATCACCACCACAATCAAGTCATTGTTCATTGACACATTTACAATCTTCCCAGGAAAGTTCATGCAAAACTGTACTGAACTTTTATGCTCCCCAAAGGGGACAGCGTATAGTTGCTGCCTTGTCTGTCTGTCCGAATTCTACATCATTGTTATTTGTTTGTCTCAATGTCATATGCATTTCCCCACAATTTTTATCCACCTTCCTGTTTATTTGACCTTCTGACCACCCCATATTTAGTTTCTGCCCAAGATCTCTGGAACCAATATGTCAGATGCAATGAAACCTAATATGAGGACATGCACATAGTGTTAGGTTATTCTGGCCTAATTTTTTTTCCATGGAGTAATTGTCCTTTGATTATTAATAGGACATTAAATGGGATATTTTAGTTTCAGCACGTGATATCTAAACGTGATATGCAGCATCCTTAGCAAGAGGACTTCCACATATTGTCAGGTCGTTCTGGTCTGATGATTTTTCAGGGAGTTATTGCCCTTTAATGATAAATAGGATTTGTTAATATGACATTTTTGATACACTAGTTCTCAGGAAATAATGACTTATTTTCATAAACTTCAGCATCTCTATCAAGAGGACATGGGCAAACTGTCAGGTCATTCCAGTCTGATTTGATTATAAATTTAATACTTTATTAGGATTTTTGTTTTCCTGCAAGATCTCAGGAAATAATTACTCAAATTCAATTAAGCTGTATATGCAGCATTCCTGCCAAGTGCACATATTGTCAGATTGTTCTGGTTTGTTGATTTTTCGTCCATTGTTCGTAATTCGTCAATTATAGGCATGCTGAGGCGATACAAACTTCTCTTTTCATTCAAGCTTAACCAAACTTGCACAGTTTGTGTATTACATTATTACGGGTAGGTTCGATAATGGGCCAGATCGTACCAGGAACATCAGATTTATTGCCCAAATAGTTTTCATCCGATCTTTACCAAACTTCATAAAATTCTATTCTAATAATATATCGACCAAGTATGATCACCAGCCAAATCACACTTGGAATTATGGAGTTATCACCCTTGGATTATTTAAAATTGGCCTTTTTAGCCCTTTCCGTTCTAGAAGTCCAACATGTTTTTATCGGATCTTCACCAAATTTGGTGAAAATCTTTGTGGGCTTAATATCTTGGTCTAGTTTGATAATGAACCAAATTGTCTCAATAACTTTCGAGTTATAGCCCGTGAATTATCTAAAATTAGCCTTTATACCTGTTTCCGCTCTCTAAGTCTAACAGTTTTTATCCGATCTTCACCAAACGTAGCCAAGTTCGACGATCAACCTAATTGCCCCAGGAATTGCCGAGTTATGGCCCTTAATTCATCTTAAATTGGCTTTTTTAGCAGTTTCCGCTTTTTATGTCCAACAGTTTTCATCCAATCTTCACCAACTGATATTTTAACCTTTAGGGGGAATATAACTGTTTTACAAATAGCTCTTGTTTCTTAGCACACTTCAAAAGTTTGAGCCAGGAGTGTAGGTAAAAAAAATTTGTATATTGTAGTGTGTGTTGTAGTCATAGCATGTACCAAAGGGAAAGTTACGCTTGGATGCAGTTCACTGGCAAATTGGTCTAAATATGTGTATTTCTTTTCTTGAGAGTGAATACTCATTATGAATACCCGAAACTCATGCTTTAACTGTCCATGTCGGCTGGGTCAGCCTTGTGCAGGTTCTGCTTGTCAATACATATACCAAAGGGAAAGTCACGCTTGGATGCAGTTCACTGGCAAATTGGTCTAAATATGTGTATTACCAGTTGATAATACGATTTTCTTTTCTTGAGAGTGAATACTCATTATGAATACCCGAAACTCATGCTGTCCATGTCGGCTCGGTCAGCCTTGTGCAGGTTCTGCTTGTCAATACATAAAAAAAAAATCTGAATTTCAGAATGTGTCCTGGTCTTAATCAGCAGAGTAACTATGATTTCCTGCCAAATAAACAGTCTCAAGTGGAACATCGGCTGTGACATCATTTTCCCCAGCTCAGAATCATTCCTGCCGGACAAGGCCTGTAGCTGCTGCTGAAACGGATTGGTACGGCTTGTGTTTATTTGCCTTACCATGCTATACATTCAGTTTTACATCATGCGTGTCAATACATTTGTAGAGAACACATGTATCTGTTCGGTCTGTTGATTTTTCGTCCATTATCGTTAGGTGGTGTTTGTAATGGGAAAGTGCACAGGTCCTATGTCAACTTCTTGAATGTGTAGTGTTGAATGTACTTTACTCATACATGATTGCTATCAGGAAATATATCAATGGTAGAACTAGATGCATTTATTATTGAATCATCATTTCCAAGCTATGTCTGCAGCCATTTGCAATTTCATGCACATACTATTTCACTTGATGCAGATAGTAACAAAGTGACAGAGATTATCTGGTTTAAAAGGATTTAATTTGTGAATAACACGTGATAGCAAGTATTGTTTAAAAAGGCTGTGTGTACAAATATGTATCTCCATTTAAAAGGAATAACATCAGATATTATCAAATACAAATTATGAAGAAAAATCTAAAAATTCAAAGGTAAAAAGGAATGAAGCCCTCACGAGCAAACTGGTGCAAGTTCTTTGACAATTTGAGCTATTCTATTGTGGTTTAGTTGCACATACATTGATTTGATAAGAATTCTGGTGTTAAAAAACTGATTTCAATTGATATTTTATTTTATTTTCAGCAACAGAACATGCTGATGCACCCGAAAAATCCAGATCCAACCGTTCCAACAGCATGTCCATGACCTACGAGGTGGGTGTTGTTGCTATTGTTGCTGTTTACTGCTGATGGGAGTCGAAATGTTATTATTTGTCAAGTGACATGGTTTTGAGCCCTCACGACCCATAATCAGACTTAAATTAGATTTTACTAAAGCAGTTTTTTTGTTCACCTAAAAACGGCCAGTTTTAGAGGGTTATATGAATAAAAGCAGCAGCAATTGGTCATTTAAGGACAACATACAAAATATGCCAAAAAACATAGTGATTCTAATAGTTTATCTGGTGCTAAATCAAGTTGAAAAGATTGCAAATTATTGACTTGCCACTCTGTTGCACCATTTCGACTTATACTATTCCTTTCACCACAACTATTCTCAGTATTATAGCTCTGAAAAATTCACCTGAAATTGGACTTTTTGAATGAATATATTGGAAAACCATTACGATGAAAATCCAAGGAAAAGTGGAGGTTCTACCCCCCCCCCTAGCCAGGGTTAGGTAAAACTATACTTTTTAGTACAAAATGAAAAGAAATAAAAACATTTTGTCATTGTCCCTACCCCCACGTTGTAATTTTTTGTGCAAATAAAAACAAACACCAGGAGTCTTCTTTTTTTTATTGATCTTGAGCATTTTTATTATAAAAGTCATGACAAATACTTTATACAATGTTTAGGCCAAGGAAAAAAATCAGTGGTTCAGGTTTCACGACAGACGTATCACCTCATCCTTAACAGTTTTTGAAGCAAAAAAAATTGTTTGGTATAAAATTTCCTAAAGATAATCATAACATGGCGTTCTAAAAATATAAGCAGTGAAACCTGTACCTGTACCTAAACGATGCATTGTATGCTAACCATGATATATTTCCAGAAGTCACTCACTGAGATGTATCGTCACCCGAGTTGCAGCAGTTATTGACCAACAAAGCAAGCCATGGCGTGGGGAAGGATTTCAATGGGAGATGTGAAATGTTATTTAAATTTCTGTTTTCTATGGACCTGATTAAGAGTACTTGTCACAGCTTAAAATTATACTGTGAATACGGTTAAATTAACCTATTTGTTTAAATCTCAATGTTTTTTTTTAAATCGCTTTTTTTTAATAGAAAAGGCACATGGAATTTAGAACCCCAGCCGAAATGTTTTGGAACGAAAAGTATGTCACACACAAGATTTTAGGCAAAACCATGAGACTGGTTTTAAATACACGCCAGGGTGGAAGTCAGACTTAATTAAGCTTTTGTTATTTTATGTTGCAATTTTTCAACTTATTTTAACTCTATATTTATAAAATTCCATAATCAGATATGTCTAACTTCAGATATGCCAAACTTACATTGAATTCCTGGCAACTTGGAGATAAAAAAATTAGTAAGATGAAGATTTTGTAATACTATCACTCACCAATTAATGTAGGCAGTAAAATAGGTATATTTAAAAGCATAAGCTATGAATACAGGCAAAGGTCATGTTTAAAGTAAAGTAAAGTAAAGTAAAGTTTAAAGGTCAAAGTATAAACCCCCCAACCCTAAAGTTTTAGCGACTATTGTTTTCCATGAATCCATATTCGTCCGATTTAAGACAATTTTCAATGTCGTTTTCTTTTATGAAATGTGTCTTTAAAAAACCCCAACTTAATCCAGACCCTAACTAAGTTTTTGAAACTGCTGCCCGAAACAAACAATTAATTATGTTGGGCCTGAGTAAGTAATAAATCCCAATTGGCAATATTAGATGATTTACAATTAAGCCACCAAATCTGTTTTCAATGAGAATACTCTCAACATTCTTAGATTATTTAGCAATACAATATATTTACAAGAACAGTTTACACGTGTCATAGTTTAAAATAATTTTACAAAAAAGATCGTGTTGCGAAAACAGCAGCCATAACTACAGCAAGTTTGACACGGTGATAATCGTTGTTAACATGGTTGATGTTATATTTTTGGATTACTTAAAAGTTGCTGTTGAAAAAAAAAATCAGATTGTTGAGTTATTTTAATTTTATACTCAATGCAGATTCGGTGGCTTTAATTAAACATCAACTTTAATGTTAAAGAACTTTCCAGATATTATCCCCTTGGTTAATAAGTGACATCCCTCCACCTTCGGGAGAGGATGAAATCCTACTGATGCATATGACTTGAATTATTAAAAGAAATTGCTTGTTATTACTGTCAATGGATCTTGACAGTCTGTGAAAGTTTACTTCTCTGTTGAGCATAAAAGAACATGTGCTCTTTTTTTTTCGAAAATGAAGCAACTACTTATTTGTTACTGGCCAGTGGTTTAAACATTTCAGTTGAACTATCAGTTGTATACACAATGTTAAGACGACTGATGACGCATGAAAGGTCTCGTATTCCAACAGCTCACAATGAATGTCGTGTTCATGGAACTTAACTATATACTGAACAGTAACAAAAGCATTGCATTGATTACATAAGCTCAATAAATGAAAACATCCGTAATGCACACATATATAATGACAAAATCTATACACTTAAACCAAAAAAGAAACCGGTAACTTTATCATTTGTTCTCTTTTTGTTAGCAACCACTACGTCATAAAACAATAATTTATGTATGGAAAATATGAAAATGCACACATGTATGTTGAAAACATTGTATTTTAAAAATCAATCATTGTTTACTGTATCTAGATCCGCTTCCCCAAAATTGATAAACTGTTTCTTTTTTGCCCGAGTATAAATGCCTGTAACAACATATTATGACATCATCAGTGGTGAGTTACTAAAAATTAACTAACAAGTCAGGTTACAGTTGTTAGAATTTGGATTAAATTATTCATATAAATAATTATGACATTAACATTTTGCAATACGAGTTTAATCTGAACAAACTGCAGTTATAAATTCTAATTAAAATGAGCATGTTGTTTGTAATATTAATTATTATAATTATTATTATATATACACAATTATTAATAATTACACTGAAAGTGAATGGCCATATAAATTTAAAGCAACTGGCCCAAGAACTTACTAATTATTAAATAGTTGTATTTGTCTTATCGTTTTTTTTTGGACTTCATGACATGTGCAGTATATTTAATGATTTATGCCAATTTGGAACAAAATAACATATGACAACATGTCAATAAACATATACTATACAATAGCAAACCATGATACATTTAACCCCAAAATCTAACAGATTTCATGAATAGTACTTTTTGTGTAATGTTGACGAAACTTATATACCAACGCCGAACAATTTTCATTTCCTTTCCAATTTTATGCAAAAAGAAATTCTGCATTATTTCAAATTCTGTTTTTATAAAGTCTATTTAGACAATTATTTCTGCATCACCAATTCAAGGTTAACTCAGATTAAATGATGTAATGTGTCACAGAGACAAAATTTCCCACGACACATACAGACAAAGGAACACTAATATTTGCCTCCACAAATTTGACAAAGATCCACATTTCTGCCACGATTGGTTGCAGCTAAAATTTCTTCCTTTACTATCACCTACACATTAAGGTTCTTCACTTGTGAAAGTTTGAGCAAAATCTGCCCAGCAGTTAAAGAGGAGTTGAGTACACACAATTTTGGGACCAATTTCGGGACGTATGTATGTACGGACAGACAGATGGACGGACGGACAAGTGCAATACCTAATACCTCCCACTTTATGGGGGTATAAAAACTATATAGATTTTTTGCATAAAGATATTAATAAAGCTTTTTAGATTTCTTGCATAAGAAGCGTATTAGTAAAGCTGTTTAGTGAAATATTCAGTAGACATCTTTTAAAACTGCTATTTTGTTTACATTTCATTACAACTCGATTCTGGCAATTTCTGAACAAAACAAACTTTGATCAGCTTCTATCAACATAACACAAGTAAAAAGATATGTTTTTACAGAAAGTTTACATGCATTGTCAAAAAATAATATTAAATGCCGGTTGGCAACATGTTGCACCTGTTTTCGAGAAAATGATGAACATAAATTTTGTGCAAAACAATGTCACTAACAAATGAAGAACATCTGGTCCAGACATGCTGTATTATGCCCATATTTGACCTCTAACCTCTAAGTGTGACCTTGACCTTTGAGCTAGGGACACATGTCTTGCGTGCAACAAGACGTTTCCGCATAGTTAACATTTGTAGCAAGTATTTTACAATTCCCTGATGAATGATTAAGGTACCGACAAGCTGTATTATGTCCATATTTGACCTTCGACCTCTAAGAGTGGTCTTGACCTTTGAGCTAGGGACACGTGTCTTGGGTGCGACAAGACGTTTCTACATGCTGAACATTTGTGACAAGTATTTTAAAATTCCCTGATGAATGATAAAGGTCCGGTCAAGCTGTATTATGCCCATATTTGACCTTTGATCTCTAACTAAGTGTGACCTTGACCTTTGAGCTAGGGACACAGGTCTTGCATGCAACATGCCTTCTCCACAAGGTGACATGTTTGGCAAGTGATTTTAAAATCCCCGATGAATAATGAATTAACAGTCTGGACAAGCTGTATTATGCCCATATTTGACATTTGACCTTTAAGGTTGACCTTGACCTTTGAGCTAGGGATACAGGTCTTACATGCAACACGCCGTCTCTACATGGTGAACATTTGTGGCAAGTGATTTTCAAATTCCCCGATAATTAATGAATTAACTGGCTGGACAAGCTGTATTATGCCCATCTTTGACCTTTAAGTGTAACCTTGACCTTTGAGCTTGGGACACCAGTCTTGCATGTGACACACCGACTCTACATTTTGAACATTTGTGGCAAGTGATTTTAAAATTCACTGATGAATGATGAATTGACAGTCTAGACAAGATCGGACGGACGCACTCATGGACGCACTCACGAACATACACCAAACCGCCATTCTGACAACTAATAAGTCGAGCTGACCACAAGCGGACTTGACAAAAATGGGATGTAAATTATAAATTTCAAAGGACAAAAGTACATAAGTTAAGTAATTAAAAAAAAAAAAGATGCAAATACATTCCACTTTTACTGAACATATTGCCTGTAAGTTTTTCTCGTAACAGAGGTATTTGTTTTGACTCAGAATAGACAAGAATTTATGTTGACTTTAGAGGAACATATTCACAGAGTAAAAAATAAACAATTTAAATTTTTGTTTTCACATATTCCAAACATTGAACATAGTATAGATAAAGAAGTAGAAGAACACTACTGGCACAAGCTTAGCACACTGTATGTATTAAAATATTGCGTAATTCATTCTCATTTGAAATTGATAAAATTAGGGAACTTTTGTAACGCAAAACAATGAAATAAGACAAATACTTCGATGTTTCCTTGAAATTTTTTAAAATGCACATGACTTACATTTCATTCAAAATACATGTCCATGTAAATTAAATCGTCTAGCTGATTTGTTAGCTTGACAGACTTTTGTAATATCTGAGTGTTGCTTTTAGTCCAACTGCCTTAGGTTTTGAAGTTAAGACGTTAAATAACATTTTTCAATAAAAACTGTTTTAGCACAGAAAGACTGTTGACGATAAAAGGAAAGAAACCAAAATCAAGGACAATAGAGTGCAAAACTTTGTTTGAATGAAAGTGAATTTCTGCAATGCCATTTTTATAAAAGATAAACCAAACTACTCATTGTTATACTCCCTACTTTCAACATGTTGGTAGTTATATAGGTTTGTGTGCAAACTACTCAATGCAAACGCAATGATATGCAAAACAGTCAACTTGTCGACTTATCCTGAACGGGCCAAAATAGCGATGAAGCATATAAATTTAGGGATATCGATTGGTAGTGCTTCGTAGCCTGCAGAGTAAAAATAAGGTCATGTGATTCAATCTCTCGAAATCACCCTATTGAAGACCACTGGGTTCTGCTAACAGTCTACAAATATGAAATACTGTGAACAAGTCCCTTTTAGGGAGCAAATTATAGACTTGTGGTACTCCCATTGTTGAGATACATTCTTATTTCTACATTTATCCAATTTCCTGGTTAAAATCAAAATAATAAGCAAGAGACGTTTGTAAAACATGTATGCCCCCCCCCGACTTGCAGCCAAGTCATCAATATGTGCAATTGTTAAGAGATTTTTTTAAATATTGTATGTGCACATTAACACATTGGGAGGAAATTAAAGTTGATGCTTTAGAAAGTAAATATAAAGCTGAAAGAAAGATAGAGTATAATTATGGATTTATTTTTACAGTCTGTTATATAAGGATACCTGTTTTCTGTTTGATTTAAACATCAAATAGGCCAAAACATCTCTAAATATCATGCAGAAACAAAATGGTCTACGGAGAAAAGAGTTTTCATGTTACAAGCCCCTGTGACCTTGACCTTCGACCTGTTGGCCTCAAAATTGATAGGCGTCTTCCTTTCCACATGAGTAACCAGCATACCAACTTGGATGATCGTAGGTCAAAGCGTATTCTACATGTCATGCGGAAACGAAATGGTCTACAGAGGAAACAGTTTTCATGTTACAAGCCTCTGTCACCTTGACCTTTGACCTGTTGACCTCAAAATTGATAGGTGTCTTCCTTTCCCCCCAAGTAACCAGCATAACAACTTAAATGATCGTAGGTCAAAGCGTTCTCTAGATATCGGGCGGAAACGAATTTCATGTTACAAGCCACTGTAACCTTGACCTTTGACCTATTGACCTAAAAAAATCAATAGGCGTCTTCCTTACCTCCCAAGTAACCAGCATACTTAAATGATTGTAGGTCAAAGATTTCTCTAGATATCGTGCGGAAACGAAATGGTCTACGGACAGACAGACCGACCATCCGACCGACTGACAGGTGAAAAGCAATATACCCCCACTTCTTCGAAGGGGAGCATAATACTATTTTGAATAATGAACAGGCAGACAGACCTAAAACTTCAGCAGTAGATAAAAAGAATAGCACAACATAGTGTCGTACAATACAAAGAACATCAGGGATTATCCTAGAGGGCGACATGGACGAAATCGTCGCCCTATGGTGTCTGACTTCGCCCTGTGATCTGATCAAAGCGAAATCAAAATCGCAGACAATTTTCAATACTAATGCTTATTCCTCTAATCTTGTGCCCACAACTGTCATGGTTTATCTGATTGTGGAGATAACGATGCTACAATTATCCATAATCGATCTGTAGACAGCGTGAGAAAGTTTGTTACACATCACCAACCTGGCATTGTGTTAATCAATCAACCAATCGGCTAAGGTTATTCCAATTGCGGTTCCCGACTTCGCTTACTTGCTTTCAAAGTAAATCTGTTATTAGCAAAGGCTGTCAGGAACCAAGAAAGCGGGTGCACACTGGGCGATATGATCAACCGGTTTATGCTAGAATTTACAGTCATTCAGAGTTATTATTACCGTTTTACGTACTGTAAAAGAACTTATATTCAGGCTATGAATATTTGCTGTTTGCTTAATTGCGATGTTTGACCTTAGAACTGACAATTAATTTAAAATTAAAACAAAAAGATACACTGATCAATTATTTTCCATTTCCGCAATTAACACAATCGTAACAAACACCGCGTGTGAAAAGTAACAGATAATCCAATTCCCATTTTGTAGTTAATGATGTCATCCAAACAAAAGCATTGAACAACACTATTACAACGTTATTTCATTCTCCTGTGGCTTCTTTGTTCTGACGCCGACTAACGGCGGGAAAATTATGTTGCACGATTTCCACCTGCAGCTTGCTGACAACCAAGTGGTGTACAATACCGGTACTTGTCTACTTGAGCGATGTATAACATGTAGCGTTATTAGGAGAAATATCAAGGGCGTTAATAATTTACATTGTAACATTTACTCTTTATATCATGACATTATTTTAAAGGAAACCAGTGACTGCCTTAAGAAGTGTAAGTATCAATTGTCATAAACATAAATATGAGTGCTTGTTTTTTGAAAATACTGTTTCTAATGCCAATTAAGCTATTTTGTGTTTATCTTTCATTACTACAGGTTGTAGATTTTGTGATTAATTAATTATACATAATTCAATTGATTGATTGGCTAAATAGCTGCTTTACGCGCCAGTGTCAGTTATCGATAAACTTCTCCCTGAATTCGGCAAAAGGAGACGTCACTTCTCCCTAAAATTTTGGGCTAGGATGATCCCTGAACATACATTTTTACATCGGCAGACATAGACATGTTGCAAATGAAAGCATTCATGCAACACAAGCAAACATACAAAGTAGTAACATTTTATGGAAGTTACAGTTTTAGAATTACTAACAAGTTTATAGAATACTGTGTTATGGGCAAATACTAATATGCAGTTTTTATGAATTTCTCCAAAGAAAAACTTATTCTAAAAACATACAATCTGGCTAAAAGGCTATTGAATTTGTTATTTTATAAAATTTGATGTAAATCCCAAGAAATACTTTCAGTTTTGTTTCACACAAGTACTGTAGGTAAGTTCTGCACACAACAAGAGCTGTCTCCGGACAGCGCGCTCGACTATTCAACCGCTTTGTCAGAGTTATGGACCTTTATCACAACAAAAAAGGGGCAAAATTCTGCTATAAGGCTGGTCACAGTTATGTGCCTTGGCCAGTGACCTTATATGAAGACATGTGTGAAATGTAACTGAATATCTGTAGTAGATAAAGAGATAGAAGTTGTTGCACGTAAACTTAAACCTGAAATTTCTAAGTACAAAAAGGGGCATAATTATGCTTAATTGCAGGTCAGAGTTATGGGCCTTGGTCAGTGGCCTCACATAATGACCCCAAATATTTGTTAAGTTTCAATTGAATATCTGTAGTAGTTACAGAGATATGGACTTATTGCACGCAAACCTTAACCAGAGCATTACGCCAACGAACGGGTGAGTAGTATAGCTTGAACTATTTAGTGACTATTCAAGCTAAAAATCATTTAAGCATCAAGTTGTGCATATAATGCATGCCGAATAATTGTGTTTTTATTGATCATTTACCCTTGCATTTTTTTTTCAGCAAGTATGTTTCTTACATTTTATCCATCTTAAGTATAATACATTTTAACACAATTATATTTTACATAAAATCAGCAACATTTATAGACTCCATAATTATCTTGTGGGATTGTCCATAACATCATTGCACTGTAAAAGACTATTTGCCACTTTTTTGCAAAGATACAATCATAGGACTGTTTTTCAATGAACGTAAAATCAACTATCAGATTTTTCAACAGTATACATGTCCAGAACTGTTTTAAACTAACATCTAATAAGAAAGTCAATCAACGGAGCTCCTTGGCCTTCTCAAAGACGTTGCAGTAATCCTCGACCCACTGTGAACAGCTTGCCTCGACCAGGAGACGCTGCACGTTATAATGAGCCTGTAAAACAGAAACACAAACATACTGAAGATGGAAGACCAACAACTTGAGTCTGTCGGCAAGAGTAACAATAAAGACAATTAATAGAAAGATTTTATCAAGAGTATATATGGTAAATAAATTTACAAATGTTATGATTAATCATGAAACTCATAGCTAAAATATTAATTTTTTTCAACCAAGAATAACATTGACTTTGGCTACAAAGAACCCACATTCAGTCTAACCATTGTCTGGATATTATCTATATAAACACTTTTCTACAAGATGTTGTGTTGTTCTCCACTCTGAGCACCACCTGGTACATTAACTGATGTTTCCCTTGGATTCCAACTTAATTTAATGGTATAGAAATATTTCCAAAAGATGCTTTTAATAGAAAAGCTAACTTTGTACGGCGAAGACAAGTTTCATACAGCTGGACCTGTAAGAGCTCTCGTGAGCCGGATCATTAATGAATAGGGAATGAGGATAAACAATGGATACACATTATGCTCAGGTTAGCTCAAATATAACAAGAAAGTTTGTTTGTTATTGGAACCATAACTTTGGCCAAAACGACCCTATTCATATGCAAGACTATATATGAAATCAAATAACAGCTGTTTGCAAAACAGTTATGCCCCCTCTAGGTAAAAAAAATCTTTAAAATATCAAGTTTGGTGATGATCGGGTGAGAACTGTTGGACATATGGAACGGAAACTGCTAAAAAGGCAAATTTTAGATAAATCAAGAGTCATTACTCTCCAGTATATGGGGTGTTATAAAAATATTATGAATTCAAACATTTTTATCAAGTTTGGTGAAGATTAGATGAAAACTGTTTGACTTTGAGTGCCAATTTTAGATAATTCAAGGGCCATAACTCCACAATTCCTTGAGACTATCGAACATGGCCAAGATATTAAGCCCACAAACATTTTCAGAAAGTTTGGTGAAGATCAGATGAAAACTGTTGGAGTTTACTTAGAGAGCGGAAACGGCTAAAAAGGCTAATTTGAGACAATACAAGGGCCATAACTCCACAATTCCCGGAGCGACTAGGCTGATTATCGATCTTAACCGAGATATTATGCTGATAAACATTTTCATGAAGTTTGGTTAAGATTGGATGAAAACTATTGGACTTGGAGCGGAAACTAAAGTGGTCTACCGACAGACAGGCCGAGTGACCGACTGACAAACTGACCAACATTAGCAAACCAATATACCCCGCCATCTTGGATGGGGGGCATAATAAGCTCACTAACAGGCAGAAAACATCTAAACACTGCATACCTCTGATGTGCATTTCTGTGTAAGAAAGGGAATGTCTGAGATGGAATTGTGGAGTTATGGCCATTGAATTATCTAAAATTGGCCTTTTTGGCCGTTTCCGTTGACTAAGTCTAACAGTTCATAGCCGATCTTCACCAAACTTGGTGTAAATCTTTGTGGGTCTATTATCTCTGTAAAGTTTGAAATTCAACCAAATCGTAACAGTACCTGTGTAGTTATGTTCCTTGATTATCTGAAATGAGCCTTTTTAGCTATTTTAACCTAGAGGGGCATAACTGTTTTACAAACAGCTCTTGTAAATGCTAATTTTTTAATGTACATAATTTCCGTAAAAGCGTCACACATATCATTGAGTGTCGTGTTTGTTTTGTTGTTCCAAACGATACAATATACACGTAGTAAGCAGTCTATTATTCACGAACTTCATATACAATTATTTTTAATGTTCCAACAGGTCTCTATAAAAGTGTGTCTTTTAATACTGCTGATTCTAACATGACACGCGCAAAATTTCGTTGTTAAATTGCCAATACACAGCTCGAAAAAGTAGATCCGAAACTGTAAAATATAATTCGCATTGTAATTGCAGAATATTTTGTCTGGATATGTTCGAATTGAAATAACTTTCGCTTTATAGTTGTTTACCTGTAAATGGATACAGTTTTTTCGTTCTGATGTGCGTATATTAACGACTCGTGGTTTAATTCATACGCATCAGAACTCAAAATGGTTGTTTATTTACAGATAAACAACTGAAAATCGAAAATTATTTCTTAAATGAATGAATGTTAACATACTTCTTTTTTAATCGAAAATGGTGCAAAGGTTCACAGTCCCTGGGTTTTTAAGTTAAACATGTTGTTGAATGAAGACAGTGTTAGGCCATACAAATTTGATTCTATGTTTAGCGTCCCCATGATTTTGTGAAACCTACCAACCAGGCAGGCAAAAACAAACAACAACTCGATAAAAAAAAAACATATTTCTTTCACAACTTATTCATGGCAGTGGTACAAGCTAAAGCAAATGTTTACTTGCAAAACTGTTATAATATCACCTTTATATTGGGAACCTACTGTAATACAGTATGTTAACTGTGCAAATTGACTACTTGCATGCTATGTTTTACAAAAATTAGTAAAAACACCTTTTTTCTTATATTTTCACATTGTCAAAACTGTTGTTTTTTTTGTTCAGGCGTCCAAAAACCTACCAGCCAGAGGACGCTAAACATAGAATCAAATTGGTATGGCCTTACTCTTAATGTTTACACTTTTTAACCAAGGACAAATGAATTCTTCGGAAGGTACTATTGCAGCATTTGAACTAACGGTACAAGACAATTGTTGGATACACATTTGTATCTATCGTCAGATATTTTTTTATGCGATATCACCAAAAAGTGTTCGAATTTCATATTTAGCTATACGGTTATTTAACCTGCTAACGAATCAGATGTATAATATTCGAAACATAAACAAATATAATGGAAGTTGTCGATCTGAGAAATGCGGTTCCATTTAACGTTGTTTCGCTAATAAACAATGGCTCAATATTTAGGAATTACACCCTCGCGGTATCACACCGCGCGTCGGAAAATAACTTCGGTCCTGACATGAATTGACAAAATAAACTCTGTAATTACCGTCTGAAAACTTTGAATGTTATGTCATATTCAGGCGCATACGTTTGCTCGCGCTGTTACAGTTACGTCATACAGACGTTCGCACGCGCGTCACCGCTTTAACCGTGACGTCATTCAGAAGTTAGCACGCGCGCCACCACGGTCACAGTGACGTCATTCAGAGATCAGTACAAAATCAGTACAAAGCCACTTAGATTAATCAAAGCTGAACGAATGACATAAGTTTTGGACAATTGTTATCGCTGTCCATTTAATAAATAGGTTTTGATTTAAGGTGGTTCTATAAACATCAGAATTAAAAATAATTGTTTATTTCCCAATAAACAACGACAATGCAAAAATTATTTCGAGTCTGGCATAAACTGGCATTAAATTCTACTATTATGTACAATGATAACTACAGTAACACTGAACAAATGTAGTCATTTTGGAAACTATTTCACCTTGTTGTTTATTAACTATTTTTAAAACATTTAATAAACTGCGTCAAGAGTTATTTAAGAAATGAGTTTCCAGTTAGAGTTGTATATAGGCTTATAAACATTTATTTGGAGTTCTGATGCGTAGGAATTAAACCACGAGGGCGTTAGTCCCAGCGGTTTAATATACCGCGTCAGAACGACAAATCGTTGTTTATTAGCCGATAAACTACGATAATGTAAAAATTATTTCGATTTTAATATGGTATAACAACAAAATCTGCAATTACAATGCGATTTGTATTTTACAGTTTCTGAACTACTTTTTCGGGTTGTTTGTTGGTAGTTTAACAATTGTAAAAAAAAAAAATCTATAGAAAACTTTGCACGTGCCATGTTAGAATACCGAACAATCTATGCTTGATTTACTTCTTTGTAAAACTAGCCGTGTTTCGTGATATAATATGTATTATATGTAATCATAATTCGTTAAAATATGGCCAAACACATTTCTGTCATATATGAATCGCCCAACAATTTTGTTAGAAATTACACATAACGATGATGATCAACTGATCATCATTATTAAAACCTCTACTTCTACTATATACAAACTATGCAAGCGTCTTCAATTAACACTGGCAGAATATTATATATGAAATGTCCATTTTCTGTGTACACGCATATCATATCGAAGGTTTCCTGGCGTTTCAGCTTTAATGAATGTGCTTTCATTATGACATTGCGGTCCCAGTGTTTTAGTTTACACTTAGCACTATATAGTAATCAGGGGCGTATCTAAAATAACCTGTACTACACGCACACTAATAGTTATTTGTACAATCTTTAAAATGTATTTTATACTAAACTGTATACACATGTATTAAATAATGAAAAACTAACCTTTATATCAGACATATTTATTCCGACAAAAATGCAATACAACTCCAGGTAAGTTAGCATTTAGCATTTAATTGGCAAATATTTAAAAGGTAGTGTTTATAATACAATTTCTAATTTTGTCTTATTTTCAACAGAATGACTGAATAGTCTTTATAAATACGGGCCCTGGAATACTTATCCGATTAGTTTTACAATATCGCTATAACAGAACACATTTACTCCGAGCATTTTCCACGTGGATATCGATGAGCGTTTTTTCGCAATTGATTGGTGTAAAATTTGCATCGAGATTTTTGATTGGGTTCGGAATGTTAAGACGTCGATTTTGATTGGTTGAGATTTACTGCGCATGAAAACATTGACAAACGGCGCGAACCATTTGTTCGTTGTTCCCGAGCAAGATGGATGTCATACAATCTGACACATGTAATGGCTAATCTTGTAAATGTAAGTCTAATACTTTTTATATATTTTCAATTTGTAAAAATGAGACTTCGAATAGTTTTCTTAAGCTATTTTTAACATTATAGATTGTAAAATAAGTTTGCACTGATATTTTGTACGAAAATATAGTGATTCATTTCTATTTTATGTAGAATTTCTGCCTAGTG
Source organism: Congeria kusceri (assembly GCA_027627225.1). NCBI lineage: Eukaryota > Metazoa > Mollusca > Bivalvia > Myida > Dreissenidae > Congeria > Congeria kusceri. The sequence goes on from JAPFQT010000189.1 coordinate 90,534, forward strand.
GGATGTTACCGTGTGTTTGTTTTGGGTATAATTTGCAGTTGCAACTTTAGCTTGAATTTACGAAATCTTGAAACACATGATACACGTATTTACACAACTTTTCACAGTTAAACTTCTTTTCCAATATAATACTGTTTTATGTCGGCATGTTATGCTAGCATTGATTAGACACATTTTATTTTCAATACATAAAGAATTTTTTGTTTTAAACCTCCACTTTTTATATATCGTGTGCTCTGAAGACGCAACGTTTATCGGTCTCCTATAGGCGCTTTCTGCCGGGTCCAGTCTTTGGGCCGCCAAGTTGACAGGTTTACTCGATCTCCTGCAGACGCATTCCTCGCTTCGTCGGAGCTCCTGTTTCGAAACGATTGCGGGAACGAGGCCGGTTGCAATTGGATACCAGCAACAGATAAGTCATAATGAAATCACGTATTCACGTTATTTTCAAGTCTAATTTTGCATTTAGTCCATCATTAAACCCTTTTAAGTTAATATAATTTGTATTAGTTTGTTTCGTTTTTTAATTTAAGGAAACGTATCTTTTAACCAGAAAGTGTGAACTCTTCTTAAGCGTCTAATGGATTATTACGTTAAATAAACCATTTCTAAATTGTGTACATAAATGGCAGATTTAACTCAAAAATTCGGGTTTGGGGTGTACAAGAATTTGATTTTTGATACGTAAGATTAACATTTGATTTTAACTTTATTAAGTCGGAAAAGAGCAGTGTTTGTTTCTGTGAATTCCCAAGCCAAGGCCCTGTCAAACAAGACGACAAGATGGAAAGGGCGCCCCCACCCTGCCGTCTGGCTTGTGAGGGTCAAGACCTGCGAGTTCAAAGGAATAAATACGAGTCTTTTCTGATAATCATCAAATGGGATGGAATCAATATGCTAAAACTCAAAATGCCAGAGTTTAAATGCCATTTATGTTTATACTAATAAAAGTGATGATGATTATGATGATGATGCTGCTGCTGATGATGATAATATGATGACGATTCCTTTTCGCTCATAATGACCATAAGGCAATTAAAACAACAGAATGTCATGTAATAAAAATAAAATATGTAACGTGTTATAGGTATACACAATAAATAATGTTATTGATTTGTCTTTGTATTTGTGCTTTGTATTTCTGATGAGGTGTCCAAAGTGACCGCTATGCTGCTGAAGTGCCGTTTCTTCGACATCGACTCTGACGATGCTGAGGACAACAAGAAAGCGATGCGGACCAGCGCTGGATGCTGACGACCGACAATGTTGGCGACCATAACATGAGCTAAGTTTTATTTTTATTCTGTTGATGAGAATTTTCAGACTTCGCAGATGATAGCCAATGCTTGATGAAAGTAAGTCCGAGGCAGTCGGCACACAGAGACAGATGCATATGATGTCCGAAATGGAGTCAGTCGACAATTGATGAGACAATAACCTGAGCTAAGTGTTATTTTATGTTCTAAAGCAGTTACAAGATCCATTACATATGTTACTTCTAGGACTATTTATTTTACTGGATTGTAGCCTCCTATGAGACACGCAATTTATTCGCGATTATAATAAAAACACATGCTCTCTAAACATAAACTTCTAAAAATTTCACTTTCAAGTAATTATGTGTCAATAATTCAGAGGGGCAAGCCAATTTCAAGAAATAACCATTGAAACCAGAGTTCGTTATTGTAAATGCCTCTTTAGCAGAGACAATAAACGAACGGACTCTTTTCAGATGATTCAGACACAAAACCGAGCTGGATGCAGACGACAATTTTGCTCCCATGACGGCCATGCGCAGAAAACCAATGGAGGACAACATGACAACGAAAACCAACTGATTCGACGGGCGTGGGCGTTTAAAAAAAAAAATTCTTCGTATAGAGCTACTGTATTTAGTTTTGTTTTTAACACGTTATATGCTTCATATAATAAAAGCGTTTATTTGTGGAAGGGAATGATCAAAGTTCTATTTTCAATAACTTTTAATTATGTTGATTAAATGTTGATCTTTTTTGCCATACATTTAAAGACACTGCGTGGCAGTAACGGTCAATACGCTTAACATTGGAAGTATTGTAACCGTGACTGTTTACACTTTAGGTTGGCAATTATCATGTTTTATTTATTTTAATTTTAGAAGCCTTTGTAGCGGTCGTTAGCATCAGACAACAACAAACAACGACCCTTTGTCCATGACAACCGCACCCCGATTCCGAGGACAGCCACACCCCGTTTCCGAGGAAAATCATACCCCGTTTCCGAGGACAGCCACACCCCGTTTCCAAGGAAAGCCACACCCCGTTTCCGAGGACAACTACACTCCGTTTCCGAGGACAACCTCACCCCGTTTCCGAGGACAGCCACACCCCGTTGTCAACAACAATCACAACCCGTTGCCGACAACAACACCTCTGTTGCGAGGACAACCACACCCCGTTGCCGACGACAACAACACCCCGTTGCCAACAACAACAACATCCCATTACCGAGGACAGTAACATCCCCGTTGCCAACAGTACCCCGTTGCTAACAACAACAACACCCGTTGCCTAGGACAACAACACCCCATTGCCAACAACAAAACACCCCGTTGCCAACAACAACAACATTCCGATGCCTAGGAAAACAACACCCTGTAACCGAAGACAACAAAAGCCCGTTGCCATCAAAAACAACACGCCGTTGCCAACAACAACATCCCATTGCCAACAACAACAACACCCCGTTGCCGAGGACAGCACCCCGTTGCCGAGGACATCACCCCGTTGCCGATGACAACACCGCGTTTCCGAGGACAACACCCCGTTGCCAAGGTAAACACCCCGATGCAGAGAACAATACCCCGTTACCAACAACTACAACATCCCGTTGCCAACAACAACAACAACCCGTTGCCAACAACAACAATACCCCGTTGTCTGCAACAACAACACCCCGTTAGCAACAACACCCCGTTACCGAGGACAATAACCCGTTGCCGAGGACATCAACAACAACACCCTGTTACCGAGGAAAACAGCACCCCGTTATTAACGACAACAGCACCCCGTTGCCAACAACCACACCCCGTTACCATCAACAACAACACCTCGTTACCAATGACAACCGCTTCATGTTGCTAATAACAACTCCCCGTTACCGAGGACAACAACACCCATTTACCAGCAATAACAACAACCCGTTGCCTAGGACAACCACACAGAGCACGATGCAGACAACAAACAGACCACGATGTTAACAACAAACAGACAACGATGCAGACAACAAAAATATACCACACTGCAGACAACAAACAGACCACGATGCTGACATGAAAAAGACCACGATGCAGACAACCAACAGAGCACGATGCAGACAACAAACAGACCACGACGTTGACAACAAACAGACCACGATGCAGACAATATACAGATCGAGATACTAACAACAAACAGAGCACAATGCAGACAACAAACAGACCATGATGCAGACAACAAACAGTTCACGATACTGACAACAAACAGATCACGATACTGACAACACACAGACCACGATGCTGACAACAAACAGACAAAGATGCAGACAACAAACAGACCATGATGCTGACAAGAAACAACCACGGTACTGACATCAAACAGATTACGATGCTGACAACAACCAACCACGTTGCTGACAACAGATTACGAAGCTGACAACAAACACAAAACGATGCTGACAACAAATAGACCACGATGCTGACAACAAACAGACCACGATGCTGACATCAAAAAGACCACGATGCTGACAACAAGCAGACCACGATGCTGACAACAAAAAGACCACGTTGTTAACAACAAACGGACCACGATGCGGACAACAAACGGACTACGATGCAAACAACAGACCACGATGCTAACAACAGACCACGATGCTGACAACAGCCAGACCACGGTGCTGACAACAAACAGACCACGATGCTGACAACAGCATGACCCCGATGATGACAGCAGAATGACCACGATGCTGAGAACAAAAAGACGTGTTTTGCGCGCTCTATGGAACAACAACATCAACAACTGTAAACAACAGACCCTACGTGCAATTGTTTAAACATTGTTCCTCGTTCTCATCGGTTATTAAATGTAAAGCTTTGATTTGCGTATGAGTGATTCTTATTTCTGTTTTAAGTTTAATTTTTGTTCTCTAGATGAGTTTTTAGTATTCCATTAAATTTACATAACATTACAAGATAACGATAAGGTTTTCTTCTTGTAAGTCTTCTTCTTCTTCTTTTCCTCCTTCTTTTTCTTCTTCTGCTTCTTCTTATTATTATTACATACATGTACGCGAGTCGGATGCAGGCAACAGACGGAGCTCGACGCCGACCAGCTCCATCCGCTGCCTTCACCCACTCGGTGCGCATGCGCAGTAGACTGCTCAAGGACCACGGCGACCCACGGAAACTAACCGACCTATCGAGCATCAACGGTACATATCTGTAACAATTCTTCACTATAATTCAGGGGTGTAACTTTTCTCTTCATTTTGCATTTTAAAGTTTATAAACAAATGGTGCTGAAATTTGCTGGATTTGAGAATGTTAACTTTTGTGAATATGTTATACTATATACCGTAATTACCGCAAGTATTGGGACACCTTAAATGTTGGGACACCCCTAATTTTTTGAAACATATTTATGTTCGCGCCCCTTAATACTGGGGCACATTTCAAAATTAAACTACTTTGTGTCCCTAAAAATTAGGGACACAAAATTAAAAATAAATATAAAACCTTGTTGTTACTGTTTAAACATTCCATACGCTGCCACTACGCTGGTTGCATAGCGGCTTGTGATACGCTATGATGCGCTGGTTTATCTGTACACCATCGGGTTAGGTTTAGTTAACACAGGGTGCAAACTGTCGACTCTACTGGAGCATGGTCTTATCAATTAACCTTTTCAATTACTGTCAATTAAGACCCCAGCTAGAAATAATTGACATCATAAACATCAGTGTAATTAAAAACATTCTTATAATTATTAATAATTAATTTAATTTATTTCAAAAAGCATTTAATTATCCCAAAGAAATAAGATTAATTAACTGGTTCAAGGCAGGTTAGATTGTATCATATATAGCCCTAACTTCGAATTGTTCATAATTAAATATTGAATATTAAGTAAGCGCTTATTATCCCAAATAAATACAATTAATTAACTGGTTCAAAACATATAGGCAGAATAGATTGTATCATATATGGCCCTAAATGTTGGGACACAATTTCAATAATTATTTTGTATGTCCCTTAATGTTGGGACAATACTTAGGGTAATTACGGTAGTCGTCATGGGAGTATAAATTGTAGAAATAAGTTGTATTTATAAATGTGTGTACTGTTGTTTAAAATTTACAATGATTGATTAAAAATATAAGAACATGATTGTGACGATATACAAATAATCGTGAAGGTGGTGATTATGTCTTAATAGTGTTACGTTATAATATTGATGATAGTGTTCTCGATGAAGACTACATTGGCGACAACCGGCGGACGATTTCGGCGACAATCAGCGGACGATTCCAGCGGCAATTAGCGGACGATTCCGGCGACAATCAGCGGACGATGCCGGCGGCAATCAGCGGACGATGCCGGCGGCAATCGGCGGACGATTCCGGCGACAATCGGCGGACAATTCCGGCGACAATCAGCGGTCTATTCTTGGGACATTCTGCGGACGATGCCGGCGATAATCTGCGGACGATGCCGTCGACAACCAGCGGACGATGCCGGCGATAATCTGCGGACGATGCCGGCGACTTTCAGCGGACGATGCCGGCGACTTTCAGCGGACGATGCCTGCGACTTTCAGCGGACGATGCCGGCGACTTTCAGCGGACGATGCCGGCGATAATCTGCGGACGATGCCGGCAACTTTCAGCGGACGATGCCGTCGACAACCAGCGGACGATGCCTGCAACTTTCAGCGGACGATGCCAGCGACAATCAGCGGACGATGCCGGCGACAATCAGCGGACGATGCCGGCGACAATCAGCGGGCGATGCCGGCGATAACTATCGGCTTATGCAGACGACGAGCATAAATGGTAATTATGTATGAATTCACGTAAAATACAGCTTCATTAAGAAAACGATCAATATCAATGATTTACAGGGTTATAAAACGTTGTAAGAATGCGATGCAATGCAAAATATTATTGAATGTACAAAATGTGACAATCGCATAAATGTTAAACGATGGAGCACGGTTTCATGATGATGATAATGATGATGATGATGATGAATGTGATGATCATGCTGATGAGTTTTATTCATACTCACGAAATAAAGTCGAAATCGGTTTACAGCCATTTTCTTTATTTCAGAAATGCCCTGAATGGAAAAAAGCAACGGAGTTATCAAAAAGATGGAAGAACATAAAATGATCTAAAACTCTTTGTTAATTGAAGACCAACAAATGATCGAAGCATCATCGTAAGACGGACAATTAATTGTGTACCTCTCCGGAATTGTAAGAACAACATGTGATCGATACGTAAAATACAAACAGACGGACAGATATTTTATTGACGAATTCAAACCAGTGCTTGGCCATTTATACGTAATAAATTTTAGGCTAGTAATTAACACGTCATTTAAAACATTCGATATAAGACTCGTGCGAAATAATTATGTTCTTCACATGTCCAACGTAACAAAAGAATCACGGAAACGAATTGAACTATCTGCGTATACTATTTTAGATATTTGTTTTATCATAGATTCCACCTAATAATTAGAACAAATACAGTATTTATACAATTTTATGTGTGCAGACCTAGGCCAAAAAAAATTAAATTGTGTGTTTCGGGCAACGGTCTCAAGTTAAGTAGGGTCGGGATTTGTTATATATTTTATTGTTTAGCTGACACATTTCTGTAAAAAAAAACATGGACAATTGTCTAAAATCAGTCGAATACGGATTTCACGGAAACAATCGTCCCTAAAAAATGTACAGTCTTATAACGTATATAGTTGCATAAATACAAGTAACAAACTAAAGTTAATTAACATATATTTCTATTTAAAATTGAATAAAAGTACAAACATTGCTTTCAAACGCGCAATAAGCTAGTGTTAATCACCAAATAGTTTTCGTCGGTACAGACAGAAACTCAAATACATGTATATACGTTGACTTGGCAATTGGTTTATGTCGTACAACACTCATAATCGATGCAAAAGTTGTTGTTTTTAAATCTATATTGAAGCGTTTCATTTGTCGTTTTTTATCTTTTTATGGTTGCTTTTAAGTTGTATTGTCACTTTCATTTGCTTTTTTGAAAATAATTTATATGAAAGATCGTACATACATACTTCAAAAGTTTTACATCTTTGCAACTTAAAAGTTTGTTACATGCTGAATTATTCATTGCAATTGGTTACATGGTTGGCGTTTGTTGCTTTTTTTATTAAGTAAAATTGTTAAATCTTTCGTTTACGGAATACTATACGAACGAAAAAAAGTGTTTTGAGGAAATGCTTAATTACGTTCACATAATAATAATTGTATATTTTAAAGTTGGTTTTAAATACACGTTGACATTTTAGCTGTGTTATACTTTGTGTGGTTTAGTATTTCTACCGATATGATTGTACATTTTGTTCGGTACTAGTAAGAGATGAAATACAAATTAATGAACAATACAAATACAAACAGCAGCCAACAACACAACCAAGCCAGTGGCAACCACAACAACCACCATATTGCTATAAGTACAACATCAATAACAACAAAAATTGCCTGCTGCTGCTACTACTGCTGCTGCGCTACTACTGCTGCTGCTGCTACTACTGCTGCTGCGCTACTACTGTTGCTGCGGATACTGAGGTTGTGCTACTGCTGCTGCTATGGATACTGCTGCTGCTGCTGCTGTTGATACTACTACAACTGCTGCTGCAATTGCCGATGAAGCTGCTACAGTTACTTATGCTGCAGTTGCAACAACTTCGCTAATAACAATAATAATAATGATATAAATTTTACTAATAATAATAAAAATTACAACAAGTACAATGACAATAAAAATAATAACAATTTTACCAAATAAATAAATAAATAAAATAAATAAAAATAAAATACTAGGGTAGGCTAAACAAGGAGACCAGATGGCCCGAGTAGTTGCTCTGAGAATATGGGGAGACTTGGGAGAGAGGTGTGGTTAGTGTTGTGTAGGGTAGTGTAGGGTAGACGGTGCCTCTGGTCTGGCTAGCCGAGAAAAAAACTTTTAAACGGTTAAAATCAGTAGGACGTCAAAATGTAACATGCAACTAAAAACAAAAACTGTCGAAATAAAAAAGAAATAATATAAAACTAAAATTCCTGAAATAAAAGTATTAATCAAATAAAAAGACAACCTATTTGTTATATGCAGCAGCTGCTGCTTTCTGATGCTGCTTCTACCTATGCAACTACTGCAGCTTGAACTATTACTGCAACTACTGAAATTACTGATGCTTCTACTGCTGTAGCTGCTACTTCTACAACTGTTTCTGCTGCTACTACTGCTGCTGATACAGTTGCAACTGCTACCATTGTTGCAGCTGCTACTACTGTTACACCTGCTACTGCCGCTGCTGCTGTTACATCTACTGATGGTGCTATTGCATCTACTGCTGGAGATGCTGCTATTACTGCTTGTGCTGCAGCTACTGCTGCTACTGCTTCTGATACATCTGCAGCTGCTACTATTGCTGCAGTTACAGCTGCTACTACTATTGTTGCTGCTACTAATGATGCTGCTATTGCTACTGTTGCTTTAACTACTGCCTAAATTCTGCTACTAACAACGCTTCTACGTCTACTTCCCCTATTTACTTCTATTATTAACAGTAACACCAACTACTATCACTGCTGCTGTTGTTGATCCTGGTAAAACTTGTTATAAATCTACTGATTAGTGTACTTTTCTAAGTTGAATTTCGGACATTTGTCGATTCCATTATTACTTTTATCTCTGCATTAGATGATTTTAATAGATTTGACCGTTCCTTTTCTATGTTAACCCAAACCCTTTTTTTTATCTCCGCCCATGTGGTTATGTTGTTGCTATGTTGTTGCTGGCATTTGTTTGTTTGTCTGTCTATATATTAATAAGCAACTTCTACATATTAATCCGCAACTTCATGCAAAAAGCTGTAATGGATTTGCATGCAATTTTGTAGGTAGGTGAAAATGGGTCAGTGGTTAGATTTTGGAGGTGATCCGGATCATCGTCTTGATCCAGGATATTTGAATTCATAGGAAAATGAATAAGGGAGCTAACCAAACACTCAAAAAGTCCATTGTTATGTAGGGTTAGTGGAGGTCTGTGCTCTTCAGATGCAGTTTAATTTACATATAAGAAAAATGAAAATTGAATAAGTTTTTACTTTTGTTAGTGTAATGTTCTAATGTTACTATTCTGGACTCTTAGAGGGATGGTTTATTCAAGACCCAACAGGGATTAGTTTTCTAGCACGTTTATGCAGTATTACTATCAAAGACGAACTGATAACAAAACAAGCATCTAAAATATATAGCAAGCATCTTATTCGCCGCGCCTGGATGTAGGCGGAGCTTATCAGGCATCGCCGAGTAGCTGACCATTACACTTAGCACAATTTGTGTCTTAATTGGTTTCATTATTAGTTATTTTTCCACTGGATTATATAAAACATGTTTAATATGTTCATATATTTGTATTTGTATTTTTAGTTTTTTTTTTTTTTTTTACAGTTTGCATGTTGCCTGTAACGTTAAAGGGGTTTATCTACGGTAGATCGACAATTACATTTGCAAAAATAAAGTTCAATAACAAAGAATTAATATTGAAGCATTGTTAAATATGATGTCCAAATATGATGTCCTTGTGTCTATAAACAGTTGACCAATATATTTGATTTCAATATCTACTAGGCAAATCTCCCAACGCATATTATATTTGACCATAAAACCTTATTCATAATCAAATCTTTTCAACATAATAATTATTGGTAAAATTGATCGGTCAGCTAAGGTTATTATTTTTGACCCATTTGCTGTTTCCGCTTCCATGTAACATACTGACAGTATTTCTGTTATGTGTATGTGCGTTAGGAGTTTTGCCTAGTATATAATATTTATGGGAAATACCGTTGATACGCCCCATTAATATTATGTTGACTTTCAAAAGTGGTTTATGCTATTAACTTGTGTTAGCACAATTTATTTTTATTAGCTGGACTATTCGAAGAATAGGTGAGCTACCCTACTACCCCCGGCGTCGGCCTCCACGTCTGAATTGGTTAAAGTTTTTATTCAAAAGTCTTGTAACTTTAAAACTACATAAAGGTATATTCTAAGTTAAAAGTTATTCCTTTGAAACTTAGAATATACCTTTGTCATCAACTCCAGTGTCAGGGGCAACATTCCCCATAACTCTGTTTTGTAATTTGACAGAGTTATGCCCCTTTTTCACATATATTTTCTGGTTAAGGTTTATATTCAAAAGTTTGGTAACTTCAAATCTACATAAGTTCTTCACTTGAAACTTGGAACTAAACTTTGTCATCAACTCCAGTATCAAGTGCAAAATTCCCTATAACTCTGTTTTGTATTTTGACAGAGTGCTGTCCCTTTTTTCACATAGATTATCTGGTTAAAGTTTATATTCAAAAGTTGTGTAACTTCAATGCTACACGAGCTGTTCACTTGAAACTTGGAACTAACCTTTGTCATCAACTCCAGTATCAGGGTGAACATTTCCCCTAACTCTATTTTGTATTTTGACAGAATTAGCCAACTTTTTATATAGACTTTTGTTAAAGTTTTTGTTTTAAACATTTAAAAACTATTCAAGGCTTCACTAAAAAGCTATGTATTTTAACAAATGTATGTCCCTTATACTATCAAAAATGTGTACCAACTGAAATACTTTGAAAAGTCGAGCGCGCTGTCCTCTGACAGCTCTTGTTGCTTCCGTTATTATTTTTGCCCAGTCGAGTATTTATACGATTTTTTGTTTTGATTTGAAACATAATTTTATATAGTCTTATGTTTATAAAATACAATAATTATTTTATATGATAATTAAAGCTAAAAACAAAGAAACGTTGTGTTTCATTATTATATTTATAATACCCATTATAATAGATATAGAACAAAGAACAAAACATTAATTGAGGCAACGAGGAGTGCGTATGTTAAGTCATTTGAATCTGTCAGTCGAATGGTCTTTTAGACCAATTTGTCTTGGGACCGAACTGTCTTGGGATCAAATGATACATTACTTCCGGTAAAATGGCTGAAATGTCAACACAAATTTATACAGTTGCAGTTTATGAAAGGATTTAGCAATTAATTCGGACGTGACCAAGGTAACAGTTGATTGTTTTCATTTCCATATACAATAATGAAACAAATAACATAAATAAACTGTACTGACATATATATTTAATACAGAACAAATCGAAACAAAGTCATCCTCAAACGTACACTTTATACAGTACATGAAGTGATTAGAACAGGCACTAGGTCTGGGATGCACCTATCAAGATTTTCTCCGGAGGGGGGAGCGGGGGGGGGGGGCTCACCCATGGGCAATTTGACTTTTTTGGTATAATTCCCCAGCCAAGAACCAAGCATTTTGTCTAATAACCCACAGTGGGAAATGGTTGGGGGTCTATATTACCAGGACCTAAAATCCGACATAAGTCCTGGGACCCAGAAAAGTCCCGTATATGCCCACCCACACAAAAATATTGATAGGTGCAGGACACAGAGCAACTTACTTTAAGATGGCACTGAATAACTTGTTAGGCCCTTGGTAAATATTTATTTTAGTAACTGTATATGGGCAACAGTTGCCAATATATAAATAGATGTCCTTACCCTGGACAGTCTAATTTATTTAACAACTAATTTAGTGTTACTTTTTATATAGGACTATATACTAACTAGACGATACTGCCCATACAAAAAGTAGCTCACTATTGGCGACCAGAGCCTTACAAGTAACGCTGTACCGTTGCAAATATACATGTCACAGGCCTTACCATTGAAAGACCATTTTCTTGGTGGAATGTTTTGCTAAAGTATGAACGCATTTTGCAGCAATAAAATCTGTTTGCTACTTTTACATGCTGAAATAACATAGTTTGCGGCAGTTAGCATTATTATTCAGGCAAGTTGAAATTTTATGGTCTATGCCCGAATGGGCAAGTCTTTGAAAAATTCTATTGTGAAGACTGATACTATAGTGTAAATATTGTGTTGTAAAAGATGAATTTGCAGCTTATAAAGCTTAAAACATGAATTCATAATTAAAAATGCTGTTGGAAACGGACATTAAACAAAGTAAAATTGGTATTTACAAAAACATAAAATATGAAAAACTTTTAGCATGCATGAAAAATAAAGAACAACACAACAAAATTCGTATTTATTGGGAGTATTATACCTTGTGTCTAATAAGGTCATTTAACAGCGTTGTGTACCATGATAAACTTGCACAGTTTATGTATGACCATACAATCTCAGAAAGGTTCGATAATGGGTCAGATCGAACCATTTGTAGCCGTTCCTGCTAGTGTTGTACTAAGTCCAATAGTTTTCATCCGATCTTTGCTAAACTTCATTAAAATCTTTATTCTAATAATATATCGGCCAAGTTTGATCATCAGCCAAATCAATCCTGAAATTGTTATGACCCTTTTAATTATCTAAAATTGGCCTTTTTAGCCATTTCCGTATCCGATCTTCACCAAACTTGGTGAAAATCTTTGTGGACACAATATCTCGTTCAGGTTCGATAATCAACCAAATTGTCTCAGTAACTGTGGAGTTATAGCCTGTGAATTATCTAAAATTAGTCTTTGTACCTGTTGCCCTCTAAGTCCAGCAGTTTTCATCCAATCTTCACAAAACTTGATGAAAATGTTTAAGGTTATAATATAATATTTTAAGTTCGACGATCCACCAAATTGCCCCAGGAACTGCAGAGTTATGGCCCTTGATTTATCTTAAATTTGCCTTTTTAGCACCTTCAGCTCCCTGTGTTGAACAGTTTTCATCAAATCTTCACCATAATTGATATTTTAAAGATCGCTTTTAATCTAGAGGGGGCATAACAGTTTTACAAATAGCTCTTGTTTCATTACATATCTCAAAAGTTTATGCGAGGAGTGTACGTAAATCTTTTTTGTATATGGAAGTGTGCCGAGCCAGGCTAACTCAGTTGGTAGAGCTCTGGACTGTTAAACTGTGGGATCGTTAGTTTGAACCCCAGCGGTAGACATAACTTGTTTGGAGATTGGTCATGAAATTATTTCTACGGCCATTCTCCCCCTACCTCAGATTCAAGTAGGGCAGTTGTCAGTTACTGGCATAAGTATGTGCACTTAGTACTGGTAAACCAAATAGATCAGCTAAGCTTGCCCAGGAAGTGTGAATAGGTTAACTGACCATTGTGATATGACTGAACGCTGTCAAAAACGGCGAACAGTCCAAACAAACAAACCAAACAAACAAACTTACAAGTATATGGTAGTGTGTGATGTATTCTTAGCGTGTACCAAAGGGTAAGTTGCGCTTGGATGCTGTTCACTGGCAAATTGGTCCCAGTGTATTACCAGTTGATAATAAGACCTTTTTTTTCCAGAGAGATGCCCGAAACTCATGCTTTATCTGTCCATGTCGGCTTGGTCAGCCTTGTGCAAGTTCTGCTTGTCAATACATAAAAAAATACATTTTTTTTTCTTAAATTTCAAAACGTGTCCTGGTCTTAAGCAGCTGAGTAACTGTGATTTCCTGCCAAATAAACTGTCTCAAGTGGAGCATCCGCTGTGAAATAATTTTCCCCAGCTCAGAATCATTTCTGCCGGACAAGGCCTGTAGTTGCTGCTTGACCGGATTGGTACGGCTTGTGTTTATTTGCCGTACAGCAAGTAGATCTACATTCAGTACATCTTGCATGTTTATACATTTGTAGAGAACGCATGAATCTGTTCGGTCTGTTTGATGTATCGTTTGGTGGTGTTTGTAATTTGAATGTGCACAGGTCCTATGTCAACTTCTGGAATGTGTAGTGCGGCCTATTCAATACACTTTATTTGTACAAGAGTGCTACCAGGAATGTTTCAAAGGTAAAGCTAGATGCATTTATTACTGCAGTGTGGTTAAAGCATCATTTTAAGGCTGTGTCTGCAGCCATTTGCAATTTCATTTCACTTGATGCAGCAAGTGACAAAGTGAGAGAGAATATCTGGTTTAAAAGGATTTAATTTGTGAATAACAAATGAAAATTATTGTTTAAAATGGCTATGTGTACAAAAGTGTATATTCATTTAAAGCATATAACATCATACATTATTGAATTAAAATCATGAAGAAAAATCTAAAAATTCAATGGTAAAAAGGAATGAAGCCTTCACAAGCAACTAGTGAAAGTTCTTTGACAATTTGAGCTATTCTATTGTGGTTTAGTTGCACATACACTGATTTGATAAGAACTCTGGTGTTAAACTGATTTCAATTGATATTTTATTTTATTTTCAGCAACAGAACATGCTGATGCACCCGAAAAATCCAGATCCGACAGTTCCAACAGCATGTCCATGACCTACCAGGTGGGTGTTGTTCCTATTGTTGCTGTTTTCACTGCTGACTTCTTAATTGCTAATGAGGAGCTATCTAATACAAAGAATAAGAAATCTGCTAATCTTAACACTTAACCCCGAAATCTTATTATTTTACAAGTAACAGGGTTTTGACCCCTCACCACCCATAATCAGACTTAAATTAGATTTTACTCTAGCGTTTTTTTTTGTTCACCGAAAAACAGCCAGTTTTAGCGATTAATATGAATAAAAGCATCAGCAATTGGTCATTTAAGGACAACATACAAAATACGCCAAAAACGATAGTGAGTCTATTAGTTTATCTTGTGCTAAATCAACTTTAAAAGAATATAAATTATCATACTGCCACTATTTTGTACGATTTCGACTTATACTATTCCTTTCACCACAACTATTCTCAGTATTATAGCTCTGCAAAATTAACCTGAACTTTTTGAATAAATATATTAGAAAACCATTACGATGAAAATCTTTCCATAATTTTACTACTGGAATTGTAAACAGAGTATAAATATACAAAATAATGCTGATAAGAATTCGTGTCAGGCCAGGTCGTCTTAGCTATACATATTATTCATGCTACAACTACTAAAATGACTGCTGTTACTGCTTATAATCCTTATTGTTTAGCCACACATGCTGCTACAGCTAATGATTCCAGGCTCTTTTGATGATGACTTTGGTGGAGAAATTTACAGTCAACTAAGTAAACTCCACTTGTAACGATATGGCTTGTAATGATATATGCATATAAAGTCAGTGATTCCAAGGTCCGGAACCGATCCCTATATTTTATGTGATATTGGTCAGTGTCCCTATAACTGCATTGTTAAAACTGGTCAAAGTTCAATATCTATAGAAAGACCATTTCTTGCTTATGGCAGTATTTAGTGACATCACAAGCATTCAAAATTATCATTGAAACGTTATATACAATGTACTCGTACACATGCTGCGAGTGGTTCATCCGTGGTTTAGTGGTAAAACAGTGGCTTCACAACCCAGGATTCTCAGGTTCGAGACCATGCTACACCCTAACCTACTAACAGTCATTGATGAGACGTTAAACTGAGGTGCAGTGTACTAGGTGCTTCTCACCAGGCACTAAAAGACCCAGGGTCGTCTCTGGAATGGGGCGTCTCCTGTATCTCACATTGTCCCCCATCGTCTCCTGTATCTCACATTATCCCCCATTATACAACTAACGTGTCTTATGTAATATGATCGGTGTTGCGTCTCTCACATTTATTCTGATATGTCCATGCGCTTGGTTGCCTTATTTCGGATGTGAAGATATTTTGATATAGGGATATAAATTCTATGGTGTGCTCAGTATTGTTCCAAGCGGAGTTTACTGTATAAAACATTATTATAACTTTAAATATAATTTATAATAATAATGCACTATAACCTGCAGTGTTGAAAACAAATTTTTACTGTTTTTCTTGTTGCAGACAGCAGCCCGTCCACACTTAGGGACAGCAACGAACCCGATCCTGACACCGAAGCATTCCTGAATGATGCCGAAACCATGCACAGACTGTTTGCAGCAAAACATGGTAGCAGCCAACAATATTCCGCCATAACTGGAGGTAAACGATTTAACTTTTAATGGCCAATTATTTTGATGTTTTGCGTAATCTGGGGGTATTTTCTTTCTAACAGAACTTTTAGTTAAAGTAAGTTAGAATCTTCAAAAAGAACATTTAATAGAATAATATGAGATACTCAAAAATTTGTCTTGTATGTTGTACATGCAGATTTATATAATGTAATGCATTTTTATTGACATTTTATTGCATATTTTCATATGAACAACATTTTTATACATCGAAATAAGGAAAGTATTGGTTTATACCGGTATTTGAACTCCCGTCCCACAGCTCCGTAGTCCACTGCACTATCCACTGCACCACTCTGGATTGTGGTTTCATTGGTATTGAAAAGGGATTATATGGATAGAACGAGTGCTAAATACAGCAATCACATGACTTGGACTTGGTCACATGACCATTGTCCAGGTCATGTGATTTTTTTTACTGTTATGTTTTATTGAAAGGATAAATAAATGTTTCGAAAAGCTACCAGCAGAAGCCTCAATAGCTCAGTTGGTAGAGCAGTGGATTTGAGAGGCTTGGTGTGTGGGTTCAAATACCGCTCCGACCAAGGGGAGTTTTAAAAAAACTTCTGGGGGGGTGGGGGGGCAGAACCACCACTTTCCATGAAAGTGGAGGTTCTACCCCCCCCCCCCCCTAATCAGGGTTAGTTAAATATATAATTAGTACAAAATAAAAAGAAATAAAAACATTTTATCATTGTCCCTACCCACACGTTGTAATTTTTAGTGCAAATAAATACAAACACCAGGTGTCTTTTTAATTTTTGTCTTGATCTTAGGATTTTTTTTTATTGATCTTAGGATTTTTTTTATATAAAATTGATGACAAATACTTTATACAATGTTTAGGCCAAGGAAAAATATCAGTGGTTCATGTTTCACGACAGACCCTACTTGCATCACCTCATCCTTAAGAATGTTTGAAGCGAAAAAAATTGTTTGGTATAAAATTTCCCAAAGATTATCATAATATGACGTTTTAAAAAATATAAGCAGTGGAACCTGAACCACATATTTTTTTCCTTGACCTAAACTATACATTGTATGCTAACCATTATATATTTCCAGAAGTCATTCACTGAGATGTATCGTCACCTGAGTTGCAGCAGTTATTGACCAACGAAGCAAGCCATGGCGTGGGGCAGGATTTCAATGGGAGACGTGCAATGTTATTTAAATTTCAGTTTTCTACGGACCTGATGAAGAGTACTTGTTACAGCTTAAAATTGTACTGTGAATATGGTCTAATAAACCCATTAGTTTGAATCCCAATGTTGTCTTTTCTTTGTTGTTTTTTTTATAGAAAAGGCACATGCTAAGAATTTAGAACTCCAGCTGAAATGTTTGGAAGGAAAAATATGTCACACACAAGATTTTGGGCAAAACCATAATTAGACTGGTTTTAAATTCACACCAGTGTGGAAGTCAGGCTTAAGCTTATGTCAATATTTTGAAATACATCTAAATTTTGTCATCTCGAACTCGCTTATGTCAGAGTGGAAAATATTTTTGGTTGCTTCTAGCCATGACCAAAGTTTGTCACACACTGGAAAGATCTTTACAGTCTTTCTTAATTTTTAATAATCAAGTGTTAGTTTTCAATGAATCATTGATCACTTGTAAACAGATCAATTTATCTATACCGAATTGCTATTTTATGTTACAATTTTTCAAATAATTTAAACTCGATACTTTATTCTACACTCAGATATGTGAAACTTCAGATGCCAAAATTACATGGAAATCCTTGCAACTTCGAGATAACAACATTTAGTCGTATTATCGTTCCATTGTCAAAAGAAGATGAAGATTTTGTAATGCAATCACTCACCAATTAATGTAGACAGTAAAACAGTTATATTTAAAAGCATAACCAATGAATACAGGCAAAAGTCATCTTTTAAGGTGAGGCCAAAAAAAATGTGTGTTTCGTGCAATCTGACCCTAACTAGCATAAACACCCCAACCCTGAAGTTTTAGCGACGATTGTTTTCCATGAATCCATATTCGTCCAATTTTATACAATTTTCAATGTTTTTTTTTTACCAAAATGTGTCGTTAAAAAAAGTTATTTAAAAAAAAAAAATAAAAAATCCCAATCCTACCTAACTTTTTTGAAACTGCTGTACGAAACACACAATTTATTTTGTTTGGCCTGAGTAAGTAATAAATCCCAATGGGCAAAATTAGATGATTGACATTAAAGCCACCAAATCTGTTTTCAATGACAATGTTTTCAACATGCTATGATGATTTAGAATAGAATATATTTACAAAAACATTTTTTTTTGTACACCTGTCATAATTTAAAATAGTTTTACATGCTAAGAAAAAGAGTGTGTTATGAAAACTGCAGACATTATTACAGCAAGTTTGACATGATGATAAACATTGTTAACATTGTTGATGTTATATTTTCAGATTACATAAAAGTTGCTCTGTTGAATTGTTTTATGTGAACAAACAAATAATATCTGATTGTTGTGTTTTTTATTTTATACTAAATGCGGATTCGGTGGCTTTAATTAAGCATCAAATTTAATGTTGAAGAACTTTCCCCATATTATCCCTTGGTTAATAAATGACTCATAACAGAGGGACAGATACGCATAAAACTATATTCCTCCACATTCGGGAAATGATGAAATCCCACTGATGCATACAACTCGGAATTCACAAAAGAAATTGCTTATTATTTATGTCAATGGAAGTTCTCTGTAATGCTTGAAGGAACATGTTGTTGTTGTTGTTTAAAAAAAAAAAAAAAAAAAAAATGTTACTTATCAGTGGTGAAAAAATTAAGTATCAATTGAGCATACAAGGAAAGTTGAAAAGACTGATGACGCAGGAAAGGTCCCGTATTCCAATAGCTCACAATGACTGTCATGATCTTGGAGCTTAAATATAATTGAACTTAAACAAAAGCATGCATTGATAACATAAGCTTAATACATGAAAATATCAGTAATGCACGCATGTATCATGACACAAAAGAACTACTTGACCAAAAAAGACTCAACACTATAACGTTTGTTTTTATATTAAATCTACCACATTCTGTTTTAATAATCAACCATTGTTTATGCTGTATCTTGATACGATTCCAGGAAAGTTGATAAACTATACACTGTCGGGTTTCTTTTTTGGTCCAGTATAAATGTCCATAATAACATTGAAAGAAGCACATCATCAGTGGTGAGTTGCTCAAAACTATCTGACTTTTCAGTTAACAATGGTAGGTAATTGGGTGAAATTATTCTATAAATATGACAATAAATGTAAAATTGTGAACAAACTGTTGTTATGAATTTTAATGAATTCTAAAAATCTTGATGCACAAGTTATTAATATAATTTTAATTTTATTTACATCTAAATTAAACAGGCTTTATGAAAGTGTAAATGAAGTTTTGAGCAACGGGGCCTACATATTTTATCATTTAATATTCATTTATAAACTCACTTTTGCATCATGTAAATGATCTATGCCAGATGGAACAGAATAACATACTACTTGTATAGCATATGAATAAATTTACAAAATTCAATTGCCAGTTATGATACATTGCACTGTAATCAAATAGATTTGACAATTATTTGAAGCCATTCATATATTAAGGAGGAAATTACTTCTATAAATATGACATTAAAATTTTGAATCGTAAATTTAATTTGAACAAACTGTTATTATGAATTTAATAAATTCTGAATTCTTGATAAGCATGTGGTTTTAATAATATTAATATACATCTAACATAAATTGGCTTTTTTAAAGTGTAATTGAAGTTTTGAGCAACTGGATCCATATATTACTTAGCATTTAATAGATTTACTTTAATTTATACATTTCATCAAATGTGCAGCATTTTAAAATGATCTATGCCTATTTGGAACAAAATAACATATGAATAAGCATACACAATACAAAAGCAAGTTATGAAACATTTCACTGAAAAACAGATGCCAACGCACAAGCCTAGACTTTCTAGTTACAATAACAGTCTGGCACAAAAGTACAGAATGTTCCACAGATTGATTATTTCTGATGCATTTTTAAATGATATAGAATCTTTTCTCCTGCCATAATTAATAATGATTCGAAAGTTTAAAGAAAGTAAACAGTTTCATCTACACAATGTTTGTGGTTTTGAAAAACAGAACAAAATTTTAAACAATAAGGCCCGAATTCGCTCACCTGATAATTTGGGCTGGTGACCTATTTTTTGACCCCACATGATCCAGTTTCGAACTTGTATGAGATATAATTGGGACAAATGTTCTCATTAAATTTCATGATGATTGGGCTACACATGTGGCCTCTAGAGTGTTCACAAGCTTTTTTTCAAATTGGCCTGGTGACCTAGTTTTTGATCCCATGTTATCTAGTTTCGAACTCATCCAAAATATCATTGAAAAAAATGTTTGGGGGAAGTTTCAAGAATATTGTGCAATAAATGTGACTTTTAAAGTGTTCACAAGCTTTTTGCCATAGTGACCTAGTTTTTGACCCCACATGACCCAGTTTCGAACTTGTTTGAGATATCATTAGAACAAATGTTCTGGGCATGGAAATGTTTCATGAAGATTGGGCAATAAATGTGGTCTATCGTGTGTTCACAAGGCTAATGTTGACGACAAACGACGCACAACGAACAGAAGGCGATCACAAAAGCTAACCACGAGTATGTTGTGCTCAGGTGACCTAAAAATGAATGTTCAAAATTATATAGAAAAACAACTTAGAAAAGGCCATTAATGCCAGCATATATATCAGAAAAATGTTCGCTGAAAGCTTTGCTATTATTGAGCATTCTCTAACACGGCAGAAGTTAAATTAATATATTAAAGGTTTTATTAAAAAATGGAATTACAGTCTTAAGTATAGCTGGAAGTGAACAAAACAGCAACTACAGAGATTAATGTTACAAAAATTAATTAACACAACATTATCACAACATTTATGGTTCATGGTAATTCATACACTAATGAGTGAGTTATAAATACCGAAGGACAAAAATGAGCATTATTATAATTCAGTTAACAATATGTTGTTATTAGTTAGCTTATAACATTGTGCCCATGTTATATATATTTATTGTACGGACACTTATAGTTTAATTAAATTGTCTACACTAATATATTTGTTATGATGTCACAAAGTTGTTATGATTGGAGTGACAAAACAAGTTGCCTCAAATCGAGAGTAACGGCACTCTTTTATCCCATTATGGAGATACTACCCAGTATATTACACATTATGGAGATACTACCCAGTATATTACACATTATGGAGATACTACCCAGTATATTACACATTATGGAGATACTACCCAGCATATTACACATTATGGAGATACTATCCAGTATATTACACATTATGGAGATACTACCCAGTATATTACATATTATGGAGATACTACCCAGTATATTACACATTATGGAGATACTACCCAGTATATTACACATTATGGAGATACTACCCAGTATATTACACATTATGGCGATACTACTTACTATATTACACATTATGGAGATACTACCCAGCATATTACACATTATAGAGATACTACCCAGTATATTACACATTATGGAGATACTACCCAGTATATTACACATCATGGAGATACTAGCCAGCATATTACACATTATGGAGATACTACCCAGCATATTACACATTATGGAGATACTACCCAGCATATTACACATTATGGAGATACTACCCAGTATATTACACATTATGGAGATACTACCCAGTATATTACACATTATGGAGATACTACCCAGTATATTACACATTATGGAGATACTACCCAGTATATTACACATTATGGAGATACTACCCAGCATATTACACATTATGGAGATACTACCCAGCATATTACACATTATGGAGATACTACCCAGCATATTACACATTATGGAGATACTACCCAGTATATTACACATTATGGAGATACTACCCAGTATATTACACATTATGGAGATACTACCCAGCATATTACACATTATGGAGATACTACCCAGCATATTGCACATTATGGAGATACTACCCAGTATATTACACATTATGGAGATACTACCCAGCATATTACACATTATGGAGATACTACCCAGCATATTACACATTATGGAGATACTACCCAGTATATTACACATTATGGAGATACTACCCAGCATGTTACACATTATGGAGATACTACCCAGTATATTACACATTATGGATATACTACCCAGCATATTACACATTATTGTGATACTATATTATTTCTAAATTTATTAGTTTTCATAATCTAAGTAAAGAATTTTAATGGACAGGCTGACCTTGAACCATTGTCTGTATCGTTAGCAGCATATAAAATGTATGGTACTACAGAGCATCATATAATGCATAGAACACAAATAAAATATATCAATAGACATTGTCGTCATGCAAAAATATATTAAATGAAAACATTTATGCGACACAAGCAAACATACGAACAAGTAACAACATATAATAGCGTAAAATCTGATAATTATTAAGAAGTTACAAAGTGAACTGTTTGATAAAACATTAATATAACGTTTTTTCAGTGACCGTTTGATAAAACATGTATATTAAGTTTTTTTTCTAGTGACTTGATGAATGACCATAATGAAATGTTGTTTTTGTACTCTGCATTTTTTCATGCTTTCCAGCAATACACACAGTTTAATTTGGATGTTTAAATCAAATACATGTGAGAATCAATCAAAGGGCAGCAACTATAACTTAGAGAAAGTATTTTGTGTACTTTAAGTTCCATTAAACATCTCTTTTATTATACAAAGTTTGATATGAATCTATGTCATACTTACACTTGAGTTTAGTTGTGTTGCAAAAAAGTACATTACAGTATGTTGTTTAGTTGTTCACATACAAATCAAAGGCAATTAGTATAACATCATGAATTGTAAGGAACATAACATCATATTCTATAACAATATTGTATTTAAGGTTATACATACAATTTGTGAATAGGTGTATAGTTTTTAACAAGAAAACAAGAACATCAAACAAAGGGCAATAACTCCAAAAAACTTTGCTACTGTACTCTAACTCCCAACATCCATTAGCAGTATTTGAATGTAATTAAGTATGCCTTTTCTCAACATACTTAATAATTATATTAAAAAGTTTCATTAAAATACTTCAACTTGATGAGTTACAGTTCACACAAAATTTGGAATGTACAGGACAGACATACATGGTGTTTACGATATACCCCCAAAGTACCTTATTGGGCATGCAAACGAAGCAATGAACAATCTTTTAAATGTGTAAGTGACAATGTATTAAAATTGTTAAAATGCATAAGTAACAAAATAAGTAACAAAACAAAAAACCTGCATTTACCAATTAAGAAAAGAATCTACTCAATTCCACGAAGCGATAACATTCTGTTGAGAATATCTCGTATTCTTCTTTAGAGTTCAAATGGAAAGATGAATTTGTTTTGCAGGAGAATACTATTAATAAGAAAAACAGAAGATGTTGTTCACATTAATGATCTCTTTCAGTTAGCTTTTTTTTCTGACATTGTTCCACCCTGCGTATATTTAGCTTTAATATGATTCAATTTTGCAAAAAACCAGTTCCAGTATAGTTACCCAGTGTGACAATTGACTGAACCACCATTGTACTGTATCAGTATTGGCCTCTTTTTAAATAAACATACAAATATAAAATGCAAAGGATTTTTTTTTTAAACAACATACAATCAACTGCTACATTTTTCAACTGTGTATCTAGAACTGTTTCAGCATAACACAAAACAAAATGTCAGTTGAGCACTTTGGCCTTCTCAAAGACATTGCAGTAATCCTTGACCCACTGTGACAAGCTTGCCTCGACTGGAAGACCCTGACTGCTATAGGGCCTGCAAAACAGAAACTGACTAAGTATGGATGACCGTCTGAAAACATGTGTGTGAACCATCGTAACAATACAAACTTTTAATAGAAAGATTTGTATCAAGATTAAATATGGTAAACAAATGTACACAAGTAATGAATACAGCATGAAACACTAGCTGAAAAATGTTCTGTTTTTAGTTTAAAGTAACACTGACTTTGGCTTATTAGGACTCGTATTTCAACCTAATCATGGCCTGGATATAATCCATATAAACAATTTTCCACAAGACTCTGAGCACCACCTGGTACATTAACGGATGTTTTCATTGGATTCCAGCAATACTTGATGGTATAGAAATGTTTCCAACAGATGTTTAAATAGACAAAATGCAACAACCCTGTGTCGAATACTAAATATCTAACCTCAAGATGCTGTGTTTGATAAACACACATGCCCCAGGTTGGTGCTGGATAGCCCATTTGAATTCTAAGTACAAATTAGGTCAAGGTCAAAGTGAGGTTGGGTGATATGGAAAGATTGGGAATGGTCATAAGTAACAACTGTACAAGTATCCAAGTGTTGTAGCAAGCGGTGTTGGTGTTAGACGAAATGGTAAAATCTAGTACACCAAGAAATAGCCAATTTGAATTATTTTAAGTCCAAACTAGGTCAAGTTTAAAAAGAGGTTGGGTGATATGGGGAATGGTCATAAACAACAAATTTGTAAGTATCCAAATGTTGTAGTTAGCGGTGTTGGTGCTAGATGAAATGGTAAAATCTAGTTAACCAAGTTATAGCCCTATTGAATTATTCTAAGTCCAAATTAGGTCAATGTCAAAGTGAAGTTGGGTGATAGGGATGAATTGGGAATGGTCATAAGCAAGAACTGTGTAAGTATTCAAGTGTTGAAGTAAGCAGTGTTGGTGAAACAGTCAAATCGAATTAAACTCGTATGGACGGAATCACTGAATCACGGTCAGACAGGACAATTACTATATGCTTCAGGCAAGATGCTGGGGGCGTTAACAACTTTTTTGTACAACCAAGAGGTTTCAGTCCATGATAGACAGGTTTCATACAGATGGATCCGTAAGAGCTCTTTTGATCATAAATGAATTGGGAATGAGGATATACCATGTATGTTCAGGTTAGCTCAAATATAACAAGAAAGTTTGTTTGTTATTTAAACCATAACTTTGGCCAAAAACACCCTATTCATTTCAAGACTACATATGAAATCAAATAACAGCTGTTTGCAAACAGTTATGCCCCCTCTAGGTTAAAAGAAATCTTTAAAATATCAAGTTTGGTGATGATCAGATGAGAACTGTTGATTTTTTTATAGGGAACAGAAACTGCTAAAAAGGCAAATTTTAAATAAATCAAGGGCCATAAGTTTCTGGGGTGTTTTGGCTGATCATCAAATTTGTCTAAGATATTATAAACTCAAACATTTTCATCAAGTTTGGTGAAGATTAGATGAAAACTGTTGGACTTTCAGTGAGCAATTTGGCCGAATATCGAACATGGCCAAGATATTATACCCACAAACATTTTCAGCAAGTTGATGAAGATCAAATGAAAACTGTTTGAGTTCGAGGGCGGAAACAGCTAAAAAGGCTTATTATAGACAATACAAGGGCCATAACTCCACAATTCCCAAAGCGACTAGGCTGATTATTGATCTTGACCGAGATATTATGCTGATAAACATTTTCCTGAAGTTTGGTTAAGATTGGATGAAAACTATTGGACTTGGGGCGGAAACTAAAGTGGTTTCCCGACAGACAGACCAACAGGCCGAGCGACCGACTGACAAACTGACCGACATTAGCAAACCAATGTACCCCGCCATCTTGGATGGGGGGCATAATTAGCTCACTAACAGGCAGAAAACTTCTAAACACTGCATACCTCTGATGTGCATTTCTGTGTAAGACAGGGAATGTCTGAGATGCAGTTGGTGAAATGTCGATACTGCCCACGATTGTCACCAGCTGCTTTGGCACAAACCTAGAAATGCAGAATAACATATCATTAAATAAAACAATGTTATATAACACATCTTTCAATAACACATTAGGGATGCTTACGAGTATTCGGATATCCGGATATCTGAATATGATCAAGTATCGGGACACTTAAAAGGGATTCGGATACCGTATCGAGTGAAGAACATGTTATTATTGTATTGTTTTACTTGTTTATTATTGTCATTATAAATGTAGTTGCAATCTCTGTTTCAATAGAAGATAATCCGTTTACTCGTAACACGTCATTGACAAACTGACATTAATCCATTTATTGGCTGTTTGCAGAAAGGGGCCTTTGACAGTACCCTTATCAACATGTCAAGGGGCCTATGACCAACCGCTTTGGCCTGTCTTGTCATTCACAGGTCAATTGTTTCATATCCTAGGCACTAATAAATGCCACCAGCAAATGCCAAAATTTACCTAAGCTGAAATGTGTGATTTTTTTTCTACTGTCTACTTGATTCAAATTTACTGTACAATAGTAGGCATTTTATATTGTTTGACTATAAAAATAAAAATTTCTTGTTAAAGACTTTACTCTTCAAAACAAGTACTGTATAAATGGGGTTTTTATATAGTGTTACAAATTCAATAATTTATTATATTGTATGTACATCTTAAAAAACAAACTAAGGAGTAAACAAAATACTCGAGCATGATCTTGTCTATTAAATCAACTTTAAGGTTGTTGACTTTTTCACATAAAAAGGTGTGCAACGCATATTTATAACAATTAATAACAACACTGAACACTACGAAGAAATGTCATTTCATGAATGATATCATCATTTTAAATGCCACAGGAGCATGCGACGTAATAAGGTTTACAAAAATTACGCTTACGAAGGATACGGATATCCGGATAGTATTGAGAAACCGGATACAGAGATCCGAATACCAATTTAGGATTTACTATGGTTCCCTAGTAAATACTGATACAAATCTGAGGAAGAAATACTATTTCCTTCATTTATGTCAGGATGGGTTTTAATTTTATTAGGCTTGCATTACTTAACCTACTGACAACAAGAGGGCCATAAGGCCCTAGGTTTTAGGTCGCTGACGTGGCCCTAGGTTTTAGGTTGCTGACGTGGCCCTAGGTTTTAGGTCGCTGACGTGGCCCTAGGTTTTAGGTTGCTGACATGAGGGCTAAGAAACAAAACTCTTCTGAGCAAGTTTCATGAAGATTCGGCTCAGAATTTGACTTCTAGAGTGATCACAAGCTTTTTCTTAAATTTCACCCCATGTGACCCAGTTTCAAACTTGTCCTAGATATCATTGGGACAAATGTGTTCGAAGCAAGTTTCATGATTAGTGGGCTATAAATGTGGCCTCTTGTGTTCACAAACCGTTTCTTCAATTTGGCCTGGTGACCTAGTTTTAGTCCCCATGTGACCTAGTTTCGAACTTGTCCGAGATATTATTGAAAAAAATGTTCTGAGCAAGTTTTCTGAAAATTGGGCAAAAATTGTGACTTCTAGAAAGTTAGCAAGCTTTTTCTTCAATTTGCCCTAGTGACCTAGTTCTTGACCCACATGACCCAGTATCAAATTCGTCCACGATATCATTGGGACAAATGTTCTGAGCAATTTTTAATGTTGATTGGGCAAAACATGTTGCCAAAAAATATGTTAACAAGCTTTGTAAAGTTTTCTATATTGCCATATAAGGAAAACTGCCCCGCCCCCTGGTGGCCATATTTTTCAACAGAGGGCAACCATTTTCAATTTTGGCCAAGAAATCATAACATATACATGTTTTAAACAAGTTTCAAGAAGGTAGGGCAAGAAATGTGACTTCTAGAGTGTTAAGAAGCTTTTTATTCA
This sequence comes from Congeria kusceri, assembly GCA_027627225.1. Classification (NCBI taxonomy): domain Eukaryota; kingdom Metazoa; phylum Mollusca; class Bivalvia; order Myida; family Dreissenidae; genus Congeria; species Congeria kusceri. Next base: position 118,506 of record JAPFQT010000189.1, read on the forward strand.
ATTTGAACCAGTGTGTTTTTACACCACATGACGCAGTTTGGAACACAGCCGAGATATCATTTGCAAAAATATTCTGGGCAAGTTTCATGAAGATACCGACGTCTTGAAAACTGACATTGTTACCTTCAGTGCCAACTTTCAATTGGGTCTTAGCTGATTTGTGGCCGTTGAGGGTTCATGCAGCAACAACTTCCTATTCATTCTAAAAAACTCCACCACCACCTTTAAAAAAAATGCACTTTAGTATCTTAACTGCAAAATGTAAAGCATCTGGAATAAAAAAAAATTATATTAAGGAAAAAGAAGTTAATTATAACATTTGTCTTTGCCGGGACTCGAGACCTGAGACCACCAGGATCAAAACAGACAAAGTATGATAATGATATACACATGCATGTACATAACATAATTGAAGCATTAAAAAATAACAATGTTGTAAGAAATATCAAACTTGCTTCTTGAAAAAAACAACATTGTTACCTTCAATGGAAACTCTCAGTTGGTTCTGGTTAGTTTTTTTAACTTTGAGGGTTCATGTAGCAATAACTTCCCATTCAGTCTGAAAGCCTCCACTACCATCTTGTAGTGATGTCAGTGCAACTGCACCTGAAATGGGAGAGTTACTGTAACTTACTAGTTGCATTATTGTTAAGCTTGTAAACCATTTTAACTGAATATATAGAGAAGCATCTATCATTGGATCTCAAACACGTACAAATATGGACAACATTTATCACAAGCTACTTTAGGGTCTGCGCAATTTCAACCAAGAGAGGCGGAATAACTTTAAAATCTGACACAAATCTGTAGATGAATATTGTTTCTTGATTTCTGTTTTACATCCATCAGATGACAGCCAGGAATGGGATGATTTCATGGTGGTGGTATTACTGAATCCATTTTTAAAGTCCCTTTACATTATTATAATGTGAACTTATTATAAAGGCAATCAGTTGAAACACAGTATACACATTTTCTATTTGTATACCTCTGTAACAACTCAACACATGTATTTTATTAAAATTTACTTAATTACAGCAAAAGAAAATACTGACAATAGAACAGAGACTAGTTTGTGATGTAAAATGTCATCCTAAAAACCTATTGGTGACATATTGCTGTTTTTCCGGGATAAATGACAGGAAATCCTGAAACTAAATACACTGTTCTATAAGTATGTAAATAGAACACATGCAAGATTTAATTACATTTTACATAAAGGGCCTTCAATGAACTCTTTGTTGTACATTGATACGAGTCCAATTTGTAATTGAAACATAACAAACCATATAATGTCGATTAAAGAAATTCATAGCTTGCTATAAAAAAACACTAACCATGTCCTTTTCAAGACAGTCATAGTGAACCATGTTGGCCATTGAGAGTTCCTGTAGAAACAACTGTTTTCCCATCCATCTTGTAGTGATGCCAGTGTAACTGCCCCTGTATTATGTGAGGTGCATTATTGCTTGAACAAAACGTTTTACTGCAAACATTTGGTCCTTAAAGCAGCAGACCGGAAATATGTAATAAAAATAACACTTTGTAGAAAGCAATTTAAATGGACATCTTACTGATCAAAAGACAAAAAACCGCATTGAAATCGGTAAAATAATAACGTTCAGATAACTTTTTTATCTCATTATTTCTGTATGTGATAGCTGGTGATGCCTCTGGAGTAAATCAGTGTGTACATTCGTGTATATTCCGTTCGTACCAAGTGTTTTCTAACGTGGACATTATAAAATGCTTTTCGTAAATCAGATTCAGGTTTCAGTCGAATCAAGGACATTATGTTCAGTAGAACAATGATTAATTTAAGATGTATTTAATTATATTCTAACCCACTTTCGGTAATGCACATTTTCCTAAATATAATGAACATTTCTTCACAGTATAATCTGGTAGTCTTCCACTATGCTAGAAGAAACTTGACACTCACTGACACAGGCAAGTTTTTGGTATTTTCTTGTTTTTGACCTATGCATGTAGCACTGGTAGTGATTACATCACAGTTGTATTTTGTAGCAGAAAATTGCAAAAATGGTCTTGAAAAGCACACAGTTTGGGGGTGAAAAATGGATTGTCTTGAAGGGAAAAATGCTTGAAATACACATTGTTCAATAGGCACATCTGAAAATGTGTTTGTTTACAGGTATTGAGATTGTTGGATCCTAGACTACAGTTCAAATCCAGACCAGACAGATTGTGTCAGAGACCCAAGAATGTGTGGTTTGCACCTCACTCACAGGTTATAGTTGCTATCAACGAGCATCACATGTTCTTCTGAGGTCTTCATGTTTGTTATACATGGCATAGTGGGGAGTCTCGAACATGAGGCGTTCCCAGTAGTGGATCTCCTGGAACATCTTCAACAGAACTCTGAAATACCATGCTGCGTGAATGGACGTTATTTGAAAAGTTCAGCCCTTATTTGCTATATAGAGAATATTTGTTTGTTTTCGGTGTGATAACGAGTAATATCATTACAGGAAAGGGAAACAATTAATTAAAAAAAAATTATGCATTATTAATTGTTGTTTTACATTTTATTGGAAATTGTCGCGGGAATCATATTGTCATTTCACAGGGAGTATTAAGAAACCAGTAATCAGACAGTATAACACAAAACTCTACAAAGACACACAAGTATTTCTCACTAAAATATAACAATCCTGGACCATATCTATTGTTATTCACTTAGCTGTGGTCTATTCTGAGATGAACATTAGTTTTGTTATTATTGCTTGCACCAAACATATTCAACAATGGTGGAACCAAACATTAGAAAAATGTCATGGTTTAAAACTGTAGATGTTGTACCTAAGAAAACCTCCCAGGACCATGTCAATGGGTCACTGCAGTCGGACCTACACAGACACAGACCAAGCGGCTACGTGCAAGCAAGATAGAAGACGTCAAACAGGCCACTGAGGACTCAAGTAAAACCACTCTCCCATACCATCTGTGACCAATACCTGAAAGAGAAGACAAGAAATGGCAGATGCAGATAAAATCACCATAGTTAATATAAACTGTTAAGAAAAAATATTTCAAGAAGTTCACAGACAATTTTACAAGATTTTTTATTCATTCATGGCTGAACAAAATGGGATTTAAAAAAAAACACAAAAAAACATGCACTTTCTGACAGCATGTCCACAAAATATCAAAATCATGCAGTAATTACAACTTTGCCAAGAGGTGTCTGTAACTCATGTATGTCTATGTAAATATAAAAATACTCCCTTGCTTCAGAGCAAACTGGGGTTTAACCATTCTTATGTAAATTGCATTTGAATCCACACTTTAATATCTCCTGTCAAAATGAGGACCAGAGCAAGGAATGATCATGTATACATTATAACTGTAAGGTCGCTTACAACATTAATATACTCGATGTAATTAAAACACCAGCATTAAAATCTGATACAAATAATCAAAATGCAGCTCAATTTCACAGTATGGTTAACAGATTTTTGCAAGAGTGTACCCCCCTGCCAGTCAGCATACAAGGGTATATGGTTAAAAAAAATGTCAAGTGCTTCCAATTAACTCCACCACCAGGAAACATTGATGAAACAAGAGAGTCTGAAGGAATTTTTAAAGTAGAGAATCAACCAAGCAAAATTGCTGTTAAATTATTTAGAAACCCAACATCATTCGTTTTCCTTTTGTTTACATGGCAACCAGAGTTCTGAGTGGATCAGTAAAATGTGTGATAAGAGCCACATTATTAAATCCAGGTGGTTTCAGATTAGATGTTTAATGAAAAATGACAGTGGACAACACATGACAAACGACGGGAAACATCTCACCAAAATAGCTCATCTTAGACTATTCAGTTGGTACAGTAAAACCCCGCTAATAAGACCACTCAAGGGACTTTATACAAGTGGTCTTAATAGTGGGGTGGTCGTAATATTGAGGTTTGGCAGATCAGCACCCTATAAGTATATAAATGTACATGTATCCCTCTCCATTTTTCAAGATAATACATAAATCAACAATAATGTTGTAATTTATTCTTTCCTTGAAAACAAATTTGAAAATATAACAAATAATAATATTTAATGTATACCATCATCATCATCAAAATTATCATCATCAACATGATCATTGTTTCATTCATATGTATAAGAAATCCTTGCTCATCATAATCATCATAGTCTATGTACATCATCATCATCATCACCTTAATTAAAAAAAAAACTTACTTAGAACTGTCTGCTTAGCCAATGACCTAATTTTCAAAGAGTGATATGGAAATGAGCTGTTTATGAAGTCAGAGATTAAATAAACTTGTGTTCAATTCAAATTGCATTTCTAGGCTATCAGCGTACTTACCCACTGCCTGCCAATTAGTGTCAATTAGCACCAATTAGCGTAATCTTTTACACGGACGATATACTCATCCTTTATCAAAACATTTCTAATGGTCAAATTACACCAAATCGGAAGTCTAATCCCCAGGGTTACATGCTGTCAGTTAGATAATAAACACATATGGTTCAGTGTATAATGCATATGATTTAAAAAATACAGTTTAAATGATATGTTTTGGTATCAATTTAAAGGTATATATGTAAGAAATAAGAAAAAATACAGTTTTAGGCACTACTTTAAAATAATTGGTTCCCAGCTTCATAACTTTTGGCCCATGTATTCATGCACAAAATGGCAGCCTCCATGCCCGTCAAAACCGGTGTGTTTATTCTAAGGAAAAAATTTTGAGTTACAACACATAGAATTTGTTGACATGCTGTTTTTTCAAAAGGTTATGGCCTTATCTTTCCAACGATGTATGGTGATATACTAGAAAGTAGCTTGGTCATGGTGAAAATTGAAATCAAACATTGTATATTTTATATGTAACAATGAAGGAATTTATTTGCGCATGTGTAACCTAATGTGGTTCTTCGCAAGTTTTCGATTATATCGCAAAGCAGTCTGTTAGCTCAAAGTTGAATGTCGTTAATTGATGCTGCAAACTGCGAACGACCGATTTACACTTTGTAGGGCCGGTCGGATTAGCTGGGTCATTTTGAGCGTTAATTTACCTGTTTGGTTTGCAAAAAGTGGTCGTAATAGGGAATAGCGGGGTTCCCGTATAATCGGGGTTCGCGACCATTGAAATATATAGGAAAACAATCGGGTCTTTTAAAAAGTGCCCGCATCAGCGGGGTGGTCGTAAAATCGGGGTGGTTGTTAAGCGGGGTTTTGGTGTACATATGTTGGTAAGTGGAAGGGGCATACATTTGTAGAAATACAAAATTGAGTTATGGCAATTATTTCCTTAAATTATTCCAAGTTTCAACCTTATGTAGTTGATTACTTATATAGTTTTGAAATGATAAGTTTTAAACATAAACTTTAACCAAAAAATCTAAATGAAAAAGGGGGCATAACTCTGTCAATATGCAAAACAGAGTTAAAGGGAGGTTGGCCATGACACTGGAGTTGATGAAAAAGGTATGTTCCAATTTCAACATGAATAAATAATGTAATTCTGAAGTTAAACGTTTTGAATCTAAACTTTAACCAGAAAATCTATGTGAAAAGGGGGCATAACTCTGACAAAATACAAAACAGAGTTATATGGAATGTTGCCCCTGACACTGGAGTTGATGACAAAGGTATATTCCAATTTTCAAGTGAATAACGTATGTAGTCCTGCAGTTACAAAACTTCTGAACATAAACTTGTCAATGGAGTTGATGACAAAGGTATGTTCTAAGTTTTAAGATAATAATTTGTTTAGTTTTGAAGTTACAAGACTTTTGAATAAAAACTTTAACCAAATTCAGACGCCGACGCTGATGCCGGGGGAAGTAGGATAGCTCACCTATTCTTCGAAGAGTCGAGCTAAAAATAAGACTTTTTGAAAAACATGCCTATATTTAATACTTGCTTTAGCATACGTTTGTTGAATAACAAGACTGTTTCTCAAAATGCTGCAAACTTTACAGAGCCAGATATTTATTAAAAGAACTTGTCACTACAAGGTGGAAAGACAGCAAAGCGGATGGACATGGCAAATCACAATATACACGCTTATTACATTGGGCTGGGGGATGGGTAAAAAAATATATACTGGTAGCAGACTGCACAATCACTAATGGCAGAATTAAGAACTTATATCTTACCATCATATTCATAAGCCTTGGAAAATCATCAACCAACAGCAGTATTGTGCAGCAAGAGGTTGAATGCTTTCTTTCAATGGGCACACTTTGAAGAAGCATGAAATTAACGTCAGAGCTGCAATGAAGCTAGCTGACAAGGCGATATGACATATAACAAGCATTTATGTTGCAGAATAAACAAACATGAAGAAAAATAAAACATTACACACATTTTAGTTGATATCTGTAAGAGTTTTTCTGCAAATTCTGGAAAGGGGAATGACAGACACTACTGACCACAACAGCTCACCTTTATCATTGCCTCAGTTAGCTAAAATCTCAATATCATCAAGTTTCATCAATGAGGTCAACAAAAAGCTAGCAGTCCGGCCCAATACATGGCTAGATAGCTATGGATGACGGACATTATCCTGATAGGAACCTGATTCCTTATGAGCGATAGTCTTAACAAGGATATTTAGTATTGAGTTATATTTTTGAGTTATGCTTTTCTCTGCTTAGTTTTTATCTTAACATTTTGAAATGTACATTCAATTGCTGAACCTTCTGTCCAGACCCTGACAGCATTGCAGCGGCAGACCAAGAGGGACGTCTGATGCATTGGTTTGCTGGTAAGGACTTGCACTGAAATCATATTCGCATGAAATAAAAAGGTACACAAATTATTTACATGCAATAGCTCATACAGTTCTCTGCTGTTGTAGTTTTCCCAATCAGTCTGCACATTTGACAATACGTCTCCCATGGGGTCTGTTTTATAAACCTGTAATGTAGAACATGAAAATATTGTGTTCACATTAAGTGTTTCAGTTACACCAAAACCCAGCTTTACAACCATCTTGATTTTACGACCACCCTGCTAAAGTGGACACTTCTTAAAAGACCCGATTGTTTTCACATATATTTGCAAACCCAGATTATACAGGCAACCGCTATTCTGTATTACGATCACTAATCCCAGACCAAAAGTCCTAAATAATGCTGAAAATAATCCCGTTATTGCGACCAGTGTCACTTGGTCGTTGACACTTAACATCATCAATTTACAACATATGTCTTGGAATAAACTGCTAATGCCGTATAAAAGGAGAGTGTGAACAATGGTACAAATGTTTTGATATGAGATTAACAACATTGTCAGATTACGTTAATCGAGACTAGGACAAATGGACTTAGTTAATCAAATTTTAATTAATGTGCGACTTAACGTAAAGTTCATATTCATAACTATAAGTTTACATAATCTAAATTCAATAAAATTTATTGATTACAAAAATAATCGAAATTTTCGTATCATTATATAATTATGCATTATTTTCATTAAAACTTAAAATTACACTTACATAGTCATGTACTGTCTCGACTATCTGCCGTACCTCAATATTACGACCACCCCGCTATTAAGACCAATTTTACTAAGACCCCCAAGTGGTCATATTAGTGGGGTTTTACTGTACTTACTTTTGACAAATCAGGAACATTTTTTCTTTCATCAAGATCCCATCTTTTTCTGCTTAAACCGCTGGTCTTCAAAGTTTCTTTGTGATCCAGCATGTCATCGGAAGTAACTTCTCTCTAGCCTAGCATACCAACGTAACAGAAGGACAAAAACATGTATATATGTAACAAATGAACTCCATCCAATGTTCAAATATGGTAACAGAAGATAAAACATCACTTACAACACATTGCCTTCAAATGCGCTTGACCACACATAAATCGAGACATCCTGCTAACAGAAACCCTTTTTTAAGACTTATTTATTTTGTTGTATCATGTTTTGCATCTGTTTACTTCCAAACAATAGACAGAAAAGTATTTAAACATGCAAGCCACTTTGGGTGACCGAGTGAAGACTAGTCTGGTTTATTTAAGCTTTTGTGTGCAGATTTGTGTTACTTACGGAAAAAGAGTACATAATATTTCCAGAAGTGTGAGATCTAGAACATTTATTTTTGACAGAACACAATATAGGAATGTGTGAAAGTTTTGATGCCAAATATCCCTTTTTACCCACAGGACACTAATCGAGCTCATCAAATTTGGACGAAGAAAACAATTGATTTACAATAGAGTGTGGCAACATATTTACCGGTATAGGACAAGGTTTACATATGCATGGCGTATGTTTAGCATGGTGCTAGTGTGGTACAAGCGACGTACAGTATTCTAAGACGTGCCGGATATGCAGAAGCTGCACGGTATGAACTGATCTGACATGAAGCACAAGGGATGATGTGCGTGGCAAGGTATTAGTGTTGACCGCCTGGTCATGTTGAGGACGTTGTGTAATTAGTACTGACTGGCTCTGGTGTGATAGCACCATTACTTACAGATCCGTATTCACCAACTGGACTACTTACAGTTCTTCCTCCCAGTCAGTGCCATCAGGTAAAGAACGCCTGGTCACGCTCCTCCTTCTGCCTGTCATCACTGTCCTAATTGTCATCCTCCTCCTCTTCATAATCATCCTCATAATCTGGTGCTGGAGAGCTTTATGCTGGTCACTGCTTCTTGGCCTTTAAATATCTGAATAGTGTGCACAACAGCAGCAGCAGTTTCAGTAGTATACTTAATATTGCATTGTATTTATCATCATCATCATCATCATCATCATCATCATCACCATCAAACAGTAGCGCGACAGCAATTATAGTTCATTACAGTTTCTAGAAAGCAGAAATGGCTATAATGGCCAATGTCAGATAATTCAAGGGCCATAACTCCACAATTCCTGGGTGATTTGGCTGGCCATCAAACTTTGCCAAGATATTACATATAATAAAAAGATTTTCATGAATTTTAGCAAATATCGGATAAAAACTGTACGACTTAGAGACCATAAACCCCTAAAACGATTAAAAAGGCTATTTTATATAATTCAAGAGCAATAACTCAACATACCTGGGTGGATTTGGCTGGTTATCAAACTTGGCCAAGATAATATTGTTACAAATACTTTCATGAAGTTTGATGAAGATCAGATGAAAACTGTTGGAGAGAGAGTGGAAAAGCTAAAAAGGACCATTTTAGATTTAATTCAAGGGCCATAACTACACAATTCCTCGGGTGATTTGGCTGATTTTCAAACTTGACCTAGACATTATTATCACAAATATGTTTATTAAGTTTGGTTAAGATCAAATGACAACTGTTAGACATGGAGAGCGAAAACAGCTGAAAAGGCCAATGTCAGATAATTCAAGAGCCAAAACTCATCATTTCCTCAGGCAATTTGGCTCTTTATCGACTTCAACTAGATATTATGCCTACAAAAATTTTCATGAAGTTTGGTGAAGACTGAATGAAAACTGCTGGAATTAGAGAGTGGAAACAAAAGTGTTCTACAGACAGACCAACTGAGAGACTTACCAACCCACATTAGCAAACCAATACACCGTGGCATCTTTGATGAGCGGCATAACCAGCAGTGTTTATCTTACCTTATGATACTGAAATGACTATTTGTTACAATTCAACATTAAACTTAAGGAGTTTTTTATTTACTGAAATGTTGCCTCCTACAAACATAGAAATTGCAAACAATGAACATATGTCTTACTGTCATGTTCAAAATGGCAGATCTTGGATGGAGATTTTGAGTAGGACAGTTTTTCAGCAACATACCAGAGATGTGGAGTGACAAGTTTAGCCCATTCTGCCAGCACAGGGTCTCTACATTCCTGACGTGCAAATCCCTTTATGTTCTGAAATCCAAGCAATAATGGTACATGTATCACTTTGCTTCAATCAAGCTCTAAAGTCAAGGAAACTCACAAACGTACATCTGTGCCATGTATGATTATAAAGTAATACACATCTATGAAGGTGGTCAAAAATAATTTTTAGTCTACACATTTCAAACTACAAATGTTTTAATTTCAATTTGAATTATCTGAGTTTGTTTGCAATGTATGATTTCCAAGCAATGTCACTCCATGCAGAATCGGATGTCCTTGTCAAGTTCAATGTAACCTTCTGGTTTATTTTTGCCAGCTGCAACATTTTTGGTAATGTCATTTAGCTGAATGACCTTCTGATAACAAATAAGCATATATATGGTTTGAGCCCCCTCGGTTCCGAATGACAGGCAAGTGGACGTGAAGTAAAGCTGTGTATTGCGCAACATATAAAATAATTGTCTATCAGTTGTACATGTTCTCGAGGTAACTCCACAGGGTTTTGTGGCGATTATCAGCTACCACTCAGCATAACTCTGCTTAGAATCGCAGAGTATTTACTCTCACATTCCAACATTCAGACTCGCTTGAGCTGTACCGTACATACTGAATTTTTGCCACATTTACAGTTTCTCAAAACATTTTCCCAATGAAATGGAATTTCCCAATGTTCTGTACTGTATCAAACTGCCCATGAAATAATGAATAATTTATGAGAGCCTACATAAAATAATATAACAATGGCATATAGTAACTAGAAAGTTAAATATTGTTCACATAATTACTAGAGGTCTGTATGTTTCTACATGGAATAGCTGCACATTAATTCCCTACCCAGGGATGGAATAGAATCTGTCACCAGTTTCTTCAATGGTTTATTATCGCAAAAAGCTGTAACAAGATGAACAGATATTATATAACTTGACAATTAATTTGACTAGACATGTAAATACAATAATCAGAATAGATAGCAAATGCATTTAATGCAGTTTATGTATTGTTACCATGCAAAATATGGCCAACATACCAAATAAGTAAACAAAGATGCCTTTAGGTGAACATTTCACCTCAAATGAATGTTAAAGTAATCAAAATGGGCATGTTTCTCATAAGATGCACGTGTAGAGCACATATTGACATGATCAAACCTAATGTCACTGGGTGAGAAAATTGTGCGGCCAGTCCCGGACTCGAACCCGGGACCCCTCGCTATCAGGGCGAGTGCTCTCCCGACAGAGCTTACCAGGCCGCCACACAACTTCTCCCCTTCAAGTGACCAAAGTTCATGCCGTGACATACACCCTCGCTCAAATATGAATTCGTCCTCGAATTCATGGATTCATGGTGTTAAACTGTTATATAATTCGTATATGAACTGACATTAAGCATCATATCTGTAATATGAGTCTATAGGGTACAAACTGTAGTAAGTTTTCCATTATAAACAGTGGAAAAAGATAATTGTACAAAAATGACAATCGTAACACTAAATTGTCTTACATTAAGGACCAAAACGGCTTCAAAAGGCTTTCCAATCAACAAATGTGCGCAGAAACAATGTAGCATGCCAGAAAAAAAGTGGTTGCGGAATAACTTCTTTATAAAGAGCTTAAAGTAACAACAACTCAATAAGGTTACAAATCACCAATACTAAACGATTTAGAGGTGGCAATGACGGTGTATATGGTCACTGTATACTGATGTAATACAACTACGTTACTTTTATAATGGATGGATGGGCACCGCATACTTATGGACAAAAAACGCAGAGTGCAGTGCAAGAAAATGTTACTTTCTCTGGGTTTTCATCATTGTCTGACAATAATTTTAGTTTTAAGGAACACAGTGGATATCGCTACTAAATATTCTTGCAACATATTTTCCTGAAATTCATCCCACGTCATAGGCAAGTGAAAAAGTGTCCATTTCTTTATTTCACAAAGTGAATTTTCAGATATATATTCAGATTTCTCTTCCATTTTGGCTATAATTGGTGTGATATAAGCTCATTTAAGTTTCTGTAATCTTATCATTGTGTCTTTATTGAAAATATACGTCTGAAACTATTAACTTTATATTGATACTTAAGGTTTAAATGCGAATTATGCATATCATTCAATACAGATACTTGTTTTTGACCGAGATCTACACCATGCTAGCACTATTTTACTAAAATTAAACGTTCACGTGTGTCTTTAATAATATTTTGTTCCGTGCAACTCGTGGTTTTATCATAGAGTATATGGATTGTTAAATATTTGAATTTAAATAAGGTATATCTTGCCTTTTCAACGACTTTTTCCACTAAGTATACCGTGCATTCCAATATTATTTCAGCAGTATGCGGTGACCATATGCACCGTGACAATACATACCTCTGGCTTTGTGCATGTTGCGTTCACCAATCGAGTAATGGCAACTAGAAACACTGCCAGACCCTCTCCGTGCATAGTGAATGAGGAACCCTGTCATGGTGAAATACGACTGCTGAAACCAAGATATAGCATAAATACACATTAAATTACATACAAGAAGTTTTGTGAAATACATAAATTCTGTATGTTTTGGTATGTAGAAAAACGCTTGTCAGTAACTGCAAATGAGTATTCACCAGATAAAACATGTTTAGTGAATGTTATTCAAGGCAGTTCCAACTATCTTGCTGTTTGGCTAGCTTTTTCGCTATTTAAAGTGTCTGCCTCTCACGCTATTGACCTGGGTTCAATCCCCCAAACATGTCCAGGGTTTTATATCTGTGACCGTCCGGGTTTTTGGGAAAGTTAGCCATTTATTTTTAATAATTTATACAAAAACATAGACAGACAAAATTAACATCATATACTGTTTCAATCTTTATTCATGAGTTTGATACACTAAAAAAACTAACCGAATTCAAGGTTAAATTACAAAGCAATCAACTGTCAAAATACGACTGTATTGTAACCACCATCTTGGTATCAACGGTCTATTTTCCTGACAGAAGGTCAATATTTTGCGGAACTATTGTAGATGATTTCACTTAATTTTAAATTGGTACATAGTGAAAACTCTTAAACAACAAACAGGGCATTACATGTTTCTGAAAATTGTAAAAAATTATACAATTATTGACTACGAAGCAAGTGAGATGATCTATTATGATGAACATTAACAATGAATGAAAAATCATGTATTTAATCAAATAAGTCACATTACCAGAAAATTATACATATTAATGAAGTATGCATACACCTATGGTCGAGTAATTAAGTCATAAACGAAACATATAATGAAATTGAAGTGTCCTTTTCAGTTCAAAAGAAAACAAACAAAATTAATCTTGACATTTCGGCACTAAAAAGGAAATGTTAATAGGTTTTCGAGAATTTTGTGCAGATCTAATACGTTTTAAACTGTGTGCTAGGAACCAATATTGAACTTGCTCATTTCCAGGAAATACGATTTTAGGTCATTTCATATGAGCTTAATTCTATTTTTAGCCCACTGAATACCAAGGACAGTGAATATGACATTTATTTTTGCTCGCCGATAGCTGTCTGGACCAATCGGAGAATGTCTAGTTATATACTCTAATTGGGTGGAGTTGCGGTACGGACGGTGTCGCAGTAAGGCGTAAAAAAAACTATGTTTGTTTCAGGTAACATGCCCAAACAAATTAGGGTAGGTAGGTCGGGATTTTTTATAATTTTTTAATTTTTTTTTTGGGGGGGGGGGGGGTAAATGGTCTACTTGAAGATTCTAAAACTGAATAAATATTCAAAACATATCAATAATATCCTTAAACATTGTTTATAAGTGGATACTATCAAAACAAAACACTAACATCCTAGTATGTGAATTTAATGATGTTGGTTTGTTGACAAGATTATGAAAGCAGCATAACCGCAACCATGTTGATATCAGAGTATTTGTATCTGTTAAATAAAAGCTTAATGAAGAACCTTTAAAATACAAACACCTAATTTATCCACTTATATCATCTTTTTTTTCAAAATGTTTAATAACTATATACACTACAATTATTTTTTAGACATACAACAGCTGAGCTACATGAAATATCAGATCAAGACCACGTTTTTGGGGGGCCGCCATTTAATACACATTTCCTATTGATATTCATATGGAGCTCACGGAGCAACAAAATATCAAAACTGTACGTGAAATCTATTTGGCGTGGGTTAGTGTATAATGCAAAATTGATAAAATTAATTTGTCTATGATATATGGGTAGTTAAAATTGACTAGACTGATTCGTGTTCATACAAACAAATTCAGTTAATTTTTAATTGCCATAATTTAGCCATAATACCTATTTGCAACCACATTTTAATGAATCTTGGGATTCGTTTAATGCGATATCGAAAGGACACATGACACTGTACCTCGTCATTATATATGGGTCAATTTAATGCATTTAACATTCACGTTAAACGTCTATATGATTTAAAGTAATGCAGTGTTCAATTTGATTGTTTATTCAACATAAAACTGCCCCAATACAGATGCACATGCCACGATTTCTACTATCAATCTACTTCGACTGCTACTAGGGAGCCTAAATTCCAAGTAAAAGTGCTCGTTGGCGCAAAATTGTGGTAAAAAAAACCTTAAACATTCGTCCGTACAGTAAAGCAAACAAATAATTGGTTGGTTTCCAATTACATCTCCGAAAAAAACCGAGGAGGGGAGGTAAAATGTATATTTTTTTATTTAACTTTTTTTTATTGCCGCTTATTCACCACACAGTTTAAGTATATTGGGGTGCATGTAAAAATTGTCAACGCATCAATACAAAAGAACTGTACCTAAACTATAAAAAAAAAGGTCATAGAAAAAGATATTTCTGAAAAGAAACTTATAATATAAGCGAAAACTGCTCTTTTCCCCCGAAAATCAGAAAAAAGTTACTGATTGATAGGCAAAAAAAGTGTAGGGTCGGCGGAATAAAAAATAGGGGGGAAAGCGGAAACAAACAATTTTTTTTATACCTAATTGCATCAATATAATTATTGGCCATACATTCAATGCTTGAATAACATTGGAATGAGGATGGCAGAGAACATTAATAGCATTGAGAATGAGCATATTGAAATGCAAAGATATAAAGTAGATAGCGAAGTTGTCCTGGGCCCGAATTAATAAATCTTCTTAGTAACGACTTGTTAGTACTTCTACAAACCGTTATTTTATCATTCAAAAGCCTTAAGGTTTTTTTTTTCGTTTATAATTATGTATACATGCGGATGATGACATAGTCAGTTAATAAAGTAATTCAGTCGATGTATAGAAATATTATCTCTTTGTCTATTGCATGTATTTATTATATTATTTATAATTCATTAATGTAGTACATTTGTATTTGACATAAGTAGTTAATATGCGGCTAATCACGTTTTGTTACGAGTATATCTGCTTAGGAGAATTGTTTGTGTTGCCGTTGTTTGTGAGCAGTTTGTCGGCGAGGAGGCTGTCTCTGTCGTCTGTCGGCAACTTACTTAACACAAATTCTGCATGTTGGGAATGGGCAAAGTAAATTGTTAAGTAAGCTAGGTACGTTACCTTTCGTGACAAGGGTGTAACCTCGAGCTCTCCTAATACTTTCAAGTTTATTGATCTGTTTGTTACCAACTATACGTATAAAGACCCGAACATTGACTCGAAATCAACGATGAACGAATATTCATCGTGTATTCAAATTAATTATAATGATCATAATTTACCGGTATGTCGAACATTGCGGCTGTAAGCAAATTACTTTCACATGAGTGTATTGGTTGCGATGGCACTGGTGGTGGTTGTGTTATTAGCAGTACGGTAGAACTATTCGATTGGTAGTTCTAGGTGTATTGCGATTACACTGTATCCTCGCGCACAAGTGTACACGTGACAGTTGACGTAACTGGAAGCAGGTCTGACGCGTCTTACGTACAGCAACCCAACATTAAGAGCAGCAACAAGTTACACGTCATATTCACCTTTCCCGTTCCATGTTGTCAGACTAACTTCCAGTCAAATCATATTTTAGTACCTTTAGTACACATAGTACAGTACGGAATGTGTGTGTGGTGCATTTGTATTGAGTGCTCTGGGGTTCCCTCCCATACGAGACACCTCATCCAGAGGCAACACTGGGTCTTTCAAGTGCTCGGTGTAAAACACCTCGTACGCTGCCCCTCGGTTATGAGCGTATCCTGCAAAAGATGATTTAGTAGGTTAGGGTGTAGCAGGGGCTCGACCGTGCGACCCCTGGGTTGTGAAGCCAGTATCTTACTTCGTGTGTGTGTCGTTAATACCTTATAATTGTGTCATTTACATAATTTTGTAACAATTTATATACCCCGGAAAACCCGTCTGTTTATTACGGCCACTGCGCATTACTATATATTCTTAAACAAGTGCTGTAGTCTTGAATGAGCTAAACAAATACTACATTATATATAAATTTATTCATCAATGAATAAAAAACATAGTGTACATGTCTGAATATTTAACATAGCAAAATGTATAACGTGTTTTTGAATGACATCAATAATAACACAGAAGAGCTATCATAACAAGGGAGCTCAACCATAACCATGAGATCAATCATATCAAGTGAAATTAATCACAAACTGTATATTAAACATAAATGGGGACACAAAAATAAAAACAGGTGAGATCGATTACAACAGCGGAGATAAGTCATTACATGCGATATCAACCATACACGTCATCATACATTATAGAGGAGATCTTATCATAGCAGGTTGAGGTCAATCATGACATGGAGATCAATCATAAAAGGTGAGATCAATCACAGTATAGAACATCACTCATACAGGTGTAGATAAATCGGTACAGCGTGAAGTACAATAATGGTGAAAATCAGGGCATGTATAAGTCAAAACGCCGTCTATACGTTCGGGTCCTGGGTATATCTTCATAACAGGGGAGAAAATCGTAGCAGAAGAGATTAATAAATTACAGGGGGAGGGGGGTGGGGTGAATAGTGACAGAGAAGATAAATCATAGCAGGAGAGATACATTAAAACAGTGGAGATACATCGTACCATGGGAGAAAATAATGACAAAGAGATGAATCCAATCTCATCACGGATGAGATAACTCATAGCAATGATAGCATGATCGATAAATCATAACAGGGGATAAAGGTAGTAACGGGGATCACTCATACACTGGAGATCAATATTGACAGATATATCATAAGAGAGAAGATAAATAATAACACATATATATATATATAGTAACAGAGGGGAGGGGGTATAAAAAGTGACCGGAGAAATTATATTATTACAAGGAAAATGAATCATAGCAGAGGAGATAAATCACAGCAGGAGAAATCAAACGTAACAGAGGAGATCTACCTTAACTTAAGAGATAAAAAATAAAAGGGGTGATCAATCGTAACAGGGGGGATCAATACATATTTGTTGTTCCTTGCAAATGTGAATTTGTAATCGTAATCATGAAGATATGCTATTTAAAGATGTTCTTCATTGTTAAAGTTTCAGTACTATGTTTAGAAATCGGCAATAAGCACACTGATTTTGTATAGCTAACAGGGGTGTAGCTTGGGTTATAAAATGTATAGGCACAGTAGTCGGAGTCTACAAACTGACGCTGTAAGCGATAATTTGGGCCAGAAGTGTTTATACTCGTATGTGGCTACAAACAACTAACTTTACCTAAACCCGGAATGTACAAAATAGTTCTAAAATAAAGCGTAAGTTTCGTGACATTTATTTCATATTGACGTAATCGACTCGTTAAACAATGAAGTATCAACACAGCCAAGAAAGATCCCCTCGCTCCCATCCCCCTTTCTTGTTTTTATTGCATTTTTGGCATATTTAAATGTTTCATCTCTGGAAAATATGTATGGGTAAGTGCCTATAGTGCCTAAAGGAAGCTACGCCCCTGGCTAATACTAGCATTTGTTCTATGGATTGCCAGACTAGTTGCGCGCGCATACGGATGCTTTGACGGGGTTTACATTAACGGGTCCAGGAAGGTGGTACGATACATGGATCCAGTAATTTGCATTTAAATTCGTCTAATAACTAGAATGTGTCTGATTCACACAAGCATTATACATCTGCAACTTTAGACGTGGTGCATATTCTTCGAAGAACGAGCTGTGATGACTCGATAGTAAAGAAACGTTCTGCAATGCTGGAATCAACACAAGGGACGTAACTCGCCTGTCACAGACATGTATGTATAGTATAAACAACTGACTGGATTGTCTCCCTTTGTGTAGTGAGATTCGTGCATTGACCACATCGTACATTTTACAAAGAGTGATTAATCTTTATCAGGTTGATTATGATTAAATGTATGAGGTCATACTTTGTTGCTGCACACAACTCACGAACTTTGCCACAATAGTAAGTTTTCATTTCAGTTGTAGTAATAGTATTTGACATAAAATGAATGAATTCATCACTTAAATTGTACATAAATAATCATTACTCCTATATATATCTGATGTCGGTATACACCGACCTCATATCGGTAAGTGCTATTTTCCTGTGGCAACATTCTGACGTGCATGCATGTCGGAAGCTTTTCTAGCTGCAATTTCTTTTTTTATCACTCATTTTTCATTTAACAATGATTCAACATTAAGTATAAAACATTAATTTACCAATTGCATGCCAAAAAGTCAACATACAAACAAATTTAGTGCTACTTTTTAAAAGGGGCTAAATTCGCTGGAACGTCTCGTCACCGAATGACCATTTATGTGGTGGAAAATCAAAATGTCAAATTTTCAAAAATATCTCTCAGATATCAAAATAAAATCATCTGGTCGTAGATGCAACATATGCTGTGTAGAATTCACGTCATTTCATGAAAAATATAGCTTGAAAATGATCATTAATTGGAGTTTAAGATATGTTTACATAAACGGTGTTTTCTCGACAGCCATGATAAAAATAGCTCAGGTGTATTTAACAATCCAATCAGAACGCAGATGCTTCTCAGCACATTATGAAGGATGTACGAGTAATTTTACAAGACGTTATATTAGCGGGACTTAGAAATAACGTGACAGACTGGTGCTATTAATTAAAAAAAAGAATGAATAATACACATAACAAATGTTTATTGAAAATTAAAACGAAACATTATTTTTAAATATGTATTAAAAACTTGATAACGTGCAATAAAAATGACGGGAATATTGGCGAGAATATCCAACAGAACGTATTTCATAAAGTAGGTCCACCGGTACGTTTCATTTATTTCAAAACTACATGAACAGCTAAATATGAATCATGAATATCAATATACTACTCAAATTCAGATTAAACTGTTTATTATGGCCACATAAACAGGAGCACACAGAAACAATACTGTGTGTGTGACGGAGAAATAAGTGCAATAATAAGACCGCTCAGCGTGGTACCGTAAACCTTGACTAATAATACTCAATTTTAACTGAAATGGACAGAGACGTTTATAGGTCTTACATGAAAAATTAAACACTTTATAGATTTTCATAGCAGAATTCACTATACAAAGAACATGAACATTTATCAGATTGCATGAATAAACAACAACAAAGTAGTAACGTTAAGACAACATAAAATAACAATGTGTGCGCTGCATACTGTACACACATCATGAAGAAAAATAAAAACATATTGTATGAACATTATAATAAGCTGTCATGCGGTGGAGGGGCTGGTTAAGGGACGTCAGCATTGCATTTAGCAAACAACAGAATATATATCTGCAGGATCAAAATGTTCAGCCGAGGGCAGTGGCAATGAACAGTATATTTTCGGTCTTAGCTTTTCATTGCCGGTAGGAGTCAAGCCGTTTAGAAAGATTCGACAGCTTTGCTTTAAACTTAGAAGCGTCAATTTTCATGTTGTTCTTTATATTCGGAAAAGATTTGTAGAATCGTCCATTGGAAGGTCTTGTCAGATGCTCCGGTTTCAACTAGGCCTTCATCGCAAACAAATCACTTTCTTGTATGTTCTTTTCTGGATGAAGTTTCAGCTGGAATCTCGGTTAATTCGCCATACACTTCATCTAGTCCACCCGTGAGCTTACCGTGGCGCTCTACGGTGCACTCTGTTAGCTTGGGTCCTACAGAGCGCAGACTTTCAATAGAAAAATGAAATTTAGTTAAAGAATCTATTATCATCAAAATTGCAATGTCAGATAATAACAATAATAATGATAATAATAATAATAATGATGATGATGATGATGATGATGATGATGATAATAATAATAATGATAATAATAATAATAATAATGAAAATAAATAATAATAATAATAATAATACCTTTAAATTCCTTATGAAGGAACTCATGGACCAGGTCGTCTTTCACATTCTTTCCCCTTCCGCTGGAAAGGTTGACAGTCCGATTCCATATCAAGTCTTGTAATATTGAACTTGTAATCCACTGGGGTTGCCCAAGTAGTCCTCTCGTCTACTGGCAAGAGACTGGTCGAGCAGGTAGATCTGGACAACTGGTACTAGCGGTCATGTACCGCTACCCGCGCTCATTGATTAAACGAGTAACGGCCGAATCCATTGTGCGCATTGCAAATGGTGAAACGTTTATAAGGCTCTCCGTCTTGGAGCACCTTCTTACGGAACCTGCCATTTCCCGCAGTACATGATTCTGCAACAATATAGCGGAGGCGACTTATCGATCGATCAGTACATAGCGAGGTAAAGCGTGTGTTGTGTTGTTTGTGGTAGTGTGTTGATTTAAATCGCAAATGCAATGAAAATGGATGTATAAAATATAAATTTATACTGGACATTAATGTGGAATAGTGTCTTTCCACAGGTATGTAAATTTTATTGCAAAATTTTAATGATGAGCATATTTTAGCCGAGTTCAAAACTAGTGACGAAAATCCTGTCGCTACTCTATAGACATATAGGCAGAAATTTCCACCACAGTTTTGGTCCTTCAGTGGTTGGGCCCCCAGTCCAATGTTGCCCATATAAAAAGTAGCTCAATATTGGCTGGCACAGGTCCTAACTTGTGCTAGGATAACCAAATATTTTTTAGGAAAGGATTTCATTGAAAAAGTGTAATCCATCAAACAGAACATTCATTTACAATTTCAAAACAGTTTATTTTTTTAGAATAGGTCAAAAGATGTAATTTTCATGATACTTTCTTTTAAATGACCCTGAAGAAGACAAAATGGGCATTGAACAAAACATGTCCAAAAACTTGTTCCAAGTGTTCAACTATCAATACTTGCAAGAACTGGTGGTCTTTAATGAATTTTGTAAGTTTCTGGAATACAGTCTTCCACGTTAAGCGGTGGACTGTTGACTGAGTCCACCAAATTTTCGCTCGGTCCATCAAAAGTTTCAAGTAAACTGGACCGGTGGTCCAGCTAAGAAATTTCCCTTGATAATTTTGATACCGGAAATCCCTGAAAATTTTCAGCCAATGATTTTTGGTAAAGCTAAAATCAACTTATTTGGATCCATTCTTTTACGAAAAGACGCCATAAAATTTAGCGTCAAATTGGCAGCCATTTGTTTTTCTAAAACAAATAACGCCTACTCTGCAATAAACACGCTCTCGTTCTGCATCAGCGTGTCAATTATCTATAAAATCTGTAAGCAGGAGGAGCTAGATTTACTACAGTCACCTAGTCAGGCAAAGAGAATGCATTAAATTCAATATGTAGATGAGTGTAGGTGATAGAATGTTTATCACCCCGTCATTGTTGGTAAATCTGAAGAAATTTGTAACACATTCTCGTGCATGTTGTTACCTGCGTGTTTGTAACACCCACATTATAAATAAAATACTACATACTAAAATAAGTCAGTATATTATTGTTTGCAAAATGGTTACTTAAAATACGAAATGGGATGTTGACAAATTGTGTTTGCCGATGGCATAGAATTTTTGTGTGTAATTTCAAAGGTATGTCTTCATTCGTTTTAAAAGAAAATATTGCTATGACTACGTGTGTTTTCTAATGAACGAGCTATACAAAAGTATAACTATACACTGATTACACCCAAAAACTTATGCTCCCACATTTTCACGAAAGTTATGGAATGTTAAGTCAGTGAAAGAAAATATGTTTTATTAGTCAACAATGGATTAAAAAAAAATAATTTTTTGACTCAAAGCATTTATAGTTAAAGGAGTGGGTGGGGAGGAGGGGCTATGGTAACAATTACTGGTACCCCAACTGTTTAGGATGACACTTTATGCGCATGTATTAAGTCTGGTTTTCCCACGACACGCCTCAATTATATTATATATGAAAAACAACTCAATTAATTGAAATATTTATCTAGTTGAATGTGATTATTTGGATGGTGTTTATTGTAGATTTGTTTGTTGAATTGTCGGCAACCTTACTCTTAAGTTAGTTTTCCTTAGTTTAGTTTTCTTTTTTTGTCCTTCGTAAAGATCTTTGTATAGATGTTGTAACTCAGCAACACATTAAATTCAACATTTAAGTAAACTAAAGTCAGTATTTAATACTACATAGTTACTATATAAAAAAAATATTGGCAGTACCATATTGAAGAACGTTTAAGTTATTTAAATATCTATATACAAAATAAGTATAATCCTCTAGATGTGTTTGTTTTTATGGCGGTAATAAAAGAAAAACCTTAAGTTATAAATGACTTATTTGAAAAAATACATACTTTTTTCAATATTTGTAACTTTATGTAACAATAAATCTATTATAAAATTTGATGATCACCTTCATTGAGAGTCAGTATGTTATTGAAAAATTTATAGTCATTTTCATCAAGCAGGCACATATTGTTAAGAAAGAAAGAATATTTTTAATACCTGTATTATTTATTATTTGTTATAAACCATTTATGAATAATGATATAGAAGTAATATGGAAAGCCATTAATTTGTAAGCTTAATTTACGCATGTACATGCATTATATTGTCTTCTTATTGTAATCTAGAAAGGTGTTTTATATTATACACATATTATATTGAGTAATTATTGTATGTTTTCAAAATGCAATCATTATTCTTGGGTCTTAGTACTATTTTCATAGTCGTGCATGTAGATTTTGCATTTCAGTCAGCCCATGACAATAAACAACAATTTTAGATGCCTTTTTTATCAACATGGAACATGTTGTTGATCTGCAATAGACATTATCAAATTGTCAAGCAGTCCATCAATTAAACAAAATTTCTTAAGTTTTTCTCAGGGAATGCATATAAATAAGAAGTTATTACAATAATTAACAATATCAACTTTTTTTTGTTTTGAAACGAATTGCATCATAAAGACAAATAGTTTTCCATTTAACTAATACCAAATTTGGAATGGTGCACAAGATTTTGATGGAAAAAAAAGTGAAATCAATTTTTCTTCTGAAAATGTCTTGGTTTGCATTCAAATTTTGTGGAAAAAAACCCGGTGCACCACAGCTGTAATGTATGAACTTTTATTATTGATTAGCGAGAATTACTTCAATCAATGTCAAAGTCTCTAAAATCGCTGGTAAATACACCCTACAAAACGATCAGTAACTGTGACAACTTTTCTGCCAAGCAGTAAAGTGTCATACGCAGTTACCTCCCTTGTGGTTATACATAATTCAAGTTATCAATTCACCGCCTAAATAGTACATGAATATTCATATTTTGAATAAGCACGAATATCCCCGTTATACCCAAACTCCACAGAGTCATTAAAAAAGTCAGTGACGAAGTCTTGAGCGACTGTGGAAGATTTCTCCAGGATCCTCTGGGAAAGAGGCGGACAATAACCCTGTGGCTAAAGAGTTAGCCCCACAGTCTTTTTTTATCGTATAGTTTGTAATCATATGCATGTCTCATTTCCTATAAGTATGTGTATTTTTCTAAAACAGCATTACCAAATCTGACCAACTTCACCAAAATAAAATAGTAGGATCTACTGTCTACATGTTTTAGTTTTAATGATGTGTTAATAAACATTTTGTAGTGCCTACACTATGTAGGACGCGAAAATATGTGGTAACTTGAAAAGAAATATTTACCTCCTTATATTTAAATCCTTCCTTTAACAGACACATCCACATGTGTAAATAACAAAATATTTGCCCATAATTCATGTGAAATTTCATCATGATAAAGGACAAACAAATCTTTTTTTTTGTGTTACCTATTTTATTACACAGCTGTTAGAGTGTTCTCCCCTTGTAAACAATGTCAACGATAAAATAAGAGCATATCTAAATGTAAAGCCAATGTGAAAAAATCGGCTGTAAAGTATTGACAAATCGTATTTACACTTTCATTTTCGAAAAAAAATTCGGGTCAGAATTGGGAAAATTATGCATATTTGGCATTGGGAACGGGTCAGACTATTGGACCAGTGAGAGCAGTAGAAAAAGGCCTTCATACCTAATCAGGAAGTGCTCAGTGTATTGAAATTGTATGAATTCTACTTTTATTGCAGTTTAATGAACTGTGAATTTGGTTATTTTGTATTTGATGCATACAATGTTTCTCTGTTATTGCAGAGTGCTGAAGGCTACACCTCAGGTGGCACCTGTACGTGTGACTGGAACTCTGAAGGAACGCCCTGTGATGAGTGCTTTGATGAATGCCACCTGCAGCCAAATAGCACCCAAGGTTTGTTGAAATATGAAAACCTAAATATTTAATATCTACAAGGTTATTGTCATTCTTTCTGAAGGGTGGAGAAATCTTGTATTGCCTTACTTGTTTGCTTTTGACAAATGATTTATGCAGCTTGTTTGTAATGTACAGTACCAGTAATTGTATGTAATACTGGCAAGATTTCACTTGTCCGTACTGGCACTGAGGCAAGCAGGGCAATACGGACAATTGATTTCGACATCCCTGTTTCTTTTACTTAAAACAAGAAATAAAAACCCAGAGTGGGATGATACTATTTCAATCAGCGTATACGAAGATAAAAAGTAGGTTATCTTTCACTCTATAAGGGCATCACATGAACAATCTTATATATAAAATCACCTGACAGTTAGAGTAAAGGTTCAATGTAACAATCACAGGACATCTAGGATCATCGTCCAGAATGACCTTGAAAATGTCGTCGGTCAGATTAATGACTTAAAATATTTATCTTAACGTTAGATAGTAAAGATACGGATTTTAAACTAGTCCTCTGTCATGTACTAAATAAAACGGACATTGTACTGTGATTTTCGATTTATCTGCATGAAATGACCCATGTATGTCAACGGTAACGATAAAGGGCCATTAAATGTTGTATTCCTATGTCTCATTTCATTCATACATTTCAAATGAAAGGTTAATATGTGTCTAGGGACAGATTATCAAATTGATAAAGATTTCAAATTTTTGTCATAGAGACCAATAAGAAAAAATAGAACAAATACATGATATATAAACAAGCAAAATAACACTAGTAACAAAGAAATATATTTCGAATATAGAGTTTTTAGCTCACCTGAGCACAACGTGCTTGAGCTTTTGTGATCGCTTTTTGTGCGTCGTGAATTGTGAATCGTTCGTCTTCAACATTTACCTTGTGAACACTCTAAAGACTACATTTGTTGCCCAATCTTCATGAAATTTGGTCAGAACATTTGTCCTAATGATATGTCGGCCGAGTTCGAAACTGGATCATGTGGGGTCAAAAACTAGGTCACTAGGTCAAATTGAAGAAAAAGCCTGTTGACACTCTAGAAGTCACATTTTGTGCCTTATCAACATGACACTTGCTCAGAACGTTTGTTCTTATGATATCTCGGCCGAGTTTGAAAATGGTTCCGGGCCTTTGAAAAACAAGGCCGTCAGGGGTGTGTGTGGGGGGGGGGGGGGCAGGGGGGGGGGTCAGTTTACCTTATATGGTTATAGGAAAAGCCTGTGAACACTCTGGAAGTCACATTTTTTGCTCAATCAACATGAAACTTGCTGAGAACCTTTGTTATGATGATATCTGATATCTGCCGAGTTCAAAAATGGTTCCGGTTCGGTGAAAAGCGTGGCTGCCAGGGCGGGGCAGTTGTCCTTATATGGCTTTAGGAAAAGCGTGTGAACACTGTATAAGCCACATTTTTTTACCAATTTTCATGAAACTTGGTCAGAACATTTGTTTTAATGATATCTCGGATGAGTACGAATCTGGGTCATGTGGGGTCAAAAACTAGGTCAAGAGGTCAAATTGAATAAAAAGCTTGTTAACACTCTCAAAGTCACATTTTTTGCCCAATCTTCATTAAACTTTGTCAGAACATTTGTCCCAATGATATTACGGCCGAGTTTGAATCTGGGTCATGTGGGGTCAAAAACTAGGTCGTTGTAAACCCGGGCTCAAATCATAGCTTGTGCGTAAAGTGTCATCCCGGATTAACCTGTGCAGACCCCAGAGGCTATTCCGGGACAACACTTTGCACCAAAAGTGGATTTATGTTTAGAAGAGACTTCCTTGAAACAGACAATACCATAAAAGCGAAAAGTATCATCCCAGAATAGCCTGTGCAGTCGGACGACACATTTCACACATGCATTAAGCCCAGGTTTCCCAGGTTTCCCACGACACGCCAACTATGCATTTGCATGGAGTGCTGAAAGCTAAATGAGTGTATTAATTAGGCAGGGATGTTTGGGTTCTACTAAAAATAGGGGGAAATATTTATTAGAGTTGGGGGATTTATTAGGGAATATACGGTATACAGAATTTGAATGGCTTGGCTTCAATGTATGGTTGTGCGGTATTTGAAACTTCATACATATTGTTGCCGTTAGAATGCTCATTATATTTAGGGTTATCAAATTTATACTTGCTAACAATGAATTATTGTGAAACATTATAAGCTATCTTTTTTTTAAAGACGCTTTCTACAGTTTTTTCCCTTTCGTGAAATTTTTTCATTTTTACATCTTTTGCAGATCGTTAAATGCCTAAGACAATGAAACGATAAAATATGGGGGTCACCACAATGGATTTTTTGGAAAATGCATGTAAATGACCTACCCGTGAATGCATGTTAAGAAATTTTGATGCTGTTTTTTGTTTTAGCAAAAAAATAGTATTGACCATTGATTGGTAAAAAATAACGACATCCTATTGGTTGAAATGGGTAATTATAAGAAAGCAATCTGTTACATAGTGAAAAAAAAAAATATTTGCCAAAAAATGCTTTTTCATTCTTTTTTAACGAAAAAATTCTACATTTAGTAATCGTATACAAGTTTGGTTTTGACTATAGAAAAAAATATGTTCCTTGAAAATTCCAGATTTTTTGATATTTATTACATTATTATATTCTTAACAAATTGCACAAAAGAAAACCGTGCTTGTTTTTGAGGAAAAATATGTAGTTTACATGTGCGTATTGGACATTTTTCTGTAAAAAACCGGATGGAATGACAGTCATAATTTATAACAATACACTTATAAAAGTAAATAGATATATATTATATATAATTATTTTAGTAACAGCAGTTGATTATGACTAAGTACAAAACGTTATTTCAGCCAAAACACTTTCACAATAATCGCAAGCATGTGCACAGCTATATGCGAGTCCAATGTTCAGTCAAAAACTAGGTCACTAGGTCAAATTGAAGAAAAGGCATCAATATTGATTTGTACTTCAAAATTTTGAATGTCTGTTGTAAATTAAGTTTTTCAAACCATGATGATTAAGGTCGCATATCCATCAGTCTGTATCATTATATCCATATCGGTGTAAAAATCTAAACACATGGAAAATTGTTCGTCTAATAAAACTCAGGTGAGTCACCCATGGCCCTCTTGTTTATGAAAAATCATAAGATGAAATGGATTACTTTCTAAGGTGTTCCATAACACTTCAAAATTCACTACCATGACTATTAGTCAGAATAGCTGAGTGGTTAGTCCGATTTTTTATCGCAGCAGTCGTAGGTTCGTGTCCCGACGAAGGCAAATCTTATTTAAAAAAAATATTTTTTATAATTTTTTTTTTGGTTATACCATCTGCTTTAGGTTTTGCAGTTATTACATTAAATGTCATTTTTCAAAATGCCAAAAAAATGTGGATAAGTCCCTTTAAAATGCATAGCACATCGAGGCCACAACATTAATAATTCCACTTAAACCTCAGCACTTAAAAATTTTGCAAGAATATTTAGGGCAGAGTATGGAGACAATGTTTTTGTATCCACATCGGTTGTTAATAGATATTAGCAATTATAATTGAAATGCATATCAGAACATTTAAAGTTTCATATATCATTACAATAATTCAGTATTAAAAAGGCAGGTATGAAAATGGTCCCTTTAAATGACAGTCACATGCAACTTTATATATATGTGCCACCTTATTAGGACAATTATCTTTCTATATCACAATAACTAAGTGATTTAAAAATTGTCTGAGTGTTTATCATAGAAATGGTGATGCAGACAGATACAGTCCAAAGTTGTTTGATTAGTTGACGTGTTCTAAATTCATATCTAAATTCTAAATTCTTATAGAACATAACATATGATCATGAAACTTGGTTCACAGAATGGGCTATATAATCGCCCTCTGTCAGTTTAGTACTGCAATAACTCTAAAAGTAACTTGAATGTCTTGTCAATGTTACTAAAAAAAAACAGCAACAAAAAAACTTAATACTGCAGTGACAAATGGGATTTGAATATGAAACTTTGTACATCTACATATAAAGGGCGATTTGACAGTATTGCGCAATGTTTAATTAGCAGGGGTTTTCACGGGTAGGGGACTCTTGTATTGATTCAGTAAAATAATGTATGCATATGTTAACATTATACACTTTTATATGCTAAATGTGTAATGTAATCAGACATTCTTAAAATGCAGAATGTTTTTGTTTTTTTTATATTGTAGGGATGGGACAGAATATTCGAATATCGGATAACATTAGAATATAAAAAACGAATACAAATATTGATTTTCTTATTTATTTAAAGAACAAAATTTCTTTTAAAAAATCATGTTTTTTTCCCAGTTTGATTGCAAAGTTAACATGAATTCCAGTCGTATTTCCTGCCTAGCAGGTGGGCGTGGGCTGTGTAACGTTTTTACAACACATGCTAAACATGTCCAATTAACAACAATTGATAATTGGCTGGGGGGCCACGTCTGTACAAGGGCCGTGAGTTAACAGTTTGTAGGAGGCGCGAATATGACACATTGTATCCACAAATAACAAAACTTGGCCATGTTGTGATAACGGTTTCACAGTTTGCACAATGCATTCATTGTTGTTTATTGTCCTTAAGTGACATCGATACGGTTAACTTGTTTACAGTAAATTACAATTACTCTCCAAGTAAACCAATCAAATTGAATCCATTATCAGCCAATCAATTTCTTCAACAAAATAAGCATGATCTGGTAAATCTTACTATACGTCACTTGTAAATTATTCTCCATTATATCAGCACCGTATATTATACAAAAGTCTTTATTATTAAACCATGCCACCATCACGTGCTTGGAAGTACTTTGTGCGGTCATTAGACAAAACACAGGCAACATGTAATCTGCACAGCAGATACGCACTTCATGGTTCTGAAAAAAAAAAAAGGAACAATTAACAAATTCACTAACGATACATTTAAAAATATCTTACATTTCTTTATATTTGCCTAACACTCACAAAGTTATATCGCTCATTTACCACTGAAACAAGGTAAAACAACTAGGTACACGTAGTATACATATTTCGGATAGGTAAATATTCGGACAGAATGCCGTATATAGTAGAATAATACAAAACAAATATTCGAATATATTCGAATACCTAAAACGAATATTCGAATATTGGTATTCAAAATGCCAAAAAGCGCTTTGTACAAGTATATGCGATTGGTTATCATATTGCCTCAAGACCATGATGAGAAAGGCCTTTTTACGGAGATCCCAACACAAGAATCATTGATAAGATAGTGTAATTGAAATATCAGAAAATATTGAATAATAGTGAAATAATAATATTGAAACAAGAACATTTCCTAGGCGCCAAATCTTCCCCGAAGCAAATGACGTTAACGACGTCATTGAATCCCAATTGACGTGCTCCAGGTTGCCTATAGGGACTCATTTTAAATGCATTCCATTTTTAAGAGAGAAGAGTAAAATCGCTGAAATTTTGTAAATTATTGCAATATATAATCCAGTTTATTTTAATGTAATTTTTTTCTATGAAATAATCATATATCTAAAATATGAAAAAAAAAACTACATTAAATGTGATCATCCCTCGTTCATCACTGGAAATTTAAATTGTTTATTATGGTGGCAGAGGTCTGAGCTC
Organism: Congeria kusceri; assembly: GCA_027627225.1. Taxonomy (NCBI): domain Eukaryota; kingdom Metazoa; phylum Mollusca; class Bivalvia; order Myida; family Dreissenidae; genus Congeria; species Congeria kusceri. The sequence continues at coordinate 148,603 of JAPFQT010000189.1, forward strand.
TCAGTGCTGTCAGAGTGCTTACTGTTTGTTAACCTGTTCGTCTGTTTACAACTTTACGCATTATTATTATTATTTTAGGCGATTTCTTAATGCATAATTGTTCCTCGTGACAGCTGATACATGTATAATGGGAGACAGTTTACACGCATATTGGCGAGCACGAGGAAATTGAGATACTTGTTGTTGGTAAATAATACATGATTTTGGCATTGATGTAGGTTTACTTTTAAGTTGCATCTTATGTCAGTTTAAAGGGAGGTAACTCGGTAGTTATGGTCAGCTCAACAACATTAACGAACTTAGTTGACAGAAAGTATTGGGGTGAGGAAATCTGTTTGACCAACTAAGCCCACAACTTACGAAGTTATTTATGTAGATTAGACACGAACATTTGAACTGCGATTTTATTCTGAATAAGCTGTGTTTTTTTGGAACTAACTTTAATCCGTTTCAAACAATTTTGAGTTATAATAGTAAATGTATTAACAATTTAACGTGTAGTTTATCGTTTTCTTTGTACCTTCGCTGCTTTGATGAAATAATATGATAATTCCTCTTCTTGAACGTCAACAGTAACAGCAGCAAGCGCCTGAATTGTAATATGGCGTAAGACTTATACTTCGAGGCAAAATCGTATTTTAGTAACTCTACGAAATGTCTGTCTTTCATACCTTTCTAATATGTCATTCACATCATTTTGCAAAGAATTATGGCGATTCTACACTTGATAATAACTCCGTTAATTAGTATAGTACTTTAATGTAGACGCAATATATATAATGTAGACGATTACAGTTACATAAACACACTGAAATGAATCTAAATGAATCTAAATGAGGTAAACAAATATATAACACATTTTAATATTATATCAATTGCATCAATAGCTTTACATAGTATGCTGTACATTTCTGAATATTCAAAATGTTTTGCATGTTTGTACGTTTCGGCAATGATTCTATAAGATCAAGCTTTAAGCTTCACGAGTGGAAAATCACGACCGACCATATCAAAGGAGATACAAGGCAATACAACTGTACCAGGGGCAGATTGGCAAGTATAGGAATTACCAAAAGTAACCGTGAAAATCAATCATAACAACTTAATTCAGAGGTTAAATGGAAGATCAATCATAACACGTGAGATCAATCATATTAGGGGAGATCAATCATAACAGGGGAGATCAATCATAACAGGTAAGATCAATCATAACAGGGGAGATCAGTCATAGCAGGGTAGATCAGTCATAGCAGGGTAGATCAGTCATAACAGGGGAGATAAATTGTAACATGGGAGATCAATCATAACGGAGGAGATCAATCATATCAGGGGAGATCAGTCATAACAGGGTAGATCAATCACAACAGGGGAGATAAATTGTAACATTGGAGATCAATCATAAAACGGGAGATCAGTCATAACAGGTGAGATAAATCATTAAATGGGAAGATCAATTGTAACAGGTGTGATTAATCGCCACAGGTGAGATCAGTCACAACATGTGAGATCAATCATTACATGTGAGATCAATCATTACATAGGGACAGGTGAGATCAATTGTAATATGGGAGATAACAGGGTATATACATTTATTTCAGGGTAGACCAGTCACTATAGGGGAGATCAATCATTACAGCTGATATCAGTCATACAAAAGAAAGTCATGCAGTCATAATAGGCGAAATAAATCATAAAGCATGAAGTAAATAATTACAGAGGAGATGAATAATACCAGTTGAGATCAATCATAACATGACATACGTCAAAACTAATTAGATCAATCATGACGGTAGAGTTCATCCATGGCAGGGGAGCATAATGAATATAAGGAACGATAAATGCTTCAGAAAACAATCAAGATATTGGCACGACTTATATTTGTGCTGTCAGAATGGTGTTGTGTAACCTAATTCAAACTTACAAGGTTAACTCCCTTTTTAAAAGTTGTAATTGATTTTAATACTGCTGGACATCTTAAGATCCACACAGAGTAAGCTTATCTACAATAGTAATGGTATTTCTCTAATGGTTATAGATTTGATGTGGATCTGTTTAAAGTTTACTTCAGTTACATCAATACACAGGTACTTGTAACAATGAAATTTAATGTTCCATACGTATATCCACTAAAATAATCTTATTTAAGTGTATATACGTATGGAACATTAAAAAATCATTGTTACAAGTAACTGTGCATCAATATATCTTATACGGCCATAGTTCTGGCTTCCATAACTTAAAATGTCGCTTTTTAAGTTGTTTTTTGTCAGTGAGTGACATGAACGTTATTGAGCAACCCCCATAGTTAAGTCTACCAGCAAGTCTGAAGAATTTGACAGTTTATCAACAGTTAACAAAAAACTGCCAAAGACAGCTTTAAATGCACTACTAAACCAAATAGGCAGCATTATTGGATAGATGGATAATTTTTACATCTAGTTAGCATACTTATGAAAAAATACGGTCTAAAACACTTCTAAATTACTGTTTCGTTACTAAAGTGTGGCGGAAATCATTTGTCAAATGAGAATCTCACGGGATTTCATGGTCATGTGATTTTGATTTTTAGTAACAGAACATGTGCTGTAACTTTTGTCAAACACAGCCTGAAACAAAAATGATATTTCCTGGATTTTTAATTCACTGGTGATTGTTTTGTGAACACACTATAATTTTAATACCTAGTAAAACAATATTAGATTAAACATCACTATCACCAATATTAATACAATATGTTTGCTGGTCAGACAGTAGAAATTAAACAAAAATAATGCATTACGGAAAACGAAAACCATAATAACAATTTGAGCACGCGAAAAGGTCAAGGTCGATCCGAAAATATCGAAATTAAAATCTCTTAGTCATGTGATGAAACAACAACGGCGGCCTAATTGCAGGGCTCGCCCTGGCGATTGCCATTTGAGCCATTGGCGAAATAATTTAGAAATTGGCTCAATAAAATCTCAATTGGCTCAATCACCCCAAAACCCCCAACTTTGAAACTTTGGAAAAACCAGATTTCAAAACAAAGAAAACGAAAGTAGCCAAGTCCCGCGAGAGCGATATCTGCTCAGACTGGTTTACAGTCTCAATAGTTTCAGCTGATAACGCGAGTAATGAATCGATAAGACGCAGTCACGATTAACCTCACGTGGTGTTAATTGGTGTCAAGTGGGAAAATGGCTCTTGTGAAAACAATGTTTATGGTCGGCCGTTTGTATTTTAATTTCTCCCTATTGTGGTTGATTATCACACAGGCGGCGACTGAAACAACTTGTAATTAAAGTTGTTATGGATTAATGACAGGACTAAAGGAGGGATTATAAAAATGGAGTTAATTAGCAAAGCGACAAATGTAAATGTTTTTACACAAAGTCGGTATCTATTCTGTCATGTATTGTTGTAATTTAATGCTCAATTATGACAATTAAAGACTTATGTAGCATATATATGAGAATGTATAAATATATTTCAGTGCTTACAGAACAATACTTCATTTCATAATGTGCATTAGACATTTATATGCAGCAGACCAGTGACTTTTGATGTATTCTTTAAAATTAAATGAAAATAAATATGCTAATTGCTATTTATGTATGAAAAAAATTGTTGTTAACCTCATTTATTGATTTGTTTATTTTATTTCTATTAATGTGATTTAATATGTACATTAATGGTTTAATAATATTTATGTAGCAAAACAATGTTACCTGATTTATTAATTGTAACCACGCAAATAAGCAAATCCAACATCGTGAAAAATTGGCTCAAGAAAATTTTCTGCCAGCGCGAGCCCTGTAATTGTACATTGTGTGCGGATCAGAGTTATTTTCAGGTATTTCAATTCTCAAAACACGCCACAAGTCAAAAGTTTATATTGACTTACCTGTCAATGTAGTGATTTCCTCCAGAATTTTCAAAACTATGGATTTATAGCGTGACATAAATATGTTACGACTCGGGTTGACTTTCGAAACGGGGTTGGCTTCAGCGAACAGGTCTGGTCAGTACTATATAAACTGTTCACTGAAGTTTCTTTAGCTAATATGGCCATGGCATGGGACCTCATTCTATTGGTACAACTACACGTTTTGCTGACCAAAAGGCATAGACTAGAGGCTTAGATTAGCAGTAACTTATTAAGCTGATCAAATATTGAGATAGACTGTATTGACAATGCGACATAGAACAAATGCTCACATGCATTCCCTATGAGTCACTTGCCAATAAGCACCCCAAATTCAGTAGCAAGTCATTAGTGCCACGCAAATTTATGGCGGTCACCCTATAGTAAACCCCCTGTCTGTCTGTCCGTCCGTCTGTCAATCGACATCTTTCATGTTTTTCTTTCATAACTGAAAAACCGTTTCAGCTATTAATTTTAAACTGTATGGGTGAATAGATCTCATTAAGGAGAAGTGCAGTAAACAAGAACCATTACACTGCACTTCATGGTTCTGGAGTTATTGCCCTTAGTTAATTTTTCATACTTCGTTTTTGCCTGGAGCATAACTCTTAGACCGTAAGAGGTATTAACTTGAAACTTCATAGGCTGATAGATCTCATTGAGAAGAAGTGCAGTGCACAAGAACCATTACTCTGCAATTAATAATTCTGGAGTTATTGCCCTTTGTTAATGTTTCATTCTGAGGCGTAGTCAACATTTGGTTTCAGCTCTCTAACTTAAGAACGAATTGAAATATTTTAATGAAACTTCATCCATAGATACCTTATATCCAGACCTGGCTTGGGATTACATAGGGGGTGGATGGGGTCACTGTCAAGGTCACCGTTACAAAAAATAGAAAAAGGGTTTCCGCTCAATTACTCGAGAACAAATTGAGCTATTGTAATTCAACTTCATACATGGATACCTTTTATTACTAATTAGGGCCCCGCAAATTTTTTGCAGATGCCCTATAGTAATCACAGTGTTCTGTCCAACCACATTTTAGCACCTGAGCACGACACAACGTGGAGGACAGAGACTTGCACTGTTTGTGTATAGCCATAAGGTCTCATTTGAGTTCGAATATGGGTCAGATAGGACGTGTACTTGTGAGTGTAAATGAGGATTTAAATGTTTCTCCTCCATTTGCAAGTTATGGCCCTTTCATTATTTTCCTGTATGTAATGTATAGGGAAAATTCCTTTTGAATGCAACTCCTCCTAGAGTATCCTTCGGATTTTCTTGAAACTTGTCTTCATTGTAGAGGGTAATGTGTAGTTGAACAGTACGCGAAGATGGGGATTGAATTTTTATTAAAAAGTACATATATTTTGATTTCCTGTCATTACTTTAAAAATTGACTGACCCTTACCTTCAAACATGCTATCAATCGGGGCCCGAGGTCACCCATGTGAAAAAATTGTAGTTATTTCTTAATTTTAATTGATCCGTGAAGTGTATTTACAATTGCTTACAAACTACGAAATGTTGCACAAGAACCTGTTTAAATAGTGAAATAAAAAACATAAAAAACATTAAGAACATAAAGTGAAAATAACATGTATATTAATCACTACTAGGTACAACCATCATAAGGCTAAAAAAAATAATGATTTGTTTCTCAGCCAGCGCCGCAACGTTTTCTAATGGGCCGCCACGAATTTGATCTAATGCCAAAAAAAAAATATTACTATTTTTTGACGATCGCGTCGGGGGTTTTAAGGAGCAGTCCAGAAATATGTTAATAAAAAATAAAATTTTGCAGAAAGTGTTTTTTATGGACATGTTACCTAACAAAATACAAAAACTTACTATTGAAATCTTTGAATTATTAACATTTTGGTAACTTGCTATCGTCTATTTTCTATATGCAATAACTGGTGATAACTCTTGGGTAAACCAACATGTTTATATCAGTATATTCCGTTCGTAACAAGTGCTTTTGAACGATGCCTTTCGTAAATAGGAAACAGATTTTGGACGAATAAACACCATAAACATTCATAAGAACTATTTACTAAAATTACGATGTATTGATTTACATCCCATGGACAGCGGCTTAAAATTAAACGTATCCGCATTTTAAGACAGCGGAAGAAGAGTTACCCGGTAGAGATTTCGGTATTTCCGGTAACTTTCTTCCTGTCAGATTTGATTATATAAATCGGATATACACAAATTGTGAAATACTTTGTAAATTTTGAAAAAAAAGTCATGATCGACTGGGAACCGTTACAAATATCGTCTATTTGTAGACTTAAACTTTTGTTTTGTAGATGCTTTTGCTCGTGTAATGTTTAACATTCCATATTTTTTGAAGAAAATCTGTGTCAATATAAGTCCTTTGGAAACAAACAAAAATGCCAGCTGCATTGACAAGTGTTGATTTTCCTTTCCAAAAATTATTGGTGATTTATTGCAAATATTTCCTGTTTTTAACATTCATAAAAACATGAATAACGAAAAGTTAAATTCTTTAAATAGGAGTACTTTAATGCTGATGGTGTATGAATTTGAAGGCACTTATGTTAATTATGAACATTCAAACTGATTGCCTTTTCACTTCAGCTTCCATAAATGACCGTTTGTGAGTAATAAATCCATATTTAGAATTTTATAAAAAGGGACGCCTATGTTGTTATTAAAACTTTAAATTGTCTTTAATCTGCACTTATTTACTTGTTTTAATAAGCCATTACATAGTGCCAATAGAAAAGAGTAGGAGAAAAAATAAATAAATTATTACTTAAAAAAAAAATTCGCACTCCCTCATGATATTTTTGGAAAAAGTGCCTTAGAAACCATTAATTGTTTTGAGTCTAACATTTTATTAAGACTGAAACTATCTCACATATTGTTTTATACATAACTGTGTCCTGCTTCATAGCATAAGAGACCGCGGCTATTGCTACACAACATCAGGGTTCCCTCTGGGCTTTAAAAAGTTGTCGCCACTTACTTTCGCCAAAATCAAAAAGTTGTCGCCACTTTCGCCAAATTCAAAAAGTTGTCGCCACTTACTTTCGCCAAATTCACAAAGTTGTCGCCAAATTTGCATTGTAGAAAATGAAGACATTAAAAATTCTGCTAATAACAATAATAGCATATAAACAATATAAATACGCGTTATATTATATGAACTACTACATAGTGCCTTGTACAGAACACAGTTAAATAAGTTAAGCATTTGTGTACTTCACTCTACAGTAAATCTCACCTTTGGTTTTCATATGCTTAACAATGTTCTCCTTTTTCAATACAGTGCATCCTGTAGTGAATGAATTGCTCAGTTTTGAGGATATACAGAGTTCACACAGCATAGATTTTGTGTTGGAATCATATTTGAGGAACGGGAATTCTGATTTCCAACTGTCTTTGAAATTTCTGTTAGCTGGTGAATTTAGAGTTTTATACATTTTTGAAGGAGTCTCAACATCATCTGAATCTAACGTTCGCTTTTTAACAGGCGTTATACACTCTGAACTTGCCATTTTGACGAGTGAAACAGAGAATATTATCTCATGTTTATATAGCACTAATCAAGGCAAAATGTTTAATTATTGCCTTTAAACACACCGATTATGCTAAAAACAATCCATATTTACCTTTTTGATTGTCATTGTTGTCAACCTAACAGGCTTTAATCTGCTTCCTATACTGTGACAAACACTTCACACTTCAGCGCAAAGTCGGTACATTTCAAAGTTGTCTTATCTCTGAAGCAATAAAACTGACGACCAATTAAGATAACTTGTAACAACACCACCAATAATCCCAATTATCACCATAATCTGCCACTTTCCGGCAATCAGCACGCTCCATTGATTTCAGCAGTGTCGCTTACATCACGGAAATCCATTGCACAGCGACTGCCGTAAAGCGGCTGGTAAACAGAGCCTCTTATGTCATTTTAAGTAAATATTACGCAGAAAAAATGTGGAATTTTGAAAAATCGCCATTTTTGAAAAGTTGTCGCCACTTACTTTCGCCAAATTCAAAAAGTTGTCGCCAAATTTTTTATTTTGTCGCCATTGGCGACAATGGCGATCGACAGCGGGAACCCTGAACATAAAAACTTGCCCTTGAAAAACCTGGTACAGTCTAACCTCGTTATTTGGAAGTAGCCGGTACCGATACAAATACTTCTAAATAATGATTATTTGAATTAAACATTTCTAGATAGCATGATTGTTGCAAAATTCGCCAAACTGTATATATAATAGTGAATCTTCCCTTATTTATTATTTCCCCTGACATTCTGACTATTGTACACGGCGCAATATAGTTTATTTAGAATCTGTTACAAGTAAATGCGAACTGATGACCTAACGAATGTAAATCCAACTAAAGTACAAACAACAACAACGAAATAACAAAGAATTCAGATTAACGGTGTTCCAAATAACGGTGATCTACAGTACATGCTTTGCATGCAGACAATGTTACAACAAGCATCAATCAATATTTTTTGGTCCTCCTGAACACCGTCCATGCCGCGTTTGTGCGTTAGCAATTATTGATTATTTAACTTCTAAGTCGGTCAATAGCTATAAATAGCAAATGTTTACTTGTTTTGTATCCCCGACCATAAAAGTTGTTTTGCCTTGTCTTGTCTTGAATAAACTTGAAACATGGTCTTGTGTGCGCATTTGTAACCTGTTGAGAAGCACAGATAATGCTTGATGTTTTGGCCTTGAAGGCAAATTTGGACAATGTTCCAGATTAGGAATTTTGCATGACCGATTTCTTGAAAGTGATTTGGTCTGTAGTTGCATATTATAAATTCTGTTAGGCAGGCAAAAAATGTGGATTCCATGGATATTTATAATGTTCCCAGATTTTATATAGTTTGTATTGATGAAAATTGTAACTCAGTTTTACACCATTAAAACAATTTTTGAGCGATCAGACGTTAAACTGTATAATAATTTTCACTCCCATTAGTTGAATCATATATCAGTAAGACTATCTAGATGGTGTAAAGTTATCAGGTCGTGTAACGCTACTGTTCCTACTATCTGGGTTGCAAGTAATTAGGGCAAATTCACCAATGTTCGGACGGAGGTTGAATACTTTCAACGCGGTGTAATCTGTTACTGTGCGTAAATATTTACACAAACAGATGCGTGTTTGTATCATACAAAAGGACCCTTTAAAGGCGTTTAAACAGGATTTGTTGGCATTTCGACCGGTTGTAGATCATAAAAGCCAGTCTGATAAAGCTACACTAAAAACTACCATAGTTCGGACATTACAACTTAGGTTGGGACGGCCTTGGACGCTGTTGTAAAAATGGTATCAAAAATAGGAAATATTAAAATCTAAATTCTTCATCGTCACGGTCATCATCATCATCGTCGTTTTCATCGTCATCTTCTTCATCATTAGCAACATCATTATCATCGTCACCATATCATCATCTTCTTCATCATTGTCACCATCGTCATAATCACCATTAGTAGCAACAGCATCGTCGTCGCCGTCATATCCTTGCCGTTATAGTAGTAATCACTAACAATGTCAGAATTATGACCACATCAACATGATCACCAACAACTCCTACATCATCATCATCTCCATCTTTACAGAGCTCTACTTTAATGCACTTATTTACAAATATTTATCTTTGAAATCAATAAATGATGCAGTAATATTAAGGGTATGTTTTTATTGATACATACAAGTTTACCTGGTTTCCGTTTTTTACAATCTCAACCAAGTGAAGAAGTGTTTTGTCTTTCAATTTGTGAGCAAAGCTGTTTGCCAGATAAAACGATAGTTATATCAAAATATCCATGTTTAGTGAAACTTAAATGAACCTCTTGCAAGACAGCGACAGCATACAAGATTGTATTCACATGCTCTGTAACAATTGAAACAATGTCAGCAATCTTGGGGTGTTCATATGCTGTTTTGTGTTGCTATAAATATAATAATAGGTCATGCATGTCCTCTCGTGTTTGCGTGACAGGTATTTTTAAAACAAGTTCTCTACGAACTAGACATTGAACGATTGACATCATGTGAAACCGAAAAAATAATATTTCTATTATCAACAGATATTTTCCATTTTTTATAGAGTTCAGGTGTGAGCATTTCTCATTTATCGTTTGGTGTGCGTATTTAAATAGGACACAATATTACTGCAAATCTAAATGGATGATATATTGCTTAAATTATTTTTCCCAAATAGATTTGCTGTAAACATATCATATTTATTTGAATTCCATGGTTTGGACATTTTAGAGAATGCTGTCTGATGCTTGGTTGAAGCTGTACAAACCATGGTAAATTAACAATTTTTTATTTAGCTATGATGTCAAAATAAAAACAATAAATGTAGCAAGAAAACTATGTCATTTGAAGCGTAAAAATAGCATAAGTTCAAGACTTCAATATATTTATGTTTTCAATTTCAACTTTGCACAATATTACATAAATATATTGGTACTATACAACAATATATTAGTTCAAAATATTTTCATAGTTTCTATATGTATATTTAACTCAAAGTTAAGACGTTAACTGTTTCAAACGCCTGTATAAATATGTTATTTGATACATTGAATCAATGGTAACTGGTTTCTGTTCAAGGGAAACAACCATTTTTGGTATCCGGGTAATATAGCGGCAGGTACCCAGTTAGTCAATTACTGCTCATCTCACTACTAACCAGGAAGTGCTCAGTGTACTGAAATTGTCTGAATTCTTCATTTATTGAAGTTAAATGGACTAGGAAGTTGGTAATTTTGTATTCGATGTATGGAATGTTTCTCTGTTAGGCTACAACTCAAGTGGCACCTGTACATGTGAACTGAACTTTGAAGAACCGCCCTGTGATGCATGCTTTGACAACCTAAATATGTGATATCTACCAATATATATTAACATACTTTCCCAGGGCTGGCAAAATCTTGCATTGCCTTTTCTGTTGTTGACAAATGATTTTGCTGCTTGTCTGTAATGTATAGTATTTATACATAAGTTTGGCAAGATTTCACTTGTCCGTGTATGCTTTCTCAACATGGACAGTTGATTTCGCCATCCTAGTTTCTATAACTGTTAACATTTTCAAAACCCAGATGACACTATTTCAGTCAGCATAATCAGGTTATCATTCACTCTTTCACCTCATGACAAGAACGATTTTGTGTCGTAAAATCACCTGACAGCGAGTGTAAAGGTTCAATGTAGTCACTGGAAATCTAGGATCATGGTCCACAATGATCTTAAATATGTCAGAGGTCAGATTAATGACGTAAAATATTTATCTCAAAAGTAGATAGTGATGATATGGGTTTAAACTCGTCTTCTGTGTCACATACTAAATATTGCAGACTTTGGACTGTAGTTTTCTATATATCTGCATGAAGTGACCTGTTTATGTCACCAGGCACAAGTATAAAAAAAAGGGCCAATAAAAATTTAGCTTTGATGTGTCATTTCATTTCATTTGTACATTTCGAATGAAAGATTCAGTTACGTTCCTTTTGTCTAGCTGATAAAGGCATGGCGTGTACAGGCCACCTCAGCACCATCGATTCACCTCATTTCAAGATGTTCCACAAAAAACTAAGCAAAGTGAACATTTTGCAATAATCGTTTATGCAGATATAAAGACATTTTCATCTGTGATTCACCTTGTGTGTTGCTAGATAGAAGTAAGAAATTTTATTGGTAACACTTGTCAGGACATAGTAAGTTTAATGCTTCGTTAAAAAAATACAAGATTGAACAGTCATTTATGTAAATGGTCCGTTAACATGGCAGTGCATGCAATTTGATATTTATGTACTATTGTTTGCACAATTATCTTTCTGTGTCTCTATCTTGTATGAAACATGGAAATGCTGATGGAGAGAAAGTTTAAAGCAGCAGTCGATAACTATAAAATAAAACTTCTCAGAAATTGTTTCTAATGGACATCTTACCTATCAAAATACAAAACAAAACGCATTGAAATCGGTCAAATTAATATTTAGGTAAATTTTTGTCGTATAGTTTCAGTTTGCGATAGCTCCTGATGCCTCTGGAGTAGATCAGCATGTACATTTTGGTTTATTCCGTTTTTACCAAGGGCTTTTTAACATAGACATGAAATGATTTCGCCAAGAACAAACAGATTTTGGTCAAATAAATGTCATTTATGTTTATAAGAACTAATGCCAATTTAAGATGCATTGCATTGTATTCTGTGGACTGTGTCTTTAAAGTTTGTATATACGATCTTTCATATCAATTATGAAAAATAAAGCAGCTAAAGGTGACTATAAAACTTGAAATCAAACTGTTGAACATAAAAATGACAAAGGAATCACTTCAATATGGAATAAATCAAAAAGTTCTAGTGTCGACTTTTGCAGCACTGTTTTAGTGTTGTGTAACCTAAATCAACTACCAAGACAACATATAATTATACATGTCGTTGAGTTTCCATCTGTACAGACGAAAACTATATGGTGATTCAAAACTAGCTTATTTTGCTTTTAAAAGCAATTTTTGTTCTTAACTTTAATTCCATTTTAAATAGCAATATATGTTAATTAACTTTATTAGGTTAATTGTATTTATACCACATACACACTTTAAAATTGTTTCATTATTTAATGTGTTCTAAATTTATATCAGGTTTGAAACATTCACTTGGGCATAAACAGTAAAAGGTCTCCTGAAACTAGGTAATCTTGCACTGAAAAGCTTTTCATTGGCATGTGTACAAGCCTACAAGGAGAATTTCGTTCAGAAAGCCGATATTCTGGTAAATTTATCTACATGATGAGAAGATGTGTCGCATACAACACCCATGCTCGTCTGTCAAAGGTCAAGTTCACAATTCAAAGTCTAAGGTCAAGGATTTTTGTTTCCGCTCCTAATCTTCTAAATACCGGGCAGGATTTTAATATTACATCAGATTATTATTCCCCATGACCAGGTGGTGTGTTGTGCACATCACACATGCTTGTCTGGCGAAGGTCAAGGTGTTATGTCAAATGTCAAATATTTGTCTGGCATGGAGGGATTTTCTAATAACTTAGAAATAGAAATGATCAGCATCATTAAATGTAAAAGCAAGAACCCGACCTTTAATTTAGAGGTCAAGGTCTCACTAAGAGGTCAAGATATTTGTCCAGGGCATATATACTCTTTTTCTGACATTGGCTTCCTTACACAAGCATATGCAAATGCATTAAATGCAATAAAGTTAAACATCATTTTTAGCTCGAATATTCGAAGTAGGGAAAGATCTAGACAGAAATAGCAGGGTGCAGCACCCTGCTCCTTTTGGTTCTCTCTGCGGGCACTCTTGGCTGGTCAACACAGAAATGTTGAATATCTTTAGAAAATCAACATACTTTTGCAAATATTCAACTATAAATGAATAAACTATGCTTTAAAAGCGTAATCAAAAGCATTAGACTCATGGAAACCCTGAATTTAGCAATTTTTTTTAAAATGACAACAAAGTGGCCCGGACCCCCCCCCCCCCCCCCCCCCCCCCCCGCCCCGCTCCTTTTTAGCAGCACCCTGTATCTTTTTAGATCCTAGATCTTTCCCTAATTAGAAGAATAGGTGAGCTATCCTACTACCCCCAGCTTCGCGTCCACGTCTGAATTGGTTAACAGTTATTAATTTTTAAATCTATGCTGTTAAAAGGCTACACAAATTATGAACAGTTTATAAAAAAAAAGGATTATACTTGATAATTAGGCATGTACTTATTTATCTTTTTGGTGTGATAGTATTAACTGATCTGTCTTACCAACAAGTTCTGTATTTTCGACTCACTTGATTGTAATTGATAATATTGGTAAAACCAATAAAGATCTTGATTGAAAACTCTTGCATTGGTGACATATGAAAGCTTGCATACAAGAATACTGCTAAGGTAATTTTTAGTGATTTCCTTTTTTAGCATTTCCATTGTGACCGAGAATATAGCCAAAATTGTATTACCGCAAAAATAACGGGATATATGGTATACTTATTTCATCAACACCAGTATCAGGGGCAACATTCCCCATAACTCTGTTTTGTATTTTGATAGAGTTATGCCCCTTTTTCACTTAGATTTTCTGGTTTAATAACTTCAAAACTGCGTAAGTTATTTACTTGAAACTTGGAACTAAACTTTGGCATCAACTCCAGTATCAGGGTCAACATTCTACATAACTTTTTTTAGCTCACCTGAGCACAACTTGCTCATGGTGAGCTTTTGTGATGGCCTTTTCTCCGACCTCCGTCCTGCGTCATCAACATTTACCTCGTTAACACTCTAGAGGCCACATTTATTGGTCAATCTTTATGAAACTTGGTCAGAACATTTGTCCCAGTGATATCTCAGCTGAGTTTGAATCCGGGTCATGCAGGGTAAAAAAAATAGGTCACTAGGTCAAATTGAAGAAAAAGCTTGTTAACAATCAAGAAGTCACACTTTTTGCCCAATCTTTATGTATTTGGTCAGAAAATGTGTCTTAATGATATCTCGGCCGAGTTCGAATATTGATCTTGTGTGGTGAAAAACTAGGTCACTAGGTCAGATTGAAGAAAAAGCTTGTTAACACTCTTAGTCACATTGTTTGCCCAATCTTCATGAAACTTAGTCAGAACATTTGTCCCAATGATATCTAGGCAGAGTGTGAATCTGGGTCAAGTGTGGTAAAAAACTAGGTTGCTCAATGGTTAAATTGAAGAAAAAGTTTGTTAAACACTCCAGTTGTCATATTTTTTGCCCAATCTTCATGAAACTTGGTCAGAACTTATGTACCAATGATATATCGGCTGAGTTCGTATTTGGGTCATGTGGGGTGAAAAACTAGGTCTCTGGGTCAAATTGAAGAAAAAGCTTGTTAACACTCTAGAAGTCACATTTTTTGCCCAATTGTCATGAAACTTGGTCAGAACATTTGTCTTAATAATATCTCGACCTAATTCGAATCTGGGTCATGTGAGGTGAAACACTAGGTCTCAGGGTCAAATTGAAGAAAAAGCTTGTTAACACTCTAGAAGTCACATTTTTTGCCCAATTGTCATGAAACTCGGTGACAACATTTGTCCCAATGATATCTCAGCCAAATTTGAATCCGGGTCATGTGGGATCAAATACTAGGTCACTAGGTCAAATTGAAGAAAAAGCTTGTTAACACTCTAGAGGTCACTTTTTTTTTCCAATCAACCAGAAACTTAGTCAGAAAATTTGTCAGAATGGTATCTCGGCCATGTTGGAATCTGGGTTATTTGGGTCAAAAACTAGGTCACTAGGTCAAATTGAAGAAAGAGCTTCAATTTTAATATGTACTTCTTAAATTTTAAATGTCATTTGGTACTTAAGTTTTTCAAACCATGATGATAAGGCTGCATCTCTATCAGTCCGTATCAGTATATCCATATCTGTATAAAAATCTAACACATAGAAAATTGTTTGACTAATGAAACTCAGGTGTGCGCCCCAGGGCCATTTGACCCTCTTGTTGTATTTTTATAGAGTTATGCCCCTTTTTCACTTAGATTTTCTGGTTTAATAACTTCAAAACTGCATAAGTTATTTACTTGAAACTTGGAACTAAACTTTGGCATCAACTCCAGTATCAGGGTCAACATTCTACATGACTTTTTTTAGCTCAGCTGAGCACAACTTGCTCATGGTGAGCTTTTGTGATGGCCTTTTCTCCGACCTTCGTCGTGCGTCATCAACATTTACCTCGTTAACACTCTAGAGGCCACATTTATTGGTCAATCTTTATGAAACTTGGTCAGAACATTTGTCCCAATGATATCTCAGCTGAGTTTGAATCCGGGTCATGCAGGGTAAAAAATTAGGTCACTAGGTCAAATTGAAGAAAAAGCTTGTTAACAATCAAGAAGTCACACTTTTTCCCCAATCTTTATGTATTTGGTCAGAAAATGTGTCTTAATGATATCTCGGCCGAGTTCAAATATTGGTCTTGTGTGGTGAAAAACTAGGTCACTAGGTCAGATTGAAGAAAAAGCTTGTTAACACTCTTAGTCACATTGTTTGCCCAATCTTCATGAAAATAAGTCAGAACATTTGTCCCAACGATATCTAGGCAGAGTGTGAATCTGGGTCAAAAAAACTAGGTTGCTTGGTTAAATTGAAGAAAAAGCTTGTTTACTCTCCAGTTGTCACATTTTTTGCCCAATCTTCATGAAAGTTGGTCAGAACTTATGTACCAATGACATCTCGGCTGATTTCTTATTAAGGTCATGTGGGGTGAAAAACTAGGTCTCTGGGTCAAATTGAAGAAAAAGCTTGTTAACACTCTAGAAGTCACATTTTTTGCCCAATCGTCATGAAACTTGGTCAGAACATTTGTCTTAATAATATCTCGACCTAATTCGAATCTGGATCATGTTAGGTGAAAACTACGTCTCTGGGTCAAATTGAAGAAAAAGCTTGTTAACACTCTAGAAGTCAAATTTTTTGCCCAATTGTCATGAAACTCGGTGAGAACATTTGTCCCAATGATATCTCGGCCAAGTTTGAATCTGGGTCATGTGGGGTCAAATACTAGGTCACTTGGTCAAATTGAAGATAAAGCTTGTTAACACTCTAGAAGTGAATTTTTTTTTCCAATCAACCAGAAACTTCGTCAGAACATTTGTCAGAATGGTATCTCGGCCATGTTGGAATCTGGGTTATTTGGGGTCAAAAACTAGGTCACTAGGTCAAATTGAAGAAAAAGCTTCAATTTTAATATGTACTTCTTAACTTTTGAATGTCAATTGGTACTTAAGTTTTTCAAACCATGATGATAAGGCTGCATCTCTATCACCATAATATCTTGGCTAAGTTCTATAATCAGCCAAACCCCCTAGGAATTGTGGAGTTGTGGCCCTTGATTTATTCAAAATTGGCCTTTTTAGCCGTTTCATCTCTGAGTCATACAGTTTTTATCCGATCTTCCTCGAAATCTTTGTGGCTTAATATCTTGGCAAAGTTCGATAATGAACCAAATCATCCGAATAAATGTGGAGTTATGGCCCTTGAATGATCTAAAATTAGCTTTTTTAGCTGTTTCCACTCCAGCAGTTTTCATCCCATCTTCACCATATTTGATGAAAATGTTTGAGACTATAATATCTTAGCCAAGTTTGATGATCGACCAAATTGTCTCAGGAACTGCAGAGTTATGACCCTTGGTTTATCTTAAGTTGGCCCTTTTTTACGGTTTTAGCTCCATATATCCAGCAGTTTTCATCAAATCTTCCCCAAAATTGATATTTTAAAGATTGCTTTTGACCTTTGAGGGGCATAATTGTTTTACAAACTGCTCTTATTTAAACTTCTAACCAGTTATCTTTCGTCTTCTGGAAATGGTATTCCAATTTCCATGTTAACAATAATACAAGATTTTAAAAGTCAACTATGACAGTGGTCCCTTTAATAGCTGTTACATATGGTACGTGTTTGCCATTTTTAGGGGAATTATCTTTCGTTATCTCTGTTACAAAGTGAGTAACAATCCTTGTCTGAGTGTTTATTATAGAAAATTGAAATGGAGAGATTTTGCCATTGAGATGGAGAGATGTTTGAATTAGTTTGATAATTTAATTATGTGTTCTAAAACTATATCGGTCGAGATGCATTTACATGATGTGCATGCATGTTAGGCCTTTGCAGAACTGAGTAATATCCCCGTGACAAGTTATTTTTATTATCATACATACAAAGAAAAGTCCACTCATGAAACACTGGTGTTTCTGTATTTTGCTTATACATGTATAAGTATAAATCCAGAAAAATGATGGGGGCACATAGTGTTGGCCCTGTCTGTGTGTATGTACGTACATGTATGTATGTATGTTCGGATTCTTGTTCAGAGCTTAACTTTGTCCAGCATGGAAGGATTTTCAAATAACAGAACAGAAAAGATAGGCATGATGAGACGGTGTGTTGGGCGAAAGTACCAGGTCCCCAGGTCCAGGTCACACTTAAAAGGTCGAAGGTCAAACATAAGAACTAAATCCAAGGGCCCTGTCCAGATCATAATTTTGTTCAGCATTGAAGGATTTTAAAATAACTTACCAGAAGTAATTAGCATTATGAGAGGGTGTGTTGTGCCCAATAACTTGTTCCCTAGGTCCAAGGTCAAGGTGATTATTCAAGGCCAAATGGCTAATAATTGTCCAGAGCGTATTATTGTTGTGCATGCAGGGAATTTCAAATAAATTGTAAGAAATGATCACCGTCTCAACATGCAGTGTTGCATGGAAGAACCAGACTTGTAAAACTTGTGAATTACTTCCATTTATTGATGTTGTTCAAAGCATAACTAACACATTATACAAATCATTCTGTTGATTCTTTAAAGAATCATTTAAAATAGCAAGAGTAGATGAAGCATACAAGAACCATAACTCATGATTGCCAGAAAGTTTTAATTACTCCCCTTTTCTGATTGTTGTCAGGACTCAACATTTAAAATTATAGATAGGATATTTTTGGTACCTCATCATACTTCACAGATTGAGTGAAGACATTAGCAGATTTTGCAAATTAATTTCAATTATTTGTATGCATATAGACAAAGTGGCCCCTGTTGAAAAGGCTGCATAGGTAATGGCATCCATGTCTTTAGACATTTCTAATTTTATTATCATTCACATTCTAAGGAATTAAACCAAAAAGAAACAGGAGGTTATACAGTCATTACTTTGCATGTCTTCTCCGTAATGGCATTAATGATCAGTACTAAGCTTAGGTGAGCTGTTGTGGTCAGTGGTTGTCCAATGGGGTGTATCAGTTTTCTTGTATGTCTATATTAAAAAGTTTGAATATTTTCTTATCTGAAACCACTTGCTTGATTTCAAAATTTAACAAAAATGTTCCTTGGGTGACCAAGTACCAAATTCCTTCAAACTATTTTCAGTTGCCAAACAAACAATCTGTCATTGGTCCCTTGTTGTTCTCCATTTTTGTTAATTTAAGGATTCAACGTTTTGCTTCAAACATTACTGAACATGCTAGTATATTTTCACAAGCCATACTGATTTATTGATCTCAGGTGAGCGACCCAGGCCCATTTAGCCCCATTGTGGCCCGCTTCAAATAAGGTCACAGTTTTTCCATATGTCCGTATCCGCATATGCATCGCGCAAATCCACATCTGCAAAAAATTGAACAAGTTGAAAACAGTAACCATTTCCATATGTCCGCAGTCTGTATCCGCAAAGCGCATCCGCCAAAGCGAAATTCACAGGTGGACTGCAAGAAATTGCTCGGTGAGTGATTATATGCCTATGCATACGACACCTGAATAATATAGCCTAAGACTTACCGAGTACAATATGTTACATGTACTGATACTGTAGATATAAATGTTGGATGTTTTTCATGGTTCAAATCCACCACCTGTGAATGTTTGCGCATACTGGCATAAATAATTGCAGCCAACATAATTTAAACTGTCTCAATTCTTCTTACTCAGTCATCTTAAGCTATTTGAAATAAGCACTAAACAAAAATATTCGGTGATCTATGCGAATACATGGAAACACGCTTCATAACAGCGTCCATATTATAATTCATGCGGATACCGATACGGACATGTACATATGGAAAAGCGGCCTAATGGTAGAAGACTTTGTGAGGATGTGCAGAGTACAAGGACCATAAGGCCAGAGTTTTTTTATTTCTTGGTTCTCGAACATTTTTGGATATGTTTCTGGTTGGAGGAGGGAAAGAAAAAAAAATATTTTTTTTTTTCAGATTTGAGTAAATTAATGACTAGAATTTTACAAAGGAAATGGGCAGTGATATTAAAATCTTTATGCATTATTACTTTCAAAAATCATATAACACAACATTAACATAGTCACTGCATGATAAACATGACATTAATACCAATAATAGTAACATTAAAAGGCAGTGTTTATCAAATAAAAACTACTGTTAAAATATGCTAACACTTAAACACAGTATGTCAGATATCGCTGGGCAGTGGGCATAGTATATATATGTATAACAGCATGTTTAATAAAGTAAAAACTAACTGAATATATCTTTTTAATAGGGATAGCATCGAATACCAAAATCGGTATTAGAATAATCGCTTTTTTTATTCAATCGAATATTTGAATATTCGCATTGACACTCACTAAGTATTTTTAACTTAGTAGAATAGTCGACATAATGATCATTTTTGTATGACGATTTAGTACTGATTGGTGAGTAGATCTACCATTGTATTTTCATTAACAAATAGCACTTTCCAATTAATGCATAAATAATACGGAATTATGCATAAACATCTTATGGCCTTATGTTAATTGTTCTTTTAATCAAAACGTATTCAATAAACCACACATTTTTATCAGTATGGGAATGCGTCTATAAACAATAGTTTATCAACAAATTTGAGCAACATTTCTCAGTTATATTGACTGCTAAATGTGTGATCGCAACTTCTGTTAGTTATTCTTTGTTATTCTTTTAACACATCTTAACGCTAGTTATACTAACCAGTCAACAGTTAAAGTTTCATACTGTCTTTTGTTATGGCGTATTACTTGCAACTAAACGAATGGCTGCTGACACTGAACCGTGTATTCAATATCTCTCGGTCTGACGCGTGACACGGGGTCATTCTATTTAAAACCCAGTTTTGAAGTATGTATTGGTGACATAATGCCATTATGTTCACTGAACAAATACTTAATACAATCAGGAATGGTTGTTTTTAAAAAGCAGTACACATTTGCAAATATTCGAATAGCATTTTAACTATTCAAATGGCAATCATTCAATTGAATATTCGAATAGTTTTGCCATCCCTACTTTTTAATAAATCAATACACCAATCAAATTTGTTAATTATAATATTGATATAAAATTATAAATGTGTTTTTAATACAATGATTATAAGATCTTAATTTGATTTTAGTAGTTCTTCTGACTTAAAGTGTTGCATGATGTATAAAATAACAGAGAGCAGATCATATGAATAATACAGCGATATACAGTCACGATGCATGTTACATAAATTTAGACATTTTTTCAGCATTGTTTTTGCATTTCGTTTGACATGTTGAAACCCTTTCACAAGGTGATTTTTACTATAGTGGGTACATAACTACAAATTTTATTTTTGTTGCTTTTTGGAAAAAATCAGGTCGGCTGATCCGATAACCAAGAAAAAAACAACTCGCCTAACTCATTCTTCAATATTTATGGAGTTATTGCCCTTTAGTTTATTTTCTTGTGCAGAGCATAACACCATGACCATGAGTAATCAAAGGATTTAAAATAAAACCACATATATTGATACAGGATGTTGAGGGAAAATGCAGAGTACAGTCTAACCTGTCTTAAGAGACCGCCCATGGTGATTCTTAAAAGTGGTCTCTTAACACAGGCGGTCTCTTAATGCAGTGTAACTTACAAATGCAGTTAGTCTTTGGTTATACATCCTTTTTTACCTGAATAAACATATAGTTTATTCAAATAAGGTTTGTATGTTCATATGGAATAAAGAATAAATAAGTGGTAATAATATTTTGTTTATTATTTTAATAATTTTATTTTACATTATTATATTACACACGGATGTTGTATAAAACGATAAAATAGCATAACTGTACTGCGATTCTAGAATCTTTAATTGTCATTCAGTCTGGAAACCAAATGATTTACATGTATTTGTTATCGTCATCAACCTGTGTTTATTGTAAATAAGTGATTTCAAACGTAAGAAATGAACTGTATATATTACGCGTTAATCATATATATAATCCAACAATGTGTAAATGATGCACAATTCTGTAAATACTGAACATTCCCCACCCGCCATATGTCAAACCATGTTTATACAGTAGTACATTGATGTCACAGCGCATGCTATTAAAATACGCTGCCCTACTGTCCATGACTAAACCGCAGACGGAATACGCAATTTCGGGTCAAGTAAACAAAGGAATACACAGACGATAGCAGCTTAGCTGGTACAAAGTCGGTGGATAAACCGCAAGGTCAAGAACTTCATATTTTGCATAAAACATTGTATAGTGGTCCTCCACACAGATTGTTCAAATTATTCCCCTGTGGTAAAAACTGGCCACACCCCATGCGTCACGTGGTTTATATAGACGTCAATAGCAAAATGACAAGCAATCTTCACCTCTGAAACCACTTGTCCAGATCTTCATACTCAGGTGAGCACTTTAGGCCCTCTGCATCCGTATCCATATCCGCATAAATATTATACGGATGCGCTTTTCCATGAATCTGCATATAAACGTTATATATTTTAGTTTTCGTCTTATTTTTAAATAGTTACAATGCCTGAATAAGAAGGTTTTAAACATTTATAATTTCGTCAGCTGCAAATAGTTATGCCAGTATGCGAAAACAATCACATGTGATGGATTTTAAGCAATATAAAGCATCCAACAACTATATCTACAGAGTCAATCATGACTCATGTAAAGGTTACCTGTCATTATTGTACTCGGTGAGTCTTCGGTTTAGTTATATAGGTGTATAAAGACTGTTTCTTCTATTTTCCCAATGTTTTAGGTATAACAGTGATTTGTTTAACATGATAAGTTTGATACCATGTCGTCCGCATCCGCATAAAATCGAGCAATTTCTTGCAGTTTGCGGATGCACTTTGTGGATATTGACTGGGGGTATATGGAAACGGTCCAACTGTTTTTAACTTGTTCAATTTTTTGCGGATGCGGATTTGCGCAATGTGTATGCGGATAGAGACATATGGAAAGCACCCATATACGAAATGAAAATAGCAAAAAAGAATCAATGGACCCAGGGACTTTTTAGCTCACCTGAGCACGAAGTCTCACGCTGGAGACTAAACTTTTTATCCAATCTTAACCAAACTTGCACACTTTGTGTATGACCATAAAATCTCAAAGGGGATTGTTATTGGGCCAGATCACATCAGTAACACTAGAATTATTGCCCCTTTTTCATGCAAAGAAGTGCAAAAATGCCTTTCCCAAAATATAGACTTTATTTATCATCCAATCTTAACCAAACTTTTACAGTTTGTGTATGACCTTCAATCTCAGCAGACACCAAAAATGGGCAAGATCATGTTTCAAACACTGCAGCTATTGCCCTTTGTTTGTGAAAATAATGTACAAAAACGGATATTATTAAGGATAAGGACTTCATATTTCATCTAATCCTCACCAATCTTGCACAGTTGTCTTATGACCATAAAATTAAAGGTGAAGTCAAATATAAGCAAATATACAAAAATGGACATTATTCAGGATAGAGACTTCATTTTACATCCAATCTTCACCAGTTGTGCACAGTTTGTTTATGAACGTATGATTACAGGTGAAGTTGAATATAAGCATGTTCGGGCCAGAAACACCAGAGTTATTGCCCCTTGTGTGTGGAAAAAAAACATCAAAAAGCTATCAATGATTGGCTTGCACACATGATTTTTTATTCAATGTTGACCAAACTTACACTGTTTGCGTATGACCATAAAAATTTATTAATAAAATTTGATTTCTAACGGTTGTAAATCTTGCATGCACACAGTGCTTAACAACACAGATAATACAGGAAAAAACTATGCATGTCCGGTTAATTCATGAAATGGCACCGGATCATATCAGAAAAAATGACTGTTTTGATGTGTGTTCTTTAAGTTTCACTATTCCGTACTTATGGTTCACATTTTTCACAAAAACTTTATTGCATGGAACAACTTAGACATTAATTCACAAAATTTATTGGTCGTTCTGAGCCACAACAACGTCAGTTCTCAGTAGGAACCTACACTATCCAACAGTGTATGCACGAGACCTGTTTGAAAAGTAGGAAAATGCAGATGTTTGACCATACTACCGAGTTCAAAAAGGCACTATAATTCCTCGGAAGGCATTGTCATTCTAATGGATGGTTTAGTTTGTAGGAAAAAGAGTGTTTTATGTGTCGTAGGCTGGCACCGGATGACGAATGAAATAGGCACCTGATCAAAATTGTAAGTATTGCACTAAGTTATAATGGATTATTTGGTGCTGTTATATGGTAAAAATAACAAAAATGTCTTAATTTCAGATAAAGGACTATGCATCACGAAGTATAGGGTGCACATTAAACCAATATTAACCACCAAAAAGACAAACGGTTGCACGTTCAATGTCACATGCATTCATAACGTTCATAGAACGAATGTCCTCGTATATCTCAGTCCCTCAACCTCGGGCCCTCGGTCACAACTTGTGCCCCCAATGAAGAAATTCCTGACCCGATCCTGAAAAGGGTTATTAAAACTTGGCATTTAAACTTACATAATTTATTGTTTCTTTCAAAACTTAATGTAGAAATCTTGTTTTGGTAATTTATCAATAAGAACAATAACAATCCGATTAAATATTTTAAAATATTAAAACTATATGTACCATTGATTGTTGAATGTTATCCGTAAAGGAACTCATGCTTTGACCTGCAGCACTGTTTTTATTAGCTCACCTGTGCACAACCTGCTCATGGTGAGCTTTTGTGATGACCTTTTGTCCGTCGTGCATCGTGCGTTGTGCTTCGTGCGTCAACATTTGCATTCAAACAACATCTCCTTAACCGCTCGGCAGATTTTTACCAAACTTCACAGGAATGATCCTTGGGTGACCTTCTTTCAAAATTGTTCAAATCGTTTCGGTCCGCTGCATATGTAGGTCACCAGAGCTAAAAAAAGATTTAAAGAGTAAAAACTTTAAAAATCGTCTACTCTGAAACTGCATGGCTGAGAGCTTTCGTATTTGGTATGTGGCATCTTCTAGTGGTCCTGTACAAAGATTATTCGAATGATGCCCCTGGTGTCAAAACTTGCCACACCCCGGGGGTCACATGGTTTATATAGACTTATATAGCACAATGACTTAAACATCTGCTCCTCTGAAACTGCTGGGCCCAGAGGTTTCATATTTGGTACGTAACATTGCATAGTGGTCCTCTACAAAGATGGTTTAAATGATGCCCCTAGGGTCAAAACTTGCCACACCCCGGGGGTCACATGGTTTATATAGACTTATATAGCACAATGACTTAAACATCTGCTCCTCTGAAACTGCTGGGCCCAGAGGTTTCATATTTGGTACGTAACATTGCATAGTGGTCCTCTACAAAGATCGTTTAAATGATGCCCCTGGGGTCAAAACTTGCCACACCCCGGGGGTCACATGGTTTATATAGACTTATATAGCACAATGACTTAAACATCTGCTCCTCTGAAACTGCTGGGCCCAGAGGTTTCATATTTGGTACGTAACATTGCATAGTGGTCCTCTACAAAGATGGTTTAAATGATGCCCCTAGGGTCAAAACTTGCCACACCCCGGGGGTCACATGGTTTATATAGACTTATATAGCAAAATGACTTAAACATCTGCTCCTCTGAAACTGCTGGGCCCAGAGGTTTCATATTTGGTACGTAACATTGCATAGTGGTCCTCTACAAAGATGGTTTAAATGATGCCCCTGGGGTCAAAACTGGCCCACGCCCCTCGGGTCACATGGTTTATATAGACTTATATAGCAAAATGACTTAAACATCTGCTCCTCTGAAACTGCTGGGCCCAGAGGTTTCATATTTGGTACGTAACATTGCATAGTGGTCCTCTACAAAGATGGTTTAAATGATGCCCCTGGGGTCAAAACTTGCCACACCCCGGGGGTCACATGGTTTATATAGACTTATATAGCACAATGACTTAAACATCTGCTCCTCGGAAACTGCTGGGCCCAGAGGTTTCATATTTGGTACGTAACATTGCATAGTGGTCCTCTACAAAGATGGTTTAAATGATGCCCCTAGGGTCAAAACTTGCCACACCCCGGGGGTCACATGGTTTATATAGACTTATATAGCAAAATGACTTAAACATCTGCTCCTCTGAAACTGCTGGGCCCAGAGGTTTCATATTTGGTACGTAACATTGCATAGTGGTCCTCTACAAAGATCGTTTAAATGATGCCCCTAGGGTCAAAACTGGCCCACGCCCCTCGGGTCACATGGTTTATATAGACTTATATAGCAAAATGACTTAAACATCTGCTCCTCTGAAACTGCTGGGCCCAGAGGTTTCATATTTGGTACGTAACATTGCATAGTGGTCCTCTACAAAGATGGTTTAAATGATGCCCCTAGGGTCAAAACTGGCCCACGCCCCTCGGGTCACATGGTTTATATAGACTTATATAGCAAAATGACTTAAACATCTGCTCCTCTGAAACTGCTGGGCCCAGAGGTTTCATATTTGGTACGTAACATTGCATAGTGGTCCTCTACAAAGATGGTTTAAATGATGCCCCTGGGGTCAAAACTTGCCACACCCCGGGGGTCACATGGTTTATATAGACTTATATAGCAAAATGACTTAAACATCTGCTCCTCTGAAACTGCTGGGCCCAGAGGTTTCCTATTTGGTACGTAACATTGCATAGTGGTCCTCTACAAAGATTGTTCAAATGATGCCCCTGGGGTAAAAACTTGCCACACCCCGGGGGTCACATGGTTTATATAGACTTATATAGCACAATGACTTAAACATCTGCTCCTCTGAAACTGCTGGGCCCAGAGGTTTCATATTTGGTACGTAACATTGCATAGTGGTCCTCTACAAAGATGGTTTAAATGATGCCCCTGGGGTCAAAACTTGCCACGCCCCTCGGGTCACATGGTTTATATAGACTTATATAGCACAATGACTTAAACATCTGCTCCTCTGAAACTGCTGGGCCCAGAGGTTTCATATTTGGTACGTAACATTGCATAGTGGTCCTCTACAAAGATGGTTTAAATGATGCCCCTGGTGTCAAAACTTGCCACACCCCGGGGGTCACATGGTTTATATAGACTTATATAGCAAAATGACTTAAACATCTGCTCCTCTGAAACTGCTGGGCCCAGAGGTTTCATATTTGGTACGTAACATTGCATAGTGGTCCTCTACAAAGATCGTTTAAATGATGCCCCTAGGGTCAAAACTTGCCACGCCCCTCGGGTCACATGGTTTATATAGACTTATATAGCAAAATGACTTAAACATCTGCTCCTCTGAAACTGCTGGGCCCAGAGGTTTCATATTTGGTACGTAACATTGCATAGTGGTCCTCTACAAAGATGGTTTAAATGATGCCCCTAGGGTCAAAACTGGCCCACGCCCCTCGGGTCACATGGTTTATATAGACTTATATAGCAAAATGACTTAAACATCTGCTCCTCTGAAACTGCTGGGCCCAGAGGTTTCCTATTTGGTACGTAACATTGCATAGTGGTCCTCTACAAAGATGGTTTAAATGATGCCCCTGGGGTCAAAACTTGCCACACCCCGGGGGTCACATGGTTTATATAGACTTATATAGCACAATGACTTAAACATCTGCTCCTCTGAAACTGCTGGGCCCAGAGGTTTCATATTTGGTACGTAACATTGCATAGTGGTCCTCTACAAAGATTGTTTAAATGATGCCCCTGGTGTCAAAACTTGCCACACCCCGGGGGTCACATGGTTTATATAGACTTATATAGCAAAATGACTTAAACATCTGCTCCTCTGAAACTGCTGGGCCCAGAGGTTTCATATTTGGTACGTAACATTGCATAGTGGTCCTCTACAAAGATCGTTTAAATGATGCCCCTAGGGTCAAAACTGGCCCACGCCCCTCGGGTCACATGGTTTATATAGACTTATATAGCAAAATGACTTAAACATCTGCTCCTCTGAAACTGCTGGGCCCAGAGGTTTCATATTTGGTACGTAACATTGCATAGTGGTCCTCTACAAAGATCGTTTAAATGATGCCCCTAGGGTCAAAACTGGCCCACGCCCCTCGGGTCACATGGTTTATATAGACTTATATAGCAAAATGACTTAAACATCTGCTCCTCTGAAACTGCTGGGCCCAGAGTTTTCATATTTGGTACGTAACATTGCATAGTGGTCCTCTACAAAGATTGTTTAAATGATGCCCCTGGGGTCAAAACTGGCCCACGCCCCTCGGGTCACATGGTTTATATAGACTTATATAGCAAAATGACTTAAACATCTGCTCCTCTGAAACTGCTGGGCCCAGAGGTTTCATATTTGGTACGTAACATTGCATAGTGGTCCTCTACAAAGATGGTTTAAATGATGCCCCTGGGGTCAAAACTTGCCACACCCCGGGGGTCACATGGTTTATATAGACTTATATAGCACAATGACTTAAACATCTGCTCCTCTGAAACTGCTGGGCCCAGAGGTTTCATATTTGGTACGTAACATTGCATAGTGGTCCTCTACAAAGATGGTTTAAATGATGCCCCTAGGGTCAAAACTGGCCCACGCCCCTCGGGTCACATGGTTTATATAGACTTATATAGCAAAATGACTTAAACATCTGCTCCTCTGAAACTGCTGGGCCCAGAGGTTTCATATTTGGTACGTAACATTGCATAGTGGTCCTCTACAAAGATGGTTTAAATGATGCCCCTAGGGTCAAAACTGGCCCACGCCCCTCGGGTCACATGGTTTATATAGACTTATATAGCAAAATGACTTAAACATCTGCTCCTCTGAAACTGCTGGGCCCAGAGGTTTCATATTTGGTACGTAACATTGCATAGTGGTCCTCTACAAAGATCGTTTAAATGATGCCCCTGGGGTCAAAACTGGCCCACGCCCCTCGGGTCACATGGTTTATATAGACTTATATAGCAAAATGACTTAAACATCTGCTCCTCTGAAACTGCTGGGCCCAGAGGTTTCATATTTGGTACGTAACATTGCATAGTGGTCCTCTACAAAGATGGTTTAAATGATGCCCCTGGGGTCAAAACTGGCCCACGCCCCTCGGGTCACATGGTTTATATAGACTTATATAGCAAAATGACTTAAACATCTGCTCCTCTGAAACTGCTGGGCCCAGAGGTTTCATATTTGGTACGTAACATTGCATAGTGGTCCTCTACAAAGATGGTTTAAATGATGCCCCTGGGGTCAAAACTTGCCACACCCCGGGGGTCACATGGTTTATATAGACTTATATAGCACAATGACTTAAACATCTGCTCCTCTGAAACTGCTGGGCCCAGAGGTTTCATATTTGGTACGTAACATTGCATAGTGGTCCTCTACAAAGATTGTTTAAATGATGCCCCTGGGGTCAAAACTTGCCACACCCCGGGGGTCACATGGTTTATATAGACTTATATAGCAAAATGACTTAAACATCTGCTCCTCTGAAACTGCTGGGCCCAGAGGTTTCATATTTGGTACGTAACATTGCATAGTGGTCCTCTACAAAGATCGTTTAAATGATGCCCCTGGGGTCAAAACTTGCCACACCCCGGGGGTCACATGGTTTATATAGACTTATATAGCAAAATGACTTAAACATCTGCTCCTCTGAAACTGCTGGGCCCAGAGGTTTCCTATTTGGTACGTAACATTGCATAGTGGTCCTCTACAAAGATTGTTTAAATGATGCCCCTGGGGTCAAAACTTGCCACACCCCGGGGGTCACATGGTTTATATAGACTTATATAGCAAAATGACTTAAACATCTGCTCCTCTGAAACTGCTGGGCCCAGAGGTTTCCTATTTGGTACGTAACATTGCATAGTGGTCCTCTACAAAGATTGTTCAAATGATGCCCCTGGGGTCAAAACTGGCCACTCCCTGGGGATCACATGTTTTATATAGACTTAAATAGCATAATTATATATAAAATCTTCTCCTCTGAAACCGCAAGGCCCAGTGGTTTCATATTTGGTATGTGGCATTCTCTAGTGGTCCTCTATAAAGATTGTTCAAATGATGCCCCTGGGGTCAAAACTGGTCATGCCCCGGGGGTCACATGGTTTATAGAGACTTAAATAGCTGAATGATTTTGAAAATCTTCATATCCAAAACTGCAAGGCCCAGCGGTTTGGTATTTGGTTGGTAACATTTTATAGCGGTCCTCTACAAAGATTGTTCAAATGATACCCCTGGGGTCAAAACTGGCCACACCCCTGGGGTCCTATGGATTATATAGACTTAAATAGCAAAATTACTGCAAAAATCTTCCTCTCTGAAACCGCAGAGCCTAGTGGTTTCATATTTGGTATGTGGCACCCTCTAGTGGTCTATTACATAGATTGTTTAAATGATGCCCATGGGGTCAAAACTTGCCACGCCTTGGGGTCACATGGTTTGTATAGACTTAAATAGCAAAATGGCTTCAAAAGTCCTCTCCTCTGAAACTGCAAGGCCCAGAGGTTTCATATTTGGTATGTAACATTGCATAGTGGTCTTCTACAAAGATTGTTTAAATGATGCCCCTGGAGTAAAAACTGGCCACGCCCCGGTGGTCACATGGTTTATATAGACTTAAATAGCAAAATGGCTTGAAAATCTTCATCTCCGAAACCGCAAGGCCTAGAGGTTTGGTATTTGGTTGGTAACATTGTATAGGAATCCTCTACAAAGATTGTTCAAATGATACCCCTGGGGTAAAAACTGGACATGCCACAGGGGTCACAGAATTAATATAGGCTTAAATAGCAAAATGACTACAAATCTTCCTCTCAACTGCAAGGCCCAGAGGTTTTGTATTTAGTATGTATGATTGTATAGTGATCCTCTACAAGGATTGTTCAAATTATGCCCCTGGGGTTAAACCTAGCCACGCACCGGATTCACATGGTTTGTATAGGCTTATATGGAAAGTGGACTTAACAAATCTTCTCTGAAACTGCAAGGCGCAGAGGTTTCATATTTGGTACGTAACATTGTATGGTGGTCCTCTACAAATATTGTTCAAATTATCCCCCTCGGGTAGAAAGTGGCCATGCCCTTTGGGTCACATTGTTTAAATTAAAATCTTATCCTGAAACTGCAAGGCCCAGATCTATATACTCATGTAAGTGCCATTTGGCCCTCTTGTTATAAGTCATTATGATGCCGTAAACTCAGGTGAGCGACCTAGGGCCATCGTGGCCCTCTTGTTAAATAATTTTGGGTAAAAATCAAAGTCAAATTTTGGCTTCGGAATAAGAGGGGGTGCTTTTAGTCAAACCAAAACGACTCCATCTTGTTACTCCATGTGGGCACTAAAATTACATAGTTCAAGTGCGGTTTAGGGTGCGGAGCCAGTATGCACATCCCACCTTAAAATTTCGCGTTTGGCGTTGGCTGATGGGGGATAGCCTCCCCAGAGCCCCATGACTACATTTTAGCTTCATAAAAGTTAAATTTCATACAATATCTTAATCGTACAAATTCACTTTAAAAAGCGTTGGCAAGTGGGTGGTCTGTGAGCAAACCACCCCCAGCTACGACCCCCATCTTAACCAGAAACCTGTAACCTCACCTGTAGTTTGTTCACACTAATGGCCATGTCACACTATTGCGTACGTGTGAGAAATGTAAGAGATGCGTATGGAAATTCATAAAATATTGTTTATATGCACTAAACAGCCTTTAAAAAATATATAATTGAGCGTATACTTACCGTATTGAACCTATATGAGGGGCTAATGGGTAGCGTATGATCAGCTTATGATCAGCGTTTGAAAGCCAATCTCAGTGTATGACCAGTGTATGGCCAGCGTAATCTGTGACTGAGTAGTGTATGGCCAGCCCATGTATGTTAAATTTGTCAGTCATACGTTTGGATGTACGTTACTCATGCGCTATCAATATGCTAGCTGTACGGTACACATTCATGGCAGCTTATAACCAGCATACCTGTCCTATGAGTAACGTCCCTGTAGCGTAACTCTCGCATATTCAGCGTTTGCCTAGCGTATGCTTAGCTTATAAACCATACGTCCAAGTACACATAAAACTTTTAAGCAATGTCAAATAAAATTCTGCATCGACATATACCAGTGTATGTAACCTATGCGAACGTGCTTGCAACGTATACAACCTATGCCTAACATACCCCTAGCGTATGTCAGTGTACACCAGCGTATGAGTGATATTTTTCATACGCTGGTACCATATGCAATGGTGTGTCCGGGCCATTCGCAACTATGCAATGTAACCACCATGTTAGATGGGGGGAACTAATCTTAAATATTTCAATATGTTTGTTAGTTGACATTAGTCCTTTTGGGGTCGAATTCAGCAAAACACAGCCAATGTTTATGTGATAGTAATTTAATACAATCCAAATTTAACTCAATTTACTACTCATACGCACATCAACAACAAGTGGTAAACATTTGCATACATGATATGCATATTTTTTTAATTAAAAATGTGCTGAAAACACGTATCAATCTACGTATGTATCAAATGTTTTCTAATATTATCCAGTGCCATGTTATCTAACTTTATCTGGTGCCTGTATTTCATGGTTTCGCCTGTTATCCGGTGTCTGCGAAGTCAATATGTGACCCTTTTAAACGCAAATGCTCAAGTGTCAGCAGTTGCCTGTTATTTCCAACGATTTTATTATAAATATGAATGATTCTTAAACCATTGTAAAGCAGAGGTAGTATATGTTATTTCTCTCCAGTAAAAACAATGAACAATGTTGATGTATATCAATAGCTAATATACCATTATGTTCCGTGAACAACAGTATTTGGCTTATTTATGTGGTTTTTAACCAACATTATCGAAGACAAATTTCAGTTATTAGATTGGGGTATGTCGTTGGGCGGGTTGGCGGCATTACCACTCGTTTCCGCTCTCTAACTTGAGAACAGATTGAGCTATTGTAATGAAACTTCATACATAGATACCTTATATTGAGACCTTGCTTGGGATCTCATATGGGGTGGGTGGGGTCAAGGTCACTGTTACTAAAAATAGAAAAACGGTTTCCGCTCAATAACTGGAGAATGCGTCGTGATTTTTTAATGAAACTTCATAATTAGATACCTTATATCGAGACCTTACTTGGGATTGCATATGGGGTGGGTGGGGTCAAGGTCACCCTTACTTAAAATAGAAAAACGGTTTCTGCTCAATAACTCGGAAACGCATTGAGATATTTTAATGAAATTTCATACATAGATACCTTATATCGAGACCTCGTGGGATTGCATATGGGGTCAAGGTCAAGGTCACCCTTACTTAAAATAGAAAAACGGTTTCTGCTCAATAACTTTTAAATGCATTGAGATATTTTAATGAAATTTCATAAATAGATACCTATATCGAGACCTCGATTGGGATTGCATATGGGGTGGGTGGCGTCAAGGTCACCATTGCTAAAAATAGAAAAATGGTTTTTGCTCAATAACTTGAGAATGCATCAGGATATTTTAATGAAACTTCATACATAGATACCTTATAATTGAGACCTTGCTTGGGATTGCATATGGGGTGTGTGGGGTCAAGGTCAAGGTCACTGTTACTAAAAACATAAAAACTTTTTCCACTCAATAACGTAAAAATGCTTTGAGATATTTGAATGAAACTTCATACATAGTTATCTTATATAGAGACCTTGCTTGGAATTGCATACGGGGTGGGTGGGGTCCAAGTCACCATAACGAAAAACGGTTTCCGCTCAATAACTTGAGAAAGCATTGAGATATTTTAATGAAACTTCATACCTAGATACCTTATATCTAGACCTCGCATGCATATGTGGTGGGTGGGGTCAGGGTCAAGGTCAATAAAGAAAAATGGTTTGCTCAATAAATTGAGAACACATTAAGATATTTTAATGAAACTGTATATATAGATACCTTATATCTAGACCTCACTTGTGATTGCATATGGGGTGGGTGGGTCAAGGTCACCATTACTGAAAATAGACAGTTTCCGCTCAATACCTAGCGGTATCCACTCAGTAACTTGAGAACGAATTTAGATTTTTAATGAAACTTCATATGTAGATATTGAGACCTCACTTTTGCAAGATCAAGGTCACTATTTCCTAGCCATAGGTGTTTGACCTTCACCTTGCACCCAGAATTGCTTTCATTATTGTGCTGACTTTTATGCATTTCGTTCGATAAATTTGGTTTTCTAGGAATTTCCACGTTTCTTGTGTTGCCATTTAGACCCGGAATACATAGATTGTTAAGCAGTTTGCATTGTTTATTTTCATGTATGATCTGGTGTAGTTTTTAGTATTAGCCGGTAACGTATAGTTTTTTTCGGGTATTATCCATTTTGTTTGCACCGTGAATTATGGCCAATGTGGGATAGTATGCTGCACACAAGAAACAGGTCTGTAGCTTAAAGGTCAAGGTCAATAAGAAACATATTTTTGTTTTGAACCATGTAAAGTACCTACATAGAGGGAGCCTTCTGTAACTTGCAACAAAGTGTCTACCATCATGAAACGATGTGTCCCAGACAAGAAAAAGGCCACTTACAGGTAAATTATGAAAATGAAGTTTTTGTAGGAAGCAAAGGTTTTGTCCAACATGAAATGATTCTGAAATAATTTGTCTGAAGAGGTTGTCATTATAAGAGAAACCAAGGACCAGGTCTGTAGCTGAACGTTCAAGGTCACTGTTCATGGTGAAAGGTCAAAATAGTTGTCCAGGGCATATAATGTACTCTTTCGTTGTCATTTCAAGCCTGTTTTTCTTCTAATGGAAGTGATTTTGTCAGTCAAAACATTGATCAGTATCAAAGCACCACAAAAACTACAAACCTCTTCATCTGTGTCAAAGCCGTATGTGGGGGTATTAAATCAACTTTAGTGATAGCTGTCGTTTAACTTGGAGTAGCAACTATTCCGACAGTATTTAATTGATTTGTTGGGGTTTTATTTGACGTTATCTTTGATAAATGATTTTATTTTTCATTCAGATTAGCCCAAATCTTAAGTTTGTAATACTGTATAGCGCAAAATATCTGCAGTGCAAAATGTTTACGTTTTTAAGGGTTTTAAATTGGTAGTGTCATAAATTGGCACCATCTACATCAACCGCCAAATTAAAACCATTACAAATCGATTTGCACCTACTTTTTGTAATAATATTGACAAGAAAAGGTATGATACTGATGCAGCTGATTTGTTGTTGTTTCCCGTAAGTTCTTGCATTCTTTAAAGTCATGATATACTCCTAATGATATACACTGTATTACATGTCTGTTATCGTTCATTGTAATCTTCCACAGTTATGACAAAATGTTTAACACAAAAGTAGTTACATAGTTTTCTCGTAGACCTTACATTCTATGTGGGTTGCTATGTAATATTTTCGCGAACATATTTCGATTGTGTTTTTGAAAATTTTACGAACTAATATTTTTTCAACGGGTTTTTTAAGCGTTATATTGATTATTCTTATTTTGACAGGATTTTATTTCATATGCAGGTTTTTTGTTGGTGTGTAGAATTGGCACTATCGTGGTTGACTTTAAAGATAGCCAAAATTAATCCCCCGCCAATAATAGTTCTTGTACAGTACTGTATTTTATCACAGTAAGGTGCAATGTGTTATCAGTGTGCATAACTGGAAGGTAAAAATAGGCTGCTTTCGTCAGCAAAAACGGTGTCATATGCAATTTAATATCTTGACTTGATACAAACTACATGTAATACCGAAGTAAAGGAGACATTAAACCTTAATAAATATTTCAAGCACAGTTTGGCACAAAGTATCTACTACATTGACTATAATACAGATTCCTGTTGAAGTCCCCTGCTCATATATAAGAAGGACATGGCACTGAAATTTCTCCATCTGATGGCTTTGGCTTCCTGAAAATCAGACGTACAGCCTTGGTTAACCATTGTACAGTTTGCTGAAAGGCACAGGGTCCACTTTAAATGAACAGTCTTTCTAAAATTATTTAGAAAATTATATATCTGTATTTTGAATTTAAGTATGTGGATAAAACATAGTACCAGTATTCATTGCATTACCATACTGTAAATTAATTTTTAAATGTTATTTGCATTTTCTGAAAATGTATATTTGCTGATATTGTGAATAACCTTGACATGTTTTTCATACATTGACGTAGTGGAAAATGTGGAACATGTTGGGTTTGTATTGTCAGTATGCATTACTGATGACTTTGTTAACAGTTTAATGCGGACATGGTATGAAACACAGCGTGTAATACGCATGTTTTCCGATTCAGACAGTTCAGCATGGCGTAACACTAATCAGATAGGTAACCATACCAAGTATTGATACCAAAACGGTTTACAACAGTTTACATGGTTGACAATATTTTTTTCGGATTCTTCAAAAACGTTAAATCTAGTGTAGTATGTACATGTAGCAGGGAAAGTCCTAAAATACGGTTCCAACTAACTGTTGATATTCCAGTTTCACACATACTGTAGCAACTTCTTTCAGAATCACCAAGAGATTTGTTTGTTTGGAGGGTTCCAACAAATTGTCTTTGGTGTTGCATCGTGAACAAAAACTGATCTATTTTGCAGTGGTGTAATAGATTTGGTGTCCGCCTTGCTATAAGGAGACAGGAGTTCGATCCCTTTACTATTTTGTAATGTTTTAAATAAATAAATAAAACAGTGTAAAACCTACGATTGTGTGTCCAAGTATTTATAAGAATGTGATTTTTACTGCAACTGGTATAAACTAAAATATAAAGTTACACTATAATGATAGCTATAAGAATCACAGGGTGTCTGGCAATCATTGTCATGCCCACATGTATTGTACAAGTCTTCAGGTAAGGTTTTCAGCTCCACTGGCAAAAGGCCAGCGAGATTATGCCATAGTGGTTTGTCCATCAAGCCATCCTAAAAAACTTGTTTGTTTGCGGTAGCGCAACCCAGAATTTTCAAGGTGAGTAGGTAGGTGGATTTTTATTATATTTTTTTAGCTCACCTGAGCACAAAGTGCTCGGTGAGCTATTGGTATAGGGGACCTCTCCGGCGTCTTCCGTCGTCAAGGTGCTGTCAACAATTTGGACCGTTATCGCGATAAAAACTACATTTTTTATTCAATCTTGACCAAAATTGCACCGTTTGTTTATGACTATACATAATTAGACGAGTTCGATAATGGGCCCATTCGAACCGGGAACACCAGAGTTATTACCCCTTTTTCATGCAAAAAAAGTGCAAAAGTGCCCTTTTCCAACGTGTAGACTTTATTTTCCATCCAATCTTAACTAAACTTTAGCAGTTTGTATATGACCATCAGATCTCTGCAGACGTCAAAAAAAATGTGCAAGATTGTTTTCAAACACCGGAGTTATTGCCCTTTGTTTATTAAAAAAAATATACAAAAATGGACATTATTCAGGATAGAGAAAGACATTTTTCATCCAATCTTCACCAATCTTGCAGTTTTTCTATTACCATGAGATTACAGTTGAAGTCAAATATAAGCAAGATCGGACCAAAACACCAGAGTTATTGCCCTTTGTTTGTGAAAAAAATATGCAAAAATGGACATTATACAGGATAGAGACTTCATTTTTCATCCAATCTTTACCAATCATGCACAGTTTATCTGTGACCATAAGATTAAAGGTGAAGTCGAATATAAACAAGATTGGACCAGAAAAACCTGAGTTATTGCCCTTTGTTTGTGAAAAAATTATGCAAAAATGGACATTATTCAGGATAGAGACATTATTTTTCTTCCAATCTTCACCAATCGTGTATAGTTTGTCTATGAACATAAGACTACAGGTGAAATAGAATATAAGCATGATACACCAGAGTTAATGCCCCTTGTGTTTTGAAAAAACATCAACAAGTTATCAATGATTGGCTTGCATACACGATTTTTGATCATTGTTGACCAAACTTACACAGTTTGCGCATAACCATAAAAATTGATTGATAAAATTTGATTTCCAACTTTGATGTCTTCAGAGCCTGCATTAACATCATTTATCATCATTGGAAAGAACATTATCAAAGAAAAAGGAAAACTTTACCTGATAGCACAGCTGTTGCAATTATCGCATTGCAACTAGTTTTCCAAAACATCAAAATCTACTGTTTGTACATTTTCCAGAATTGTCAATGATTTGAGAACCATTAGCAAAGAAACGCACATCCACTACCCAACTCATACTTTAGTTAGCCCATTGCACTTACCGATGTTTTAAATCAAAATTGATCCTACCCCCACTGTGTATTGTTCAGATACCTTAATTTTCAAACCTGTAGCAACAGTATGGTCTTCATCTGTACCAATTCTCAGGTGAGCGCTTCGGGCCATCATGGCCCTCTTGTTAAATTTTTTTTGGGGGTGGGAACAAATGTAGACGACTCTTAGACGTGGACCAAATTGTCTAAACACAAAATACAATAGCACAACACATTGCTTAGTGTATGCCAGTAGCATATTCTTTGTTCAAATTGGAAATATTATTGCAAGGTTATTAGAATGCAGTGTTTAGTTAATATAAAAATGTTATGAATTAATTACGAACAAAATATGATGAATACATAGCCACTAGGTTCGAAAAGAAAAACAATTTGCTTCACGGACGCCTATAAAAACTTGTGAGTTGGACCCAATTTCGTGAGGCTGTCTGGCTAGCACAGTGGTTGGTACACTTGCTTCTCACGTAGGCGTCCGGGGTTCGCTTTCCACTCCCGGCGCATGTGAGTTTTGTTGGTGGTCACCGTACCGGACAGGTGGGGTTTCCTCCGGGTACTCCGGTTTCCCCCCACAGCACAAGACCACACCAAAATTAAAATATCTTTCAGTAAAAAATAAATAGCTGGAAATTGCAGCTATGAATCAAAATTCGTCCCAACTTTCATGAGTCTCCAGTAAGTTAATTAGGTAGGAGTGCTGGGACACACTTCGGGTCCTCACATAATGCAGCCTCAGGCGCGGAAGGACATCATAAACTTCGAAATACAAATACACACACACACCGATTTCGTGAGTCAGTCGCGTTACCGCAAACAAACAATTTTTTAAGGATGGCCTCATGCGTGCGCCCATGTGTAAACTTCTCGTTTAAACCAGTAGGTCGACTTTGATAAAACTGAACATAAATGTTCCTTGGGTGGTCCTCTACTAAAGTTGCTCAATTGGTCCGGTCACAAGATAGCCACACAAGATGGCTGTCTGAGCTATAAACATCTCCTAAACCCCTAGGTAGATTTTCAAAAAATTTCACAGAAATGATCCTTGGCTAGTCCTCTGTTTTTAATCTTGTCAGAAATCACTGGTTGAATTTCAAATGAATAACACAGACATGATGTTTGGGTGGTCCTTTACCAATGTTGCTCAAATGGTTTCGCTCCGTTGCAAAACATGGCCGCTGGGCGGGTCCATTATTCCTAATATGGGAATATTTTTAACTTTTAAAATCTTCATTTCAGAAACCTCTGCTTGGAATTCTAAATAATTTCACAGAAACATTCCTTAAATGGTTCTCTACCAATGTACTTTTAATTACATTCATTGGTTAACAAATCATGTCTGCAAGAGAGTGGGGCCGTTTCCCCTTATATATCATATCAGAGTCCGTTTGCTTCTGACATTCCTTACCTAATAAGCCAGTGGAGCGATACAGGCACTTGTATGCCTCTTGTTTTTGATCAGCTGTAAACATTATCTGATTAATGCCCTGGACAGAATTGTTGTCAATCCCATGTTAGTCATATTTAGTCATCCAAGTGATAAGATAGATGTTTAAATGGAAATACTGTCTTAAAGTTTCTTCTCATATATTTGTAAATTTTAAAATGTCATTGAATGGCATAGCTGCAAACTATAAGGCATTTGGACAACTCAAATTAAAAATTCTGTTAAATTCTGCACAATTTCAAACTCAAAATTCTACCAACCTAGGCTGGACTGATTTTGGTATAACAACATACACTGTCATTGTTATGTCAGTGAAACACATAATTTCCCATTTAAGCCATGCAAAACATGAAAAATGGCTAAATTCAGAACAAACAATTAACACTGTCTTCCTATAGTGTGTTAAGTCTATGTTTATGAGGGATATAACCTACATACATACTGAAATATTCTGTTTGTTTGATATTGTATTATATAAAACACTCATCCTCCAAGTAAAACAGTTCATAAATATACATTTTATTTAAAAACTGTAAATCATGGAGTAACAGATTAAATCTGAATATTCATCGTTAAGTTTTGGCAAGCTGCACGATAGTCTCAATAAACCATGAGGAACTTTGTTTAGTTTCGCCTTGTTGAAAATGTAAACATAAAATGATTACTAATTTCTTAAATTACAATTTTTATGATAGAAAATTGACTTGTAGTTTCATTCCAAATGCATTTTTAGCTTGACTTTTCACAGAATAGTTCGAGCAATACTACTCACCCGTTCGTCGGCGTCACTGTAATGCTCTTGTTAAGGTTTGCGTGCAACAAGTCCATATCTCTGTAACTACTACAGATATTCAATTGAAACTTCACACATGTCTTCGGGGTCATTGTATGAGGTCACTGACCAAGGCTCATAACTCTGATTTGCAATTTAGCAGAATTATGCTCCTTTTTGTACTTAGAAAATCAGGTTAAAGTTTGCAAGCAATAACCCCATATCTCTATATCTACTACAGATATCCAATTGAAACTTCACTCATGCCTTCAGGGTCATTATATAAGGTCACTGGCTAAGACCCATAGCTGTGACTAGCATTTTAGAAGAATTCTGCCCCTTTTTGTACTTAGAAATGTCAGGTTTAGGTTTGCATGCAAGAGAAAATTCAGTTTAAGGTTTGCGTGCAGCAAGTACATATCTCTATAACTACTACAGATACTCAAATGAAACTTTTCGCATGTCTTCGGGGTCATTATGTAAGATCACTGGCCAAGGCACATAACTGTGACCAGCATTTTAGCAGAATTATGCCCTTTTTTGTAGTGATAAAAGCCCATAACTCTGACAATGCGGTTGAATAGTCGAGCGCGCTGTCCAGGAGTGAGACAACAGTTACTCTTGTTTTATGTATCTGTCTGATATAAATAGATTCTTAAATGTATTCACAATATTGCAACGTCTTGTATGTGCCTTTAATGAAAATAATGGAAGAATTTCTCTGATTATTCTGTGTTGCATTACAAACTTATAATTCCACATTGTCATTTTGATGATTGTTCATAAATTACACATAACTTCAAATAATTATTTTGCTGGCAGGAGCGTCATGTGCCTACTTTATTAATACTGTTGTTTTCCATTTGAAAATTGTGATAATTTCTTAAAACTGTATTTTTATAACCCCAAAAACACAGTTTAGGTGGGGGGGGTATATAGGAGTGAGCTTGTCGGTCTGTTGGTTTTTCGTTTCCGGATGATAACTCAAGAAAGGCTGGACATATTCAAATAATTTTTGGAACACATGTGTAACATCATAGAATACAGGTCAAGTTTGATGTTGTTTTCAAACCACTAAATTTTGACTGAGTTATGGCCCCTTTTCAACTTAAAATTCCCTAAAAACATGGTTTCCGGATGATAACTCAAAAAAGGTTTTGACATATTCAAATAATTTTTGGTACACATGTGTAACATCATAGAATACAGGTCAAGTTCGATGTTGGTTACAAACCACTAAATTTTGACAGAGTTATGGCCCCTTTTCGACTTAAAATTCCCTAAAAACATGATTTCCGGACAATAACTCAAGAAATGCTTGACATATTTAAATAATTATTGGAACACATGTGTAGCATAATAAAATACAGGTCAAGTTTGACTTTGGTTACAAACCACTAAATTTTGACACAGTTATGGCCCCTTTGTGACTTAAATTCCCGAAAAATATCGACAGTAACTCATGAAAGGCTTCACATATTTAAATTATGTTTGGTACATAGGTGTATCATCATAAAATACAGATCAAGTTCAACTTTGGTTACAAACCACTAAATGTTGACAGAGTTATGGATTCTACTGAAATAAAATTTTTCCAAATACACTGTTGACCATTGACAAATTAAAGCATTCTCTCTCTGTCCATTTCTTTCGAATGGATGCCATAGTTTTGTGACAAGGCCATATTGTGGGGGTATATCCGTCACTTATGTGACAATTCTAGTTTTATTTGTATTTACATGTTATGCTAATTTCTTAGTAAACCCCTCCATTTGAAAACTATTAATTCCCAAAGTTTGTCGTCAGTGTTTAGTTTAGTTGTATAGTTAAGAAAAGTTGCAGTCGCTAGATGATGACTGACAAGCAGGTGGCAGTGCAGAGGTCACAAGGGTGTAATGGATATGGTGTCCGTCTTGCGATTAGGAGTTCAATACTTGGAATGATCGTTCTCAAAAGACCAAACAAGAAATGTCTTTAAAAAAAAGACAATCGGCGTTTAAATTAATATTAAAATGTCATTTAAAAATTACCTAAACAGACGGCCAAGATGATCGGTTACGTGACTTCTCAGACCCCAGATTTTTTGGTCCCCACCAGTATTACGAGACTTATTGGACCCCAGATTTTTCGGACACTATAAGAAAACTTCTCGGACCCAAAAGTTAATTTGGGATAAATAAATTAATTTAAAAATTAAATAAAATTATCATTAATATACATGCTGTCAATAAACCAATCATACAGCTCCAAGTTTCCACCAGTGATATGTGAATAACCACAATAATTTAGGTTAACATAATTGTTATCTGAATTTGTCAAGCCAATTTAACAAATTAACAATGTAAGAAAATAATTTAGGAAATGAATTAAAATTATTATGTATCAGATGAGTCTATATAGTTATTTATAGTACGGGTAATACACCATTCATGTAAGTTATCTAATATTATAACGATTTGAAGTCAAATAAGCATTTATGCTGTGTATCCCAATACAAAGCAATAGTCAGGGAATATTCAGCAATTTTTAAAATGTTAAGTCTTTATTTTTGATAAAATAAAAAATCATTAGACTATGACGATTTTAATTCGACATATTCCGAATCATCTTTCATAACATTTTATCTATAGAAAATGTAGCATCTTTTTATAGATTAAATAACATCTACTGGAGAAGTTGATAGAAAGATGCAGTTATTCAATTCTAAATAATCTTTAATAAATCGTAACCACATTTTTATTTCAAATTAACAGTAAGTTTATAAATATAAATTCCCCATTTTTGAAATTTTTAGGTTTATGATTCTCTGAAAGCCATTATTGATGCAAGTACGAGTATATTAACACAGCTATTACAATGGTTGCTAGCTATGCGCACTATTTTTAGAATGACACTAGTGTTTCTGGAATGTGATGAACTCGCTAGAATCAGTGGGCTACACATGGAACGGCAACACTGTGAATGAGATTTATAGAGCGAACCGCTTACATAAATGTAGGCTAAACAAAATAGTTATTTCATTACTTGAATTAATATAGCATTCTGTTTATGGCGTACAATGAGAAAATACGTTCATAATTAGCCTCAGTTCTATAGTATACGTTGAGGATATGTTTATAACTTCATTTTAACCGCTTATGTAAACAATTATGTAAATTTTTAATCCCCAAAAGTTTGCAATAGTTATTGGTATACGTTAAACCTTTGTTTGAAGTTTGCATTCACTAGAAATAGAAAATTTGCCCAATTCTATTGGCATTCAA
Source organism: Congeria kusceri (assembly GCA_027627225.1). Classification (NCBI taxonomy): domain Eukaryota; kingdom Metazoa; phylum Mollusca; class Bivalvia; order Myida; family Dreissenidae; genus Congeria; species Congeria kusceri. The sequence goes on from JAPFQT010000189.1 coordinate 192,019, forward strand.
TTTTCCCGCTGCATAATTATCGCAAGAAAATCTGGGTCAAAAGTGATCTTAGACAGCTACGCCGAAAAACCTGATCTACCCAGGAAACGAATGTACTCAATAGTGTCTCAGTCAGCCTTAGAACACTGATCTACCCAGGAAACGAATGGACTTAATAGTGTCTCAGTAAGCCTCAGGCCAGAGTTGTTTATGTATTGGTTCTCTGACATTTTTGAAAGAGTCCGTTTGGAGGAGGGAACAAAAAATGAACACAGACTTGAGTAAATTAATGACTAGAATTTTACATAAGACATAAAAATCTTTACGAATTATTACTTACTAAAATCATATTACACACCATTAACTTAATCACTGCATGATAACCATGACATTAAATACCAATAATAATAACATTAAAAGGCACCGTTTATCATATAAAAACTACTGTTAAAATATACTCACACTTAAATACAGTACGTCACATATCGCTGGACAGTGGCCATATTATATGGATAACAGCATTTTTAATGAGGTGAAAACAAACTGAATGATATATCCACACTAATGAAATGTGTTAATTATAATATTGATATAAAATTCTAAATGTGTTTTTAATGCAATGATTCTAGGAGCAGATTATATGAATCATATAGCGATATACGATCAGAATGCTTGTTACATAAAATTAAATAATTTCTTCAGTGTTTTTTTTTTCATTCCGTGTTACAGGTTGAAACCCTTTCAAAGGGTCATTTTTATTGTATGGGTTACATTCTACAAATTTTTTGTTGCTTTTCGGAACAAAAATGGGTGGGCGGATCCAAGAACCTAGAAATCAACAAACACCCGCCTTAGGCTTTCAATAAAATCAAGCTTAAATAAATAGGTTTAAACTTAAAGCTGGTGGCAGAAAATGTAATGCTTTTTAGTTGTGTAATGGACAGGTGGATTGTTTAGTAATATGAACAATGGTGTTGGAAAATGCAGATATCATTTGAATGCACATATTTATCTATAACCATAATTATCAAATAGAAAATATCTCATTTCTGGAAGGGAAAAGTTGAATCAGGTGAGGTTTAGAAAATGTAAATAGGGCGAGCTTTAGCGATAAGAAGCTCTTAACAAGATAATGCCATATTTGGATAAAACACTCTATGTGAAAGCCAGATAATCTGTTGTCAAGAAGACCGACCACACACAGTTTTATCGATGAAAAACGGCAATTAATTAGACAGATATTTCATTTGTATATGGTGTCAACTTGTTGAAAGCTGTGATTGGTCACGTAGGAATGTTTGCGATTTATATGGGTTTAAACTTGCTCACTCTTTCTCATTTATTGAACAAACAAAATAACTGGATGGCAATCTTATCTATGAATGCCTTGACATTAGCATAAAATATTAAGTACTTAAATTTGTATGTGTATTTTCAAATGCAACAAGTCCATATCTCGGTCACTAGTACAGATATTCAATTAAAACTTCACACAAGTCATGTCTTTGGGACATTATGTGAGGTCATTGACCAAGGCCCATAAGTGACTGTAATTTAACAAAATTATGCCCCTTTTTACCCAAATTTTTCGAAGACAAATTTTGGTTATTATTTTATATTGGCGTATGTCGTTGGGCAGCCAGGTGGGCAGTCATAGCACTTTTCGTTTCATTTCTCTACTTCGAGAATGGATTGAGATATTTTAATGGAATTTGATAGATACCTTATATTGAGACCTTACATGGGATTGCATATGGGGTGGGGTTCAGATCAAGGTCACTGTTACTAAAAATAGAAAAGCGGTTTTTGCTCAATAACTCGATAACGGATTGAGATATTTTAATGAAACTTCATAAATAGATACCTTATATCGAGACCTAGCTTGGAATTGCATATGGGGTGGATGGGTCAAGGTCAATGTCACTGTTACTGAAAATAGAAAAACGGTTTCCTCTAAATATCTTGAGAACCCATTGAGATATTTTAAAGAAACTTCATACATAGATACCTTACATCGAGACCTAGCTTGGAATGGCATATGGGGTGGTGGGATTTAGGTCATGTTTATGTCGCAGAGTTATAAATATGATTTGATTTTGATTGTTTGCATTATAAATTCATATATTTTCATAGTAACAGTATTATAGAATTTATATATTCTAGCATAATTAAGAGCATGAATTGTTAGGATTTCTTTGTCTACTGAATAGCAATAGTGAGTTACTTCTGACCACATGTTTAACTTGATATAAATTACATTGTGTTAGTTACAGTCTGGGAAGTCTTTTCATGTTGACTTCACACTTATGATTCAGACTGTATGCTTATCAGCTCTAGGTATAAGTAATGACTGTAACTAAAGATCTAAAGATTCTTAGGCTAGGTGCTAATTAATTACAGTCTGATAGAAGTAAGGAAATAAGATACTGTATGATTGGTGGATGAGAGATAGATATGATTGGTTAGTGTGTGGGCATGACTTAATATTAGGGATGAAAGGGTTTCAGGAAGAATATAGGAAGTCAGTGAGGAATGGGAGGTGATAAGGTTAGAAACAAGAGGATGAATAGTTGGAAATATTATAACTAGGTATTGTTGAGAAAATTATGAGAATTAAGAAGAAACAAGAATGAATAAAACAAACAGTTAACGCAGCAAGCGAGTTGTGTTGTGCTTTTAATGATAAGTACACAGGTTCCCCGGTCCGGTCACATTTACTTAAAATAGAAATACAGTTTCCGCTCAATAACTTGAAAACGAATTGAGATATTATAATGAAAGTTAACACATAGATACCTTATATCAAGACATCGCTTTGGATTGCATATGGGGTGGCTGGGGTCAAGGTCACTGTTACTAAACATAGAAAAACAGTTTCCGCTTAATAACTTGAGAACGCATGGAGATACTGTAATGAAATTTAATACATAGATACCTTATATTGATACCTCGCTTGGGATTGCATATGGGGGTGGGTGGGGAGAATTACTACATTTTTTTTAAAGCGTACAGTTCAATACAATACTCAGTTTGACTGGACACTCAAGTTAGTGTTTTGAAACATCGAATATAATAATTTTCCTTCCATATGCATCTGTTAAGACACATCACGTGTGCGTGGCGCCAGTAATGGTTGCTACTTAATTTGGGTGTTTTCAACAATCTGTTAATGTAAATATATTGGGTAATGCAATTTCATGTACTTAATTTTATCAATCAGCCTTCAAATATTTGAAAAATGATTGGGTAATACTTAAGTGTTACTGCTTGGAAAAGCAATTTTACTGCTTGGAAAAGCAGATATTAGTTCCTCTGGGATGTTTGAAAAGTTATTAGAACTCATGATCAGGAATCATTTCATGGAGGATGGTTTAGTTTCCTCCCATGAATCCCACTTAAGATAATGGCTTGCTTGTACTATGAGAATGCTGAAACTAGGAAACATGTACAGGCTGGGGCTGTATTCCAGAACTAAATCTTATGTTTGGCTTTTATTAATAATTTTTCGCTTTTGACAGCTTCGATCTTGATAGGCCTTTGTATGACATTGTGCATTATTGTTATACATGTATATGACACTGTTACAAAGAATTGTTCATGACCATGACTTTGTGCTAAGGGTTCATTAATTATCATTTGTATCGTTTACATAACTGTTATAGACTATTTTATATGTAGTTTAACTTCAAATGTTTGTGTAAACTAGCCCCAGATTACATACACAGTCATCAGTGTGATTGTTGCTTTCCCATATGTCTGTATCCACATTGTGAACAAAATCCGCATCAACAGTTGAACCGTTGTTCGCATTCGCAAAATCTGTCCACAAAATCCGTCTAAAAAAATTGCTCCGTGAGTGATGCAGAAGATATGGTATTTCACTCAGCGTATTTAACAAAATGCTTTTATAGACATTTGAAAAATAGCAGAAATTGTCTAGGAAAATGCAAATAATGCAACCTATGAACCCCCAAGTATAATAACTTGGTTATAACTGGTATAATTTGTAGGTTCATGGCTGATATCCGTAAATATAAATGGTGGATGCATAAAATTACCCCAATTCACTCCACCTAACATAATCACATGAATTTTTTGCAGACGACATTTTAAAAGCTGTTTACATTCTTCTTACTTAGATGGAAGTCACTGTGGTTGTGATAGTAGTCAATTCGAGAATTCAACACAAGGTCTTACAAGGTATGATGACATTGATATCAACAACAGTCACTGTCTCAGTAGCTTGCCAACCTAATGTAGTATGATCGCAATCAAGTGTGAGGTATTTTGGTCAGTCATTGTCCGTCGTCAGTTGTTTGTCATCTGTTGTTTGTTACCAATATTTTGATTTTAACAACTTTCTTTAACCGCTGAAAAACTGGGCAAAGATTTTCATTGTTACAGAATTGTCTAGCAAATCCACATTTGATATTGTGTGTTGTATATTGGTAGCTTGGTTGTATGAAGGTCAGTACCAAGCCTAATTGTGCTTGTTATTGGTGAATTTAGATGAATCAGTTTGAGTGAGTTGTGCAATTTACTGTGCTTGTTCTTTGCAACGTCTTATTTATTTTAATGAATTAAAATTCTTGATATATATTCAGATAACTTGCCACAAATGTTCACCATGTTGAGCCGTCATGCCCATATCATTGGATTGTTCCAGTCCAACGATTATTTAGTGATAGGGGCCACCTGCTCTCCCACCAGATGTGTTTAAAAACTTTGTGCCAAGCCCTGTGCATATTACCATTTGCAAGTTGATTAATTTTTATTTTATCTCTACGGGTCACAGACCAGAAAGCTTATTCGATGATATTTTGACCATTGTCAGTACCTGCGTCTGCTAACACTTTAAATATCTCAATCATAAACTACATGGAAGAATTCAAACAAATTACACAGAAATCGTATATTGTAGGGATGTGAATTTGCTCGAAGGATTCCACTTTAAATATGGTTCTGTGGACAAATGACAGGCCTCCAATATTATGAAAAAGTTCTCGCCAACGTATTACCAAGTCTTCCATTAAGAATGGCATATAGAGTCGATATTTCAAATGTGAATATTAATTTTGTGTTTATTTCTCCCATTTGTCCATAAAATCTTTTCCAGTGGCTGACCTTTTGGAATAGACGTAAACATTAAGGAAATATGAACAATTGTTAAGTTTACCCAGTTAAAGATTACTCGGACTTGTCATTGAAAACTGAAAGGGACTTTGTGACAAATGTCAAATTAGCAATTTTTGTCACAGATTCTGAAAATTAAAGAAAATTGTTAAAACGAATGCATGAATCGCTGACATTAAGTAAATATGCACTGACTTGTGATTTGGAGGTTTTTGGTTCGATATCCTGTGGTGGTACTTTATATTTGTTTGATTATGCTTTACTTGTTATAATACTGGAGCTCTTTAGTTCAGGTGCTGTAGTATTTCCAGTTTAGATGTTTAATAGAATATTTTTAAAAATAGGAAAATCTGTGAGCAAGTCCCTATAACCAAAACAAGAGAAATTGACATAATATGCAAGAAGTAACACACTTTCTTAAGTCTTATCGAAACAAATAGCTGATTTTAGCATTCTAAAGAAATGTCCTGCATGAATCTGTATCCATAAGTTCTACTATGTTGTGTACTAACCCAAATGAGTAAGTTTGGAAATACAGCGAGCATAGCTCCCATTGACGCCTTCAAAACAAATTTTGTTGAACATTACAGGTATTTTAGATGTTTACAGACCAGGTGGAAAGTTTTATTTTGGCACAAAAGGGTAATTAGTGTTGGTTATTATGCTTATGGGTTGATACTAATAATTTGAAAATTCCGCATTTGTTTGCATCACACAAACATTTTTGTATAATGCATTTAAATGGGAGACTACGAATTTCATGAGAATCTTTTGTATATGTTTTATAAGATGTGCTCTGTAGGAACAATGTGTTTCCTATATGGGTAGAAACAATGTGTTTCCTATATGGGTGCATTGTTTTGTTTAAATATAAAAGAATAAGGTGAGAGTTTTTATGCCCTCGGCATCTTGATGAAGGAGGCATATAGTGATCATACTGTCCGTCCATCCATCCGTGAAAGGTTAAGTAGATTTTACCGTTTCGTCTAGCACCAACTCGATTACTACAACACTTGGATACTTACACAGTTGTTGGTTATGACCATTCCCTACCCACCCATATCACTCAGCTCACTTTAACCTTGACCTTGACCTAATTTGGTCTAAGAAATGGGCTATCCAGCACCGACTGGAGGCGTGTGTTTTTATCAAACACAGAATCTTATTTTTGTTTACAGTTTTTAAAATATCAACAATTTATTGTGGTTACAATCGATAGTTATTTGTGTATACATGTACAGTGAAATCACGATTATGCAAATTGCGATTATATGAAATGATGACGTACTACGAACAACAGCTGCAGTCCTGTCGTTTTGCCATCTTTATTCAATGTGAAAAAATATCTTTTAATCGCGTTTATACCCGAAATGCAATAATACAAACAATTATCGTGGTCAGATGACAATTAAATATGTGCGAAAAAGATGCGATTATACGAATCACTAACAAGATTCCGTTTTGACACCTTCGAGTGACAGCCACCATCCTGTGTTTCGCATAATACAGCATGGAAGTTGAGAAACACTGTGCTACAAATTTATCTGATAGGGCATTGCATAATTTAGCAAAATCTCACACAAGCAAGATTACATTAGATGTATATTGTTTATAAAATAATAATTTTTGAATAAATATTTAAATTCAATGTGTTATTATAGTTATTATGTTTTAATACACAGTAATCCTTAATTATGCTTATGAGTCCAATTTTGCAGCAATACTGAAATTATAGAACAATGTTCCATATTTTTGTAAGAAAGATGCGATTATATGGAAAAATGTGATTATACGAGTCCTCACAGCGGTCCCGTGACTTTTAGTATAATCATGATTCTACTATAATTCTCATAATGCTCTGACTTAATCCATGAGTGAGCATCTATGAAATAATTGTGGTCTTACAGCGTCTGTCAAAGTTTTAATTCGGTAAAAATATAAAGCATAAGCAGGAATTCGCTCTCTCATATGCATTTTTGTATATTTGAGAATTCTTCCATGTCCATTTATAATTTTTCTTCGTGTACCGCATGCTTTAAAATAGAAAATCCCTCCATGTTTGTTGCATCTACTGCAAACATGTTTGCAATATTTGCATCTTTTTCTGGATCTAAAGAAAACATAAAGGCTTAATTTTTTGGTATTTATAGGTATTAAATGTGAAAGTAAAGTTCATAATAAATATGAGAGTAAAGTGTTTGCACTGGATTGTGATTACCTCCATCAGTCTAAATTGTGTTGGCTATTCGTGTATTTTACTCTTCTATTGCATTGAATATTGCAAGCAATTGTAAATGTACAAAAGCACAATCACACATCTATTAACATATTTCTCTTTAGCATATCACCAGTGCTACTTAGATCCGCTCAGTTGATAGAAAATGGGAAAAAGTTTAGTGGAAATGATATGCCTTATAACGTCCTGTGGCCCAATTATGATGTTTGAAAACTGATCAATAGACACTACACATTTTGAATAGTTAAAAAAAAAGAGATTGCCCTCGTCAATGAATTCCTTTGCGTCAATGAATTCCTTTGCGTAAAATAGTCCTGTTCAAATAACCAAAAGCTTCGTTTTACTTTTTTTTATGTACATTTAAAATTAAAATAGTTTTAATGGGGTATTTAAGAAGATACCCCAGCAGTTAAACCCACTCAGAATGGCAATTTGCACTACTGATCAATATAATGGACCATTCTTATCATTCTGTTCTTTTGTAAATACAACCTATTGAAATGCCTTTATATGCATTGGTTCTTCAGGAGACACTCAAGACCTAAACCATTCATGTTGAAATCAATGAAAGCCTTGATTGAAATTGTTGTAATGGTTGTAATACTAGTAGTAATTCAATTCAATGCAGGTATGACCTCAAAATCCGTATTGGACATATTGATAAAGGGTGCTGGGTTTAAAGCATATTATTAATCTAACTTTGTTAGGCAATTCCAAAATGTCTTGCAATTACAAGATTTTGGGACAAATTTTTAAAGGGACTGCACTACAGATGGTGTAATCGTAAAAACTAAAGAAAACTATAAAAAATACACAATTTTTTTTATATAATCATATAGAATACATAAAAAAAATAGACACATGTTTTTATTTACCTAAAACACAATTGTTTTATATAGTTTTTGTCTTTATCGGTCTAACTCACTGAGTGATTTTAAAATAGTGCTGTTTATATTTAGGTTATTACATGAGAGTTAAATGTTGTCAAGTCGCGCATACGCATATTTTTATCAGGTGCGGGTTCAAAGAAAGTTTTTCAATAAATTATACAGTTTATGACAGTATGTGATCGTGTTCTATACAAAAAATGATGGTTTTACAAATGTTTTTACTGTTCAGACGTAACTACAAAAACAGTACATTGTTATGCCTATCTGGAGTGCAGTATCTTTAATTATAAGATCCACTAAAGATAAACAATAATAATAACTTGTAAAACTAATAAGGTGGCATTTTATTTTTATGCATCAATTTTCAGAGTGGTGGTGTATAGATTTGCCCTTGTCCGTTGGATTTTTGTGTCACACGTAACTCAAAAAGTGTTACTGCTAGAGCAATGAAACTGTATATACTTATTTATCAGCATATGAACTTGTGCACCTGAGTATTTTGGTGAATTTTTTCAGACGTCAGTGGAGTTATGGCCCTTTTATAGCAAAAAAAAAAAATTTGGGACTTGTGTCGCGTGTTACTTGAAAAGTATAACTGCTAGTGATGAAACTTAATAAACATGTTCATCAGCATGTACACTTGTGCACCTGGGTATTTTGGTGCATTTTTTTTCGACATTTGTGGAGTTTTGTGACAACCAGCGGAATGTGGGGGGCATCCGTGTCCTACGGACACAAGTCTAGTTTATAGTATGTAAGAATCTTTGGAAACTATGAACTGTACATGACTGAATCATGGTACCATGGCGTGACCTAAAAAATATATGTGCTATTTATATGTATCCATAATTTGTTAGTCCTTTAGGGGTATTGAGATGGAAAAAATATCATACTGCATTTAAAGCATTTCAGCCATACTGTTGACAGTCTATTGAGTATGCAGATATTTTGGTTAAAACCATTATTGTACCCCACAAATGAAGTTTAGAGGAGGGGGGTATATAGGAGTGAGCTTGTCCATTGGTCTGGTCTGTCGGTCTGTTGGTTTTTCGTTTCCGGATGACAACTCAAGAAAGGCTTGACATATTCAAATGATTTTTGGTACACATGTGTAACATCATAGAATACAGGTCAAGTTTGATGTTGGTTACAAATCACTAAATTTTGACAGTTATGGCCCTTTATTTGACTTAAATTCCCTAAAAACATAGTTTCCTGACGATAACTCAACAATGGCTTGACATATTTAAATAATTATTGGTACACATGTGCAGCATCATAAAATACAGGTAAAGTTTGATTTTGGTTACAACCACTAAATTTTGACACAGTTATGGCCTCTTTTGGACTTAAATTCCCCCAAAACATGGACAGTAACTCGTGAAAGGCGTCACATATTTAAATTATTTTGGTACATATGTGTATCATCATAAAATGCAAATAAAGTTCAACTTTGGTTACAAACCACTAAATGTTGACAAATATATGGCTTTTATGGAAATTTTTCTACACTGTTGACCATTCACAAATATAAGCATTCTCTCTCTGTCCATTTCTTTCGAATGAATGCCAAAGTTTTGTGACAAAGTCATATTGTGGGGGTATATCCATCACTCGTTTCAAAATTTTAGTGGTGTGGTCTCAGTTGTGGAGGAAAAGCAGTACTCAATACAATTCTCTCTTTGGCACAGGACTAGGGTTTATTATTATGCCCCTCTTCAAAGAAGTGGGAGTATCTTGCTGTGCACCTGTCCGTCGGTCGGTTGGCCGGTGGCTCGGATGGTCGGTCAGTCCGTAGACCATTTTGTTTCCGTACGATATCTAGAGAACGCTTTGACCTACAATCATGAAAGTTGGTATGCTGGTTACTTGGGAGGAAAGGAAGACGCCTATACATTTTGAGGTCAACAGGTCAAAGGTCAAGGTCACCGCTGCTAAAAATAGAAAAACGGTTTCCGCGCAATAACTTGTGATCATCTAGATATTTTAATGAAACTTTATACATAGATACCTTATATCGAGAACTCGCTGGGAATAGTATAAGGGGCTGGGTGGGGTCATGGTCACCATTACTAAAAATTGAAAAACGGTTTCCGCTTAATAACTTGAGAACGCATGGAGATATTTTAATGAAACTTCATACAAAGATACCTTATATTGAGACCTCGCTTGGAATTGCATATGGGATGGGTTGGGTCAAGGTCACTATAACTAAAAATTAAAAAAAGGTTTCTGCTCCATAATTTGAGAATGCATCGAGATACTTTAATGAAACTTCATATATATATATATATATATACACACACCTTATATCGAAGCCTTGCTTGAGATTGCATATGGGGTGAGTGGGGTCAAGGTCATCATTACTAAAAATATAAAAACGGTTTCCGCTCAATAACTTGAGAACGCATCAAGATGTTTTAATGAAACTCCATACATAGATACTGTATATCAAGACATGGGTTGGGATTGCATATTTTAAAAAATTCTTAACAATGGCACATATTCACAACTTGGCTGCAAGTTGGGGGGCATACATGTTTTACAAAACATCACTTGTTTGAATAAGAACTGGAAAGTGTAATCATAGTGTAATTATGTTCCATTTGTCACTGCAGCATAGTATCGTGTTGCTGATTTCTGTCACGCAAAGAATTTAACAAAACCTGTCAAAAGTCTACGTAAAACAAATCAGTAGCAACATAGTTTTTGGAAATAAGAGCCTTTCAGTGTAGTCAAAATAGTTGGGTTATTTTGTAAGCCTAGTTGGCACTTGAGTACTTTTAGTGCATATATAATGACATGCTGTTATACATATATTTTGATACATATGTTTTGTGTGTATTCAGATACCTTTGAAAGTCTGAACAGATGATGAATGATTTATGGTCCAATTATTCTTATTACTGAGGGGGAGTTTTATCTAAGTGTTATCATAATTACATACAAAATCGACAACACCTTGAATGCTACCATTCAGAACTGACATTTCATGTCAGTGCTATTAGGTCGATTCTTACGAAGGCCACTAGCTTTACTAATGAACAATTCATAACAAAAGCAGATAATAATAAGTGGTTGCATATTTGTTTGGTATTTGCTTTGTAATTATAATTGTTGGAAAATAAGTGGCAAACCAAGATTTATTGTGTGAGAATTGGAAATTGCATTATTTTCATGTCATGTTACAGAATTGTCCTTCACTTGTAGCAAATTGAATATAATTTAGTCGAAGTTTCTTCAATTTGGCTATAAAATTCTTCATATTTTGCGCGTTTATGAAAATATGTTTTACATACTATGTTGTGGAAAAATTTAATATGTACCAACTGAAACACTTCAAATAGCCGAGTGCGCTGTCCTCTGACAGCTCTTGTTTGTGGACAAATTCAGTAATTTATGGAGAGTACTGGTCTTTCTTTATTGCATAGAAGAAGTTCTGTCATAAATATGATTTAGGCAGACCCTTACACTGTGATGGTGTACAAAGGATTACAAATCAATAAAATTCAGTGGTATGGCCCAATAATCCAACTAATTTCATTTTCAAGTTGTAATAGCTATACTAGTGTATCTGTTCCTATTATTCTAGGACATTTATTTGTTGTTGCAGTTATGATTTGTTACTGTCTGCCGACATGATGTGTGTATTATTACTCATAAAGAAAGCTTATGCCTTGCTTGAATGGAAGCTTTGATCTAGTCTGATAATACAGACTCTTATAGTACCACAATATATTGTAACCATATAATGTATAGTGCCTTTTAGATGGTTAAATGAATATTTATGTAACATAATTATAAATGTTAAGCATAATAAGACGGTGTGTCATTCGCAAAAACCAGGTCCCTATGTCCAAGAGCAAGGTCACACTTAAAGGTCAATGGTCAAATATGAGAATTATAACCCACAGACCCTGTCCGGAACATAATTTTGTCCCGAATGGAAGGAATTTCAAAGAAGTTAGGCCAAGTGTTAAGCATGGTGCGACGGTGTGTCGTGCATAAGAACCAGTTCCCAAGGACCAAGGTCAAGTCTCACTTAAAGGTCAAAGGTCAAATATAAGAATTTAAGCCATAGATACTGCCCGGAGCATAATTTTGTCCAGCAGAGAAGGGTTTTCAAATAACTTTGCTGAAGTGCTAAGCATCGAGATGGTTTGTCGCGTGCAAAAACCAGGTCCCTTGGTCCTAAGTCAAGATCACTCTTAAAGGTCAAGTATCAAATACAAGAATTTAAGCCATATACCCTGTCCGGAGCATAATTTTGTCCAGCAGAGAAGGGTTTTCAAATAACTTGGCTGAAGTGCTAAGCATCGAGATGGTTTGTAGCGTGCAAAAAAAAGATTCTTGTCCAGGCAATAACTTTGTCCAGCATTGAAGGATTTTCAAATAAGTTTGATGACCATTATTAGACGGTGTGTCACGTGCAACAACTAGGCCCGAGGATTTTTTCTAATTACTTGACAGAACTGATAAGCATAATGAGACAGCATATGGCGTGCAACAACTAGATCCTTAGGTCCAAAGTCAAGGTCACACTTAAAGGTCAAATATAAGAGTTTAAGCAATTTACTTTGACAAAAGTATTCTTTTGCCCAGCATGGAAGAATTTTCAAATTACTTGGCAGAAGTGATAATCATTATTAGACAGCACGTGGCGTTAAGAACAAGGTCTGTAGCTGAAATGTTTAGGTCACTAATTAAGGTAAAAGGTCAAATAATTGTCTAGAGCATCATATTGTCATGCATGCTGAGATTTTCAGTTATATTGGCAGAAATGATCACCATCACCAGATGGTGTGTTGCATGCCAGAACCTGACTTGTAAGGTTATTGAATTACTTCCCTTTTGTTTATGTGTGTGTGAAGCATAATTCAAAAATGATAAAAGGCATTTTGTTTATTCTGCACAGAATGATTACGATAGCAGGTGTAAGTAAAGTTTACAAGAACCATAACTGATAATTGCACAACAATTTTGAATACTACCCTTTGTTGATTTTTTTGTCAGGACTAAAACTATTTTGTGATACCTCAACTTACTTCACAGAATAAGAGAATACATGAGCAGAAAGTACAGTATAAAAGGACAATTCTCGTTTTGCAAAATGATTTGTATGCATACAGACAAAAGCAGAGAACGTATATTCCAGACATTGCTCCAATCTGTGAATTTTGTAGACCCTAACAAAGCAGAGCTCATCGCCAATTAAACCACGAGGTCGTTATCCTGAGTGGATTAATAGCCAAACATTGGAATAACAAAGAATTGTTTATTGGTCGATAAACAACGAAAACGCAAAAATTATTTTGATTCTAACATGATTTGACACATATTTTTGCAATGGTAATGAGAACTATATTTTACTATGCTCCGCTCAGAATCGAGACTTCTTTTGGCGTTGTTTATTGTGAAGTTAAAGCGCTATAATTTTTTTCTGTGTCTACAGGAAAAGTAGTGAGTATCGTGTTAGAATTGCGAATAATTAATAAAGAAACAGTGCTAAATGTGATGGCCTTGTTTCTTCAAATAATTGACAAAACCCAATTGACAAAACTAATTTAATAATATAAACACTGGTCATCGATGACACATTTGCAGGCGCAGGAACATTAGTAGTAGACATAAAATAACAAAATTCTAATTGTATTCAGAATTCACGTTAACATATATGTCAATATACATGGGGTGTTTCAAAAGAAAAAAACATACATTAAAGCAAAATCATGCTGCAAAAAAAGATTAACCACCATAGCATAATTAGTAAAATATAGTTTATAAGAATTGTATGTTGGTATGTACACATTGATTTCTATGTTCACCATATCTTCCAGTATGTCATTGCGAGGCTGTGGAGATGAAGGAAGATGCTGTGGACACGATCTTCCCAGTAACAGGCCGACTGTTCAACAGGGCTGGTAACTTAGTTTAGTGTTATAGAACTCAATGTTTAACGGCATTTACTGTCAGCATATGAACTCATTAGGGTCTTGACATACATGCAGAGTAACATCAAATGTAGACTATTATGGGTAATAAATATGTGAGCAATATAAACCGTTTGAATGTTTATGCAAACAGTATTTATCTCTGTTTAAAAACCTATGCCAACATATTTTATAATGTTTGATTATCTACCTGCCAAAATCAACCTTCTGTTGCTTTACAAGTACAGGTGACCTGTTGAGTATTTACATTTTAAGCTCAACTATTCACCAAATACTTCGAGCTACACTACTCACCTGTTCGTCCGCATCGCCATAATGCTCTGGTTAAGGTTTCTGTAACTGTAACTACTACAGATATAACATAGAAAAGTCAGGTGAAGTTTTGCGTGCAAGAGAAAATTCAGGTTAAGGATTGCGTGTAACAAGTACATATCTCTGTAACTACTTCAGATATTAAAAAGAAACTTCACACATGTCTTTGAGGTCATTGCGTAAGGTCACTGACCAAGGCCCATAAGTCTGACCTGCAATTTAGCAGAATTATGTCCCTTTTTGTACTTAAATATTCAGGTTGAAGTTTGCGTGGCAACAACTCCATATCTCTATAACTACTACAGATATTCAATTGAAACTTCACACATGTCTTTAGTTTAGTTTAAACCTATTTATTGTAGCTTGATTGCATCGAAAGCCTTGGCTTATAAAGACACTCTTGAGTGGGTTTCCTGGGCAAACCAGTACTTGGTGTCTTTGGAAAGAACCTGAGAACCCTCCCTCAGTGGGGATCGATCCCGGGACCTCCGGTCACACGGCGGACACCATATCCACTATACCATTGAGACTTCATATGTCTTTGGGGTCATTATGTAAGGTCAGGGACCAAGGCCCATAACTCTGACCAGTAATTTAGCAGAAATATGCCCTTTTTGTACTTATGAATTGAGGTTAAAGTTGGCGTGCAACAACTCTATATCTGTATAGCTACTACAGATATTCAATTGAAGCTTTACATGTGTCTTCAGGGTCATTGTATAAGATCACGGACCAAGGCCCATAGCTCTGACCTACAATTTCGTAGGATTATCTCTATATCTGCTACAGATATTCAACTAAAGATCACACATGTCTTCAAGGTCATTATATAAGGTCACTGACCAAGACTTATATCGAGGGTTGAGCGTGTAATTATTGTATCTGCTTAACATTTCTATATCAGATACCATATTTTCACGCACAACCTCGATATGTGTGACCAGCATTTTAGGAGAAATATGCCTCTTTTTTTGTAGTGATAAAGGCTGATAACTCTTGTTAATATAAAGCTTGATTAGGTCTTCACTTATAATTATTAACACAACATCCACATGAGTGCCAATATTATTTAGTAGTATTTACACACATACAGGAACAGATGGGCGTGGCAGTGATGTACAGAAATAGATTGGTCAGCCAGGGAGTAAACAGCTGGAATGGAACTTGAGCCAGACACAGGACCTGTACCGACAGAAGTGACCATGGTTGCGATAGTTATCAAGTTGAGGATTGCAACCTGAGGTCTTGCCAAAGTAAGATGACATGGAGATCAACAACAACAGTTGCTAAAGCAGTGACACGCTGCCTAAATGTAGTGTGGTTGCACCCAACAGATTTTTAGCTCACCTGATCTCGAACTGAGAGATATTGTGGTCAGTCATCCTCCGGCGTCTGTTGTTAATTAAGAAATAATTTTGCATTTAGAGTCGTTTATTGGGTAATAAACAGCGATTTTGTGTTCTGATGCGTATGAATTAAACCACAAGGCTGTTAGTGTTTATTAGCCGATTAACAACGATAATGCAAAAATTATTTCAATTGTAACATGAGCTAGCACAATTTTTTTTGCAGTTACAATACAATCTATATTTTACAGTTTCTAAACTAATTTTGGGTTGTTTATTGGTAGTTTAACAACGGTGAATTTTTTTCTTTGTCTATAGAAAATTCTGCATGTTACATGTTAGAATTGTCATTTATTGTGAACATTTTGCTTTAAACTTGTTCTCTGAAACACTATAAGGAAGTTGAAAAACTTGAAAAAAAAATGGGCCTATATGTTCAGATTATTTCCAATAAAGTTGATCTTTACAGAAAAACTATGTAAAAAGGTAAATATAAACAAATATTTTTAAAGCAGTTTCTGCCTCACTTTGTATTTGAAGTTTGATTGTGAGTCTTCACATAATCAGTTGGAAACCACATTTGATACTGACAGTGTGTCCTTAATGTGGGTCAGACAATTAGTGTTTTAGGACAGGAGTTGTCTCCCTTTGGTTTTAATTATTGGAGATGGCATCATATTACAAGAATTAAGCAGGGAAATTGTTTTAAAAATGACTAAAGAGAAAAAGATAAAATCAG
Organism: Congeria kusceri; assembly: GCA_027627225.1. NCBI lineage: Eukaryota > Metazoa > Mollusca > Bivalvia > Myida > Dreissenidae > Congeria > Congeria kusceri. The sequence goes on from JAPFQT010000189.1 coordinate 208,605, forward strand.
TTTGCTATTTCGGCAAAAGAAAATGACAACTGTGATAAAATAGTCAGTGTGGTAAATCTCTTAAATAATAAACACTATAGACATTGATCAGTACACGTTTAAACCAACTGCATTTGGTCTGTGATAAAAACTTGTTCAATGTAACCTGATATTCAGCTACAAAACCTTTGTCACAGTGCAATATTTAAATTAATCCATACTCACGTGACCTAATACTCACTTGACAGTTTACATAGTTACACTGTTTACTGGTACATGTATCAGACCACTGAGCGTCATTTGAAGGTTATCTTGGTTTCTGTTCAGTTGGAAGTTTTTATTGCTTGACTATAATTGCCACTACATTTAATGTGTGCTTTCTGGCATATTTATTAATTTAAACAGAGACACTGTGACATTAATATTTCAATTTAATTTAAGTTGTAAAGTTTTGTTTGCTGAAAGTCAATAAGCAAAATGGCGACATTTTCTATGTCTACTGTTGCTAAAGGGTCAGATGAATTTAAAGATTTTTGTTGTTCTACCTGTGAAGAGCAGTCTATTGAAGTAGTCGCTGAATTTTACTGTGAAACATGTTCAAAGTTTTATTGTGGAAAATGTATTCATCATCATGGTCAGTTGTTTAAAAAACATTCCCCTTATGGAAGGGGAGATATGAACAAATGGCCAATTTCAAAGAAGGTGGAGGATTTTCTGTTGAAATGCGAAGTTCACAAAGATAAAAAATTGGAAATTTTCTGTGAAGACCATGGACAGCTGTGCTGCTCAAATTGTATTCTACTTAATCACAGGTATCTTATGACATTTTTGTTAAAATGATTGTTGAGATAACAATAATCCTTATTATTAGACAATTTACTTTTTAGACTAACCTGATTTAGTCTGTTTATTAATATAAACAAGAATTAAGTTGAGGACAATAACATACATGTAACGATTGGCTTGAGAACCCCATATATATATATATATCAGAAATGGTGCAGTTTTAAACTTCCAGTTTCTACCTGGATACCAATGTTTAATGGGTAAACTGACTACCTGAATGTTAACATTTTATAAAATCAATACCTATCAAGGTTAGTACAGTTTGAGATTGACTTCAATACCACTCTTCTTGACATCAGCTACACATCAAGGGTTGAGTGTGAATCTATTGTATCTGATATAGAAATGTAAAGCTATTAAAATACAGTCATACTCAGTCTTTGAAATTCCATTATTGCCTTTTCTTCACTAGCAAACAAGGTAGCCTTTATTCAAATGCTGGCATATTCATTTTAAGCTAAACTGGCCGAAGGCCAACGAGCTTATGCCATGGCGGTTCGTCCATCGTGTGTGTGTGCGTCCGTGGATTTTTCCTTTAAACGACATCTCCTCCGAAAACAGTTGCTGAAACTTCACACAGATATTTCTTGGATTGTCCTCTATCAAAGTCACTCCAATCTTGCCAGTCCGCTGCAAAAAATGGCCACCAGAGCTTTAAATAGAAATATATTTACATGACATTTCATCCTCAACCTCTTGGTGAATTTTCTAATAATTTAGAAAAAAAGTTCCTTGGGTTGTCCTCTACCAAAATTGCCCAAATGTTGATGCTCAGTTGAAAAACAACATGGCCGCCAGGGGGCGGGCCATTTTTTTCTTAAATGGCTGTATTGAAAACTTTGAAAATCTTTGTCTGAAACTATTGGTGGATTTAGAATTTTACTGTTCCTTGGGAGGTTCTCTACAAAAGTTTCTCAAATTGTTAAGGTCTGTTGTAAAAACTATGGAGGCAGGGCAATTTTACCTTGTATGTTTTTATTGAAAAATTTGAAAATCTTGTTGGATTTCGAACTTCTTTGACAGAAATGTTCCTTGGGTGGTTTTCTACCAAAGTTGCTCAAATGGTTTAGGTCCTTAAACAAACGGCCGCCAACGGGCTGGCCAATTTTCCTAATAGAATTATATTTAAAATTTTGAAGATCTTTATGTTAGAAACCACTGGTTGGATTTCGAAGGAATTTCACAGAAATGTTCCTCACGTAGTTCTCAACCAAAACAAATTATTTTGATTTGGTTCAAAAACATGGCCGCCAGTGATTTGGGGCCGTTTTAGCTCGACTTTCCGAAGAAAAGACAAGCTTATCTACTCGCCTCGGCGTCGGCATCCAAACTAGGTTACAGTTTTTTGGTAAGCTGGTTTCTCAGGAATGGCTTGAGGGATTTCATTCAAACTTATAACATTTATTCCCCACATTAAAATGAACCTATAGGCCAAGTTTGGAAACTCTAGTTTGAAATTTGTCAAAATTATGGGCCTTTTTACACTTTGAAATTTTACGTATTACTATATGGACAGGTTAAAGTTTTTCGGTAAGCTGGTTTCTCAGAAATGGCTTGAGGGATTTCATTCAAACTTAGAAGACTTATTCCCTATATTAAAATAAACTCATAGGCCAATTTTTATTACTCTAGTTTGAAATTTGTCAAAATTATGGGCCTTTTTACACTTAGAAATTTTACATATAAGCATACATGTTATAATTTTTTTCAGGCCAAAAAGGGACATTGCCAAGAAATCGCCGGGACATTTGACCGGGGCACATTAATACTGTCATTTTGTCGGAAAAAAAAAGTTATAATAATAGTTTATTGTATCTAACCTAGGTCCTATTCCGTTTCGTGGTCTATATAGTTATAGTTCAAACAGTAAACACCCAAAATGAATCACTCAAACATACACACGTATACATTTTAATCATATTTACTCAATAATATAAACGATAACATGTATTTTTAATTATGACATCAAAGAAATTACACGAAACGCAAATATAAATTCTGATTGTCAAATAAACGTATGCGTTTACAAAGGAGACTACTCCAGCAGACTTATACCTGGGCTACGTTCCACTATACACTGCGTCATTAACTGCATCAAATTTTGCGATGTGAACAATACAAGATTTAAAGAAAGTAATGGTTGTTTTTGCATCTTTAATTCTCAAAAAGTTCTCAAATTATTTTCATACTTACCTTCAAACGTTACCAGACTGAAAATGTGATAACACCTATTCTATTTAAAATCAAAATAACAACACACACAGTTACTTTTTTATTCCGAAACAATGCAACAATCAGCAGCAATTAGCGACCGCGGATATATGTCCCCCACCCTGCAAAAGTGTGACAAACAAAAGATCAATAAATCGCTAATGGAGTACCATTACTACTCCTCTTTGACACGCGGCTAGCGGGTATTGTTGTCATAGTGACCGATAAAGGGATTAACGATCTGAAGTTAATTGTTGGCCCAATGTAAGTTTTATGGTACACTAACATCAATTTTTGTGATTGACTGGGACAAAATGCATCTCACCGGGACGCCAGGACAGACCTTGCGAAACCTGGACAATCCCGGTGAGATTGGACGTATGGCATGTATGCATATAAGCTATATGGACAGGTTAAAGTTTTTCGGTAAGCTAGTTTCTCATTTTTTTGTTACCGCTCCCTAACTTGAGAACGGATTAAGCTATTGTAATGAAACTTCAAACGTAGATATCTTATAACGAGACCTCGCTTTAGATTGCATATGGGATGGGTGGTGTCAAGGTACAGGTCACTGTTACTAAAAATAGAAAAACATTTTCTTCTCAATAATTTGAGAATGTATTGAGATATTTTAATAACTCTTAATACATAGGTACCTTCTATCAAGACCTAACTTGGGATTGAATATGGGGTTGGTGGGGTCAAGGTCACTGTTACTAATAATAGAAAAACGGTTTTTACTCAATAATTTCAACACACATTGAGATATTTAAATGAAATTTAACTCGCTCAGTAACTTGAGAACGCATTGAGAATTGTATGAAACTTTATACCTACATACCTTATATCGAGACCTCGCATGAGATTGCATATGGGGTGGGTGGGGTCAAGGTCACTGTTACTAAAAATATAATAAACGGTTTCCGCTCAATAACTTGAGAATGCACTGAGATATTTTAATGAAACTTAAAACATACGTACCTTGTATTGGGACCTCACTTGCGATTGCGTATAGGGTCAAGGGTCAAGGTCACTTTTACTCAAATAGAAAAACGGTTTCCGCTCAATAACTTGAGAACGCATTGAGATATTTTAATAAAACTTTAGACATAGACACTTTATATCGAGACCTTGCTTGGGATTGCATATAGGGTGGGTGGGGTCAAGGTCACTGTTTCTAAAAATAGAAAAATGGTTTCCGCTCAATAACTTGAGAACGCATTGAGATATTTTAATGAAACTTAATACATAGTTACCTTATATCAAGACCTCGAGTGGGATTGCATATGGGGTGGGTGATGTCAAGGTCACCGTTTCTAAAAATGGAGAAAAAAAATTTGCTCAATAACTTAAGAACACACTGAGATATTTGTATGAAACTTTATGCATAGATAGCTTATATCGAGACCTTGCTTGGGATTGCATACGGGGTGGGTGGGGTCAAGGTCAAATTTACCATTACTATAAATTTTGTTGATGTGCTGACTTTAATGCATTCCGTTAGAAAAAAAAAAGTTTTTCGTGGAATTTCCATGTTTCTTGTTTAAGAAAAAAATGCCAGTAACTCTGACAAGCACAAGAAAAGTCTAGCGCGCTGTATCCGACAGCTCTTGTTTTCTTATATGGCTTATCAGGGTCCTTTTGTTTCTGACACTCCTTACTTAATAAGCCATTGGAGCGATACAGACACTCATGTGCCCCTCGTTATATTTTATGTGCCAAAGTACGCTTAAATATCCAGTAGAAGAATATATGAGGCATGTCGTGGGAAAACTGGCCTTAATGCATGTGCGTAAAGTGTCATCCCCGATTAGCCTGTGCATTCTGCACAGGCTAATCTGGGATGGCACTTTAAGCTATGGTATTTTCCGTTTCAAGTCTCTTCTAAACATAAATCCACTATAGGCTGAAAGTGCCATCCCTGATTAGGCTGATCCGGGACGACACTTTACGCACATGCATTAAGCCCGGTTTTCCAACGACACGCCACATATTGTTTTGAAAGGGCCAATGTAAACCATCCATCTCACAAGCTTTGAACTTAGAATATGTATAACAGTTTGTTTTTTTAATATTTAATAAATATTTGCCAAATAATTTTAAGCATTTTATTATAACATTCTATATTTTGTTTCAGACAGTGCACCAAAGTGACGCTTGTATCTGAGTGTGGCAAAACCCAGTCAACTGACCTGCAGCAGTTTGCAGTGAAGCTTCAAACAATTCAGGAACAAATGAACAATCTTCAAACAAATTGGGAGACCCACATTAAGTCACTGCAGGGTTCATATGATGAACAATTACACAAAATACGAGAAACACGCAGAACAATAAATGACACTTTAGACAATATTGAAAAAATCACTTTGAAGGAAATGAAAAATACACTCACAAGTCTGCAAGCTTCTCTCAAGACTGATGTGAACAACTGCAGAAGGCTTCGTGACGACTTGAAAATACTGCATGAAGCCATTCAGGACATCAGTGATATGAGCATGAAAGAACTCTCCTTTATAGCGAGCAAGAAATGTAGCGACAAAATACAACAGTCAGAAACATATTTGAAGGAGAACTCTGTTCAGGTTAAAAGTTCACTAACATTCCAGCCTAACAGTGACATTGAGCAGTACTTGTCCAAACTTTCAGGTCTGGGGAGGATTGTACACAGTACCCAGCCATTGACAGTGCAGGGAAACCCAGACCAAGTATTGACTGTTAAAGGAAAGTCAAAGTATAATGTGAGCATACCAAGTGATTTATCATCATGCAGTATCAGTGGCATATGTGTTCTCCCTGATGGCCAGATTCTTGTTATAGACTTCAGTAATAACAAATTAAAGCTGCTGGACCAGCAGTACAGGGTGCTTACTCATTGTGATGTGTCTACTTCTCCATGTGACATGTGTCATATAACACACAGTGAAGTTGCTGTTACTGTGAATGGTGCTAACACACATGAGATCCAGTTTATCTCTGTCAACAATGGGCAGCTGGTGAAGGGCAGGAAGCTTTATTTACAACATTACTGTAGAGGTATTGCCCACCACCAGGGGGAGCTGTATGTCACTGATCCTACTGCACTGTACATGTACACGCTGAGTGGGAAACTGGTCAGCAAGCTGTATGAGGATACATCAGATAGTCTGACAGGTTAGAATCATGGCGGGTTCATCCGGATATTATTAGAAATATGTATCATAAAGTAATTGTAAGACTGCGTAGTTGTAGAATGTACGTGTGTCAGTTTAAGTTTACAACAGCAGTTAAGAATGATTTTCAGTATTATTGATTTATATGTATGAGTAGTCATGTATGTTGACTGTCACTACATGGCATGTCTATAAATAGACACTGAGTGCTTTTCAATGACGCACCTTGTGACCTGTTGTGTAAACTTTGTGATTTGGAAATTACTATACATGTATAATGACTTTTATAATTAACATTGCTTCATAACATTATATTCAATCAATAAACCTCAAATTGTTGTATTTGAAATTTGAGAAATTTCCTTATTTATGTTTATAAAATTATAAAATTAACCACAGTTACTGGCTTTTATAACAGGTGAAGAAGAACTAGATAGAAAAGTTCCAATCCCATTTGTTTTGAAACATTATTTTCTTGTAGTACAATGTTACAAACGTAACTACAGTCACAATATTGTACGTGCACATGTATGAAATACGTCAGCTAGTGTCAATTTCACTAATATGTCAATATATTGTAATCACGTATACATGTATAGGAAATCCATTATTACTACATATAGTTACATCAGCTGACACATTCATGGGTACATGTTCACTGTACCGTGTAATCGTTTACATCTGTGTAATTGTGGTAGACTTCAATTCTAACTCACCAGTCAACGTGTCAAACTTTTAGGCAATAAACTGATACAGAACCTTCCTGTCACACTAAAATATTTATTATTATTGGATTTTATGCAGATCTTTAAGACGCGTAATTGTCTGTTTAACGACGCATTAATAATACGATGTCACTGTAGTTTGTGTATTAACGTTATTAAACATTTAAAGTAATTTAATATCTTGATGTGACTCTGTTTTGCAGTACGGAGGTGTGCTGTGAGTCCCACTGGGGATCGGTTATACGTCACCAACAGGGACCAGCACAAGCTCCTCACCCTGGACAGGGATGGGTCAGTACTGTCTACATTGGAGGACCCTGTACTACGATACCCACAGGCTGTACATGTGACACCTGCAGGCCAGGTGTTGGTCTGTGGATGGGGGTCCCAGACTATCATACAGGTGGACAGGGAGGGCAGGAAGAGGCTGGCCACTCTGGCTACATACAGGGATGGAGTGGGGTACCCAGTGTCAGTCTGCTACAACAGGCACACAGCCTCCATCATTGTGGGACAAGGTGACAACAACAACATCCTGGTGTTCAAAGTGCAATAGCTTACTTTTACATGTATCAGACATTTGTATAATAACAAATATGGTTATCTTAAAATGACAGTTTGTAAGTTAGAAATGATATATCGTGTACTGTGTTATATTTCTGTGTAATATACTTTTATCATAATTATGTCAGTATGACTTTGGAGCCAATATTCTGTGTTGTTTGTATCAAATAAGTGTTTCTGCATTAGTCCTTAACTTAACAAGATATATATGATGTATTTTAAATGACAAATACCTGGTACAATTTTAATTTAGCAGTCAATGTGTGTACAGAAATATACATGTACAATGTACATGACAATTGCTATTTTTAGACTGTCATTTGTACACATATTTGAGAAATGTATTTGATCAATTAATTGAAAACATGACACTGTAATGTTATATAAATACTTGTTTTTGAAATATGAAGGATTTATTGTAATTTTCTGCATTGAAAAGACATTGATGATTTGAGTATTGTTTAGTTTAATCATATAAAAAGAAAACATGATGTTAAATTGGTTAATTGTATTTAGTTTTATACTGATGATGATTTAACATCGTTTATTATAACATTGACACTTGTGCTGGAAGTTAAGTGAAAACAATCGGACATAAATAACTGACCTGCTTGTAGTGTTGGATGCATATGCATTTTCTGTTCTGTGTAAGTGATGTATGTTAATCTTCAGACAATGGAGACAATTAAGATACATAATTATATTTCCATGTATTTAAACATTTATTGAAAATGCATTGATGACATAATTAAACATATGTGATGATTGTTGTACTGTTTTTTATGTAGCATGTTATAACAACAAACTTTATATTGTGCGTGTGAATAAAATTTTGATTCTTTCACCTTGTCTTCGGTGTCATTTATAAACATTGAACTAACTGTTTATATTATTTAAACTTGTACGTGATAACTGCGATATTGTTCAGTGACAAGGTATTGATATGCAGGTAATTATTACATTAATTAACATTAACTGTTAAAATAGCATATACAAATAACCATTTAGCCCGTAAAGTATGGAAGAAAAGATAGATACCTTAAGTGAAGGTATTATTAAACTTTGATGCTCATGCACAAATTCGCCTCGTGAACAAAAAACAGTTCTTTTTTTACGTCCGTTTGTCCGTCATTATAAAGCATGTTGAAATATAACTGTATACTTATTAAGGTAATTTTACTGTCAGTCAGTAATGGAACAGGGTAAACGTTTCTCTGCAAATGGTATGCATAAATCAAAAACGTCATGATCAGTGTTTCTCTGATTAATTTAAAGGCACTTACAAGGTCTAAAAAGTTAAACTTGTCATCAAGAACATTCCTGCCAAGTTAGATTTAAAGGCACTAAACGGTTTCAGAGAAGTTGTTAAGTAAATGGTTTACGTCGACGACAGATGATATTAATATGGAAGTCCACTCTTCTGAGTCAGAAGCTATACCTCATCTTGATTTTCGGTACTAAATTGCTCGTTTATCGCCGTATACTAAAAACAGTTTCACATGGCATCATACCCTTTCTTAAACTAAGAAACATAATTCATGAAATGTACATAATCTGAAATGAGCATATGACAGTTAGGACTAGAATAAACCAAAGTCATAGACACTATTACTCGTAGCCGGTTTATTCTAGTCCTGGATGTGTCGAGGATTGTTCTCGACACAGGCCATCATCTGGCAGGATCAAATGTTGTTTCAGTCACCAATATGTGGCGTATTTAAACATTCCCGAGTATGTTTCCTGGGTAGAACCAGTACTAAGTGTGAAACATTCACTACATTACTGTACATTCAATTGATAATTTATAGCAGATTGGAATATGCTTAGGTTTTTGTCATGTGTTTAATGTCTTAATTAGATAGAGAGACCTGAAATGTGTGGACTGATACCTGCATGTGCTCATAGAAACGAGCATCATGATCGTTAGACTGAGCATCATGCTCTTCATACGGCCTTGTACTATTTAGCATGATGCTCGGTTTTAACACATGCACAATATTGGCTGATTAATATGTGCGATAAATTGATTTATGTTTGGATATATATCATCACACAGCAAAAAACATAAGAACAACTGTAAATCTTACTTGGAATGATATATTTTATGTTTCAAGTGATATGATGGTATGTGATGTTACGTCAATAGCCCAATTTGTCACATTGACCTCGCATACCATTCTTTTCTTGAAACGTTGGTCATTTTATATAGTCCGCTAACCTGTTTTTGAAGGGGGAAACAGGAAAGGTTTCTAAATTATTAATTGTTAAACATTGTATAAAATGATCAGCATGTTGTATGTTTGGGAGGGTCTTCCTTTAGTGGTGAACATTATAAATATGGCAGATAAATTGTCTATAAAAAGTCAACAACAATCAGTGTGTTACAGTATGTCTATTAAAACATAAGAAACCAATACAGAAATATATATAGTACTACACTGCTAGGCACATGCTCTTTGTTGATTTCAAGAATCACGTGAATATCATGTGACACAAAGTTGCATTACCGTAACATCGTGTGGATAAAATGATCAACTGTAAAATATTGGTGTTTGCAATTCAGTGTGTATTTAAAATACATCAGTTAATGAACTACAGGAAAACAAGTATAACATATAATTTAAGTGTATGTTAGATATTGCATATCTATTTCTTACCTTAATGATATTTCTTTCAAATTTAAACTCATAAATATAAATTAACATGAGTTTACCAAAAAGCATGACATACACGTGCTCCGCATACTAACTAGTGTGAGACCAAGGGAACGGCATGTTTATTACGCGTAACGTCTTGTTATACATTGCGTACTGAAATATATCATAGAAACTACTGTTTTTTACACAAAGCAAGGACGAAGTGTTGTGTTTGTTGCGTGCATATGTGAAACACCCAACTAACATGTTTTTTATCAGTCCAGAAACACACATTTTATTGCATCGTCAAATTATACAATAAACTTGAGACAACCTCAAAGTTTACATACTGCTAATCGGATTAAGTTTCCAACATCAGATTCGTCAAAGTTGGAAATGTCAATTCAACATGATCGGTAAGCTATCGGTATAAAGAACCTCTTGTGCGTTGACTTCTGTCCGTCACCAAATTGTATTTCATTCACAAATAAGCCTTAATAGTTAAACCAGTGTTGACCAAATATTGACACGTAATCTGTTGAAACTAGTCAGGTCTGGCAAGTAAAACCAGTTATTGATCCTGTTTGGTAAACTAAATCCTGTTCTTATATTCCCTGTATCACCCATTTCACCACTGATCTTATTTAAACTTGCTAAATTTTAAGTGGAAAGTAATTTAATGTTTGGAGAGATAGAAATTTTTAAATAACACTTGGAATTTCAATTAGATCATTACCTTTCATGAAATGAAATCACAATAAAACTTTTGTGGACAATGAGTTAGACAGATTAGTTTAATTAATTATATTTTGTCAATACTTTGCGCAGCAAGTAGTTCTGAGATCTTCCAACCAAATTTTTATTTGTATTCCTTCGTTTACAATTTCAGTGATTGATTCCTATCCGTCCACTGCAGTCTTGCTCTGATACTTAACAACGTTGTTTGTGAGATTCTGAGGCTGATTTCTGTTGTCATGGTTGTAGATTGGGGCAAATGCATCTCTCATTTCCAGTTGCAATTCATCGCGTCTTTGTATAAAAACTTGAATCTTTGATTAAAGAAAACCAAAATCATATCTGTAAGTATTGTAGTAAGAGTACAACCATACTGAAACTGAAGGGGATGCTGCTGAAAACAACAGGACAGTTATTCTCTTGGAATTATAGTTTGTATGAATGCATGACATGGGTTAACAAGTAATGTGTTAAATACTTATAAAGTAATAAGTAGCTGGTCTAATAATTTCAGTAGAAAACTGTGACAGTAATTCCAAGTGCTGATTAATTGGGTGTTACAATTACAGGGAGAGAACTCTGTTAGACTCCTCAACCTAAAACAACCACAGTTATCTCCCCTGCATTATTGATATGAGTTGGTTGATCAACTTGTGGGGTTATTTTAAAGCAATGGTGAAATATACAAGGTTAAATACTTGAACAAAATGTCTGTTATTTTTGTACAATAACTCTGAGAAGAAAGGATTAAAGATGCAACTTTAAAGTTATATGTGAGGGTCTTAAATATGTTATAACATGAGTAGCTTAAGTCCACTAGTATCCTATATATATATATATATATATATATATATATATATATATATCATGTGCATTAATAGTAATGTAAAGACATATAAAAGTTTGAATGAAAATTGTATGCCAGATAATCACAATAAATTATATTTTGTGTTGTAACATGATATTGAAATTAATTATTTTGATTGATAAAAATAGAAAGTTAAGCCTGTTATTTTTAATACAGTTTAAAAAATTGGACTGAGGTGATTTATTAAAGGTAACGTTTGAAAAATTGCATCGATGCTCATACTTGAAAACAATATGTACTGGTTCTACTACGCAAACAGACTTAGGCATGTCTGACTACATGTGTTATACACACTAAATAACAAAATATGTTATTGACCTTGCACATGTTAATAATGCAGCCTGTTTCTGTCGCTCGTTAAGTAGCCGCCGTTCTGCAAATTCACTTAGTCTCTGACGACACCTTCGTTTCCTACAATGCCCTCCTGCAGATGACCATATCTGTTCATTACAACCTACCAGTTGCACTGCTTTTACTGTAATATGTTCCTTTTTATACAGCCTAAATTACTGTTGTAACCTATTTTAGTACTTTATTAATTGTACATGCAGTAACCGTAAATGCTCAAAATTTATTTAATCATTTTACATTTCTTTTAATGGCAAACACAGTTTAAAATCCTGTTTTATAGTTTTGTTCCCTATTGTTCATGTGTCAATAACAATTCTTTCAGTCATAATAAATGACGATGACAGTTCATGTTTGATCATGGAAATTCTCACCAATGCATCTAGCAGATGTTTAGACAATTTGACTCTTTGAGGAGTACACAGGGTATTAGTATTCACCAAACTGAAAACATTATCAGAAATGTTACCTGTTATATCTGAACCACTTTTAATATCACTTGTCAGTGTATAATGGCTACTGCACGTTGTTTTGGTAGCATATTATTCTGTGTGAATGCTTGTTGTTGTAAAGAAGTGTACTATGACCAGTTTCCTAATAAGTATGTGATATCTTCTGTTACTGATTAATGGTGATCACAGAAAAATAATGATAATGATTGTGGTTGTGGAAATGATGATGATGATGATGATGATTATGATGAGAATGAGGTTGACAATGATGATGATGATGATGATGATTATGGAGTTGGTGATTAGTCTGATGATGATCTTGTTGCTCGTGTGATGATAGTGATTCTCATCATGACGATCATGATGACAATGATAATGTTGATGAAGACAATGATGAAAATATATAATGATATGTTACTTAAATGTTGGTCAGCTGAGGTGCTTTTCAAGACGAGGATTTGTGAGTGTTATACAAGTATAGTTTAACACAATAAACTTAAGATAAATAATAGATCATTATAAGAAGATATAAAAATTTCAAAACTGTGTTTTAGAAAAAATAAAATTAATATGAATCCTGAATATCATTACATACATGTAACTGGTGTAAACTGTTAAAGGTCACCATAGAGGAGTGATTGTGCACCTGCCGGGTTAGCTCAGTTGGGAGAGCACTCGCCATGTTAGCGAGAGGTCCCGGGTTCGAGTCCCGGACTGGCTGCACTATGTTCTCACCCTGTGACCTCATAGCATTTATTACTGCATCATGCAATTGGTGTTTTACAATTGATGTGAATTGATTGAATTAATATTTTCTGATCTAGGTTCTTTTTAATTTTCTAATATATTGGTATTCTTTAAGTTTACTGGGGTTAGGGTTGAAAGTAAAATGTTATGCAGTTAGTAAGGATTTTCTCTAGCAGTTATAATCTTTAATTTTACAATTTCATAATTGATATGTTGATGGGTTAGGATTTAACATATGTTGGAAAATGTGCCACACATACTGAACCAGTTTAAAAATACATGCAAAATCTGAAATGGTCAAAGGGAGATAACCTGCTCTAGGCAGAATAATTGACAATTCTACCTGGTGACAGACTGATTTGCACAGCGATGAGTTTGAACGCTTAACATGTTCTTATTGTAGAGCTTAGTGAGAGTAAATGAAATGGATTTAGCACCACATCTGTGGGTTAAAGGGACTATGTCATCGAAAAGGGCCTCAAGGGGGCAATTTTTAGAATAAAATCGGAAATTGATAGATAAATGCTGGCATATGATAACGGTTATAACATGGTATATATAATGGGAAAAGAGTTTACGCATTCTGAGATAAAAATCAATTTATAATATGGGTTGTGTTTGTTTGCCCCTTTTCCTGTTTACATTTTGATGTCAGAATTGTGAGCATTTGGTATAACCAGAGTTAACACATGACTTCTTACCAAGCATGATGGCGCAGTTGATTAAAGCGCTGTCTACTGTCATTTCTGCGAATGGTTCCTAAGTCGTGAGTTCAATACCTGCTAGGGGTTTTAATTTTTGCTGACATTTTTGCTAATTTGTTTTTATCAAATATCTTATTGTGTATGATATTATTTTTATGTATTTAATGCTCAGTTCTTGTTAAAGCGCATTTCTATAAAATAATATAATTTATAGTGCAATAGGAAGCCAATGTTCTGATGATTCTTTAAAGAATCCTTCAATGATTAGGGAAGTAATTTCCATTAGGCCAAAAATAAAATTACTTTTTTTTCCCTTTCCCAACCGACCCACTGAAATTGCCGCGACCCTAAATATTTGCCGAGCCGGCTAGCTCAGTTGGTAGAGTGCTGGACTACAAATCCGAGGATCGCGGGTACCATTCCCAGCCCGGCCACATAACTTTTGTGGGGATTGGTCATGAAATTATTTCTACGGCCATTCTCCCCCTACCTCTGATTCAAGTAGGGCAGTTGTCAGTTACTGACATAAGTATGTGCACTCAGTACTGGTAAACCAGCTTACCCAGGAAAAGTGCGAGTAGGTTAACTGACTGAAATACTGTTGAATACGGCAAAAAATCCAAACAAACAAATATTTGTTCGGGTTTCAAGGGGGTAAAAATATTTTATGCTGCTCCGAGTACAAAATGGTATGAAACACGGTGGTTATGAATGAAACACGATGGTTAGAAATCAACCCAAGCGTGATTCCCGGCGCGCATTTATCACTTAGTAGAATTTTCCACACAGTGCTACTTAAGCGCAGGGAACCACTTTAACCTAGAGGGTGGACCAAACCATTTACGTGTATGTGAAGGTTATTAAGGAAAAAACACTCTTGATGGATTCATTGCATATGATTACATAAGATTGGTTGAGGTCCAATAATTAAGTTTTACACACCTGTACACTAATTAAAGTTATAGTAGACTGATCAGCTGCAAACAAAATGGCAGACATTGTGATCGTCAGTGAATGTTATATTTGCTATTTGCTTAATTCATAATTGTTAAATTGAAATGAAAATCTGTTTTTATTCATGAAACAATGACTATACAGCATTTCAGCATCCAAGATAGAATGCTTTTGGGCGCTTTCCCATATGTCCGTATCTACATCCACATTGCGCAAATCTGCATCTGCAAAAAATCGAACAAGTTAAAAACAGTTCGACTGTTTCCATATGTCCGCAGTCCGTATCCGCAAAGCGCATCCGCAAAAGCCGTCCACAAGAAATCGCTCTGAGCGATTTTATGCGGATGCGGACAACATGGTATCTAACTAAGCATGTTAAACATAAGGAAAATAGAAAAAATAGTCTAGACAAACATGGATAACTCAACCTAAGACTCATCCAGTACGATAACTCGGTAATGACCATTATTAATGGGTAACCTTTAAATGAGTCATGACTGATGCTGTAGAAATAATTGTTGGATGCTTTATATCGTTTAAAATCCACCACATGTGAATGTTTCCGCATATGGTTAAAAATATTTGCAGCGACCGTAATTAATTTTTTTCCTATTTTTTTTGCTTTGAAAATAGCCTACATTTGTGTAAATTGAACTACTTTAGCAATTTATTAAATGCTATAACAATATGTACATGTATTACAGACAGATTAAACCTTAACTAGATCGTAAAATACATAATAATACTAATCATGGATGTACTACTTGTAATATTTGTTATATTCTTTATATTTAAGAAATGATAGCAAATCATAATGTATTAGGGAGAAGGGACTTTATTTGAGAATTGGAACATAATGCAATGACATGTACAGAAAACCAAATTCAAGACTCAAATTTATTAATCCATATTCCGATGTCCATAAGAAACTAATCCATTCACAGACCTTCAGTGGACTTTGAAAACTGACAATAGCTACTCATATTGAAATCATAATCAATTAGCTATACATAATTTTTGTGATATAAACATGCACACATGTCCAACATATGGAAAATGTGTTTGCCAGTAATCCAATGGGCACTGTTTGTAAATCTAATGTGGGATGTGTTGTGTTGATCATGCAATTGATGACAAATGTGCGTAGAGAAAAACTAAACATATAAACTAATCTATATTCCACATAAAACTATGCAAAGGTGTGAATGTTTTTTTTATTTTTATTATTACAATGATATAAATAAAAAATGCAAGTATTATTATTTAATGCTGCCATTTACATTTGTTTTCAAAACCATTTAACTGTATATATCAATTTTCCTTAAATTATTCATAACATGTGAATAACGTCTTTTGAGTATAACAAATAGTATGTTTTGACCGTACCAAGTGGGACATGTTGCAGCTGATGCTAGAGATTGTAGAGAGGGTTCATCAGTGTTCCCTGTTCATTTCCAATCAGTCTCAATCAAACTTAGGCTGCTATTTGCTATGCAGGTCATGCTGGTATAGTTGGTTGATGTGTTCCAGATTTGAGATACTAGTTTGTCACAACATAATTGTGTTTTTCCAAAAGCTCCTGGATACATTGTTAATAGAGCTGTAAAACAATATGCGGCCAATAGTGAAGAACAATTTGTTCAGTGCCCTTCAGAGCCAATTCATTTCACAGATTGTGAAAGGTTCTGTCTTCAGTACTGTCAGTTTTCAAAGGGTTTTAAACATCACAAGCAAATGATACATTTGTAAGTTTATTTCTTTGAAAATCATTTAAACATCACAAGCAAATGATACATTTGTAAGGTTATTTCTTTGAAAATCATTTGAATCAGTTAATACCGATAATATTTCACATAGATAAAATAATACTATGTTGTTGTTTTTTTAATCGGATTATGTTGATATAAGGCCGAACACAACTCTTTTGGCATTGGTTGTTTGTATAATTAACATATTTAGTGTTTTCTAGTTCAAAATACGGGTTATCAATACGATGTAAAAACATAATATTCGGGTAAGCTTGTCAATACCCAGGTTGTGTAGAAAAGCATTATTGTGAAAAACATCTAATATCACACAAGATTACTAATAATTTAATTGGCCATAAGTGAAAATATGACATTAAATGCCCAGAACATATGCATTAATAAATATGTCTGTACGAGTGGCTGTTGTCATTCACTGTGGAGAGTAAGATTGCTCTGCATCACCCAGGCATTCACCCCTTTGCTAGTTACATGCTTATCTGGAGACCCAAGAAGATCGTGTCTGAGAAAGTGCTGAACCCGTTGCCGACAAAGAAGCTGACACAGCGTCCGTCTATGGTGCTCACTTCCCAAAGACATATGAAGCTGTCGAGACCATTCGCTGTTTGCAGTTGCTACAATAATTATGTGTTGTGCTGTCTCTATAGATATCTGGTGGCGGTGCTGGTGTTTCCTATGCCTTGTCCAGTGTGTCAGTCCTTGCCCTGTTGTTTGTTTAACATGGTCATCAGTTCATGGATTTGGACTGTTTCTTAGCGCAAGTATCTGTCATTATAGTTTGTTTTCATTAACTCAGAGTGAATGTGTTGCTGTCAATTTCCTCCTTCATTTCCGAAACCCCTCCGTTAAGATGGTGGCCGTGCATTTTTCCCTGTTCATTGTTGCCTTATAATTGCCATTAATTACCTGCATACCAAATTGGTCAAATGCTATGCTCAAAATTGTTATTGTCCTTCATATTGCCTTTATTATGACTTTCAGCTGATTAACTGCCTGGAAATGTTTTTAGTGAGCAATTTCTTGGCTTGTAATTCCTTTTATTTAGTTGCATATGTGGTCGCTGTCTGATTACACTTTGAATTCAAAGAAACCACATTTCAACAATTTGTCTAATTTTCTATAAAAACAAATTAAGGAAGTGTTTAGTTAGTTGTGGTTGTGAACCATTTGTGAGTCACATTACAAAACTGACATGTTGTTTGCCCCGCAAACAGAATAATCTGTCAGCTCCACAGACAGGGTAGGTTAAACTGATCTTTTTCACAAATACCAAGTACTGGTTCTACCCATGAAATTAACTTTCTCACATACACCAAGAACTGGTTCTCTCCAAAGAATGGACTTTCTGACATACACAATTTACCCATGAAATGGACATTTACTGACATACACCAACTGCTGGTTTCTACCCAGGAAGTGAACTTTCTCAAAGACACCAAGAACCCATTCTATCCCAGGAATGAATATTCTGACAAACCCCAAGAACTGGGAAATGGACTTTCTCAATACACCAAGTACTGGTTCTACCCATGAAATGGATTTTTTTACAAAAACCAAGACCTGGTTATACCCAGGAAACGAACTTTCTCTTAGACACCAAGAAATGGTTCTACACAGGAAATGAACTTTTTCACACACACCAAGTACAGGTTCTGCCCATGAAATGGGCTTTCTGACATACATCAACTGCTGGTTCTACCCAGAAAGTGAACTTTCTCGAAGCACCAAGAAATAGTTCTACACAGGAAATTGACTTTCTCAAACACACCAAGAACTTGTTCTACCCAGGAAATGAACTTCCTAACTTTCTAACGGACACCAATAACTGGTTCTACCCAAAGAATGGAATTTATTATTTAAACTAAGTACTACTACTCAGCAACTGGACTTGAGTATCTCAAATAATATATTCAGCATAAACTGGTTAAACTAACAATGCAAAATGAAAGTTGAAACAGTGAAACCAAAGCCTGGAGAGTTCAGGTAATACTAAGGCTTCATTGCATGTGGTGTTTATGTTGAACTGCAGTCCTTTACACAAATCTAAATATAAACTATTTACTCTAGGTTGGGTGATGGTTGGACCCTTATGCTGTTGTTCACTGCCTTTCAAACTGTTTTAACCACATGTTTAATATTAAAATGTTGCTAATTAAGAAATAATTTTCGATTTATGGTTGTTTATCGGCCAATAAACAACAATTTGGAGTTCTGATGGGTAGGCATTAAACCACGATAGCGTTAGCCCAAGTTGTTTAATAGCCACGCATCAGAACGACACAGAGTTGTTTACTGGCCGATAAACAATGATAATGCATTTTTGTTTTTTAACATGCTTTGACTTTTTTTTGCAATTGTAATTTGAAGAATGTAAGAATGATAAATAAATACAATTATACGCACATATACTAGAGTTGTGTTGTATATGCTTGCTTTTTGGGAAACACACATTCAATGCCTTCAGAAACCGATTTGTTTTGGGACCGATTTGGCCTGTGGCCCAACTGTTTTAGGACCTAATTTTCTTGACGCTAATTGGTTTCAGGTCCTATCTGTCTCTTGACCAATTTGCTTTGGGACCACTTTGTCTTACAAGCGATCTGTCTTTGACCAGTTTGTCTTGTGATCAAGTGCACTTGGAATCAACCTACGTTTTATTTGGGACCATATGGTCTTATGGCCTTCTAGAATTCGGAACACATTTTCTCTGGATTGTTTTATCATTGGATCAAATTCATTAATGATTGAACACTAATGAGAAATATTTTAACCCAAAATTTCAACACTTAAATTGAGTTAATGATAATAAATTCAGTGCCTGTTTTATTGTTTTGTCATGCACACCAGAATATATTAATTTTCATTACCTAAAATGCTTTCAACCTTCTTACTGCAAACATTGTTAATTATGCCTCTTTAGATAACTCTAAGTTTTGTTTCAAACTCCCATCAAGTTTACACTTCATGTGCATCACGTGCAACTTTGTATTGTTCCAAAAATTAGCTTAAATCCAGTCAGTATAGCAGTTGTTAAGGCTGTGCCAGTGAGTAGTCCTGGGTACATATCTATGACGATTTTTAAAACTGTTGTTAACTTAAGTTGAAAATAAGTCGAAATCAGCATTTATATTAACACATTTTGAATTATATTGCAACTTCTTTGTCAAAATCGTTGAATCAAATACATTTCTTAGTAAAAAAGATATAAATGTTAAAATATTAACATCATAATTTTTGACTAATAGTCCTTATAAATACCAGCCCAGGTTATTAAGCAATTAGCATCATATTTTGAATGTTTTCTTTTTAATGTTCTTTGCAGATAAACAATAATTATTGTGCTTCATAGAAAATTGTGTTACTAGTCATTAGATGAAATATATAACACATACATTGCTTATTTATTTTGCTGTTTTTTTGCAAATTCCATTTTATGCATTATTTAAAAATTCCGCATGTTTAGCAATACCGAATTTATTTGGCATCTCGGTGTGTACATATCACATTATGAACTATTCTTAGGCTTTAAGTACAACATGAGGCTTACGACGATGGTGATGATGATTATTTGGAAGATGATGATGATGACGGTTGCGACGACGATGATGATGATGACGACGGCAATGACGATGATTAAGATGGCAACGATGATGATGATGATGATGCTGATTAGGACGATGATGATGATGAAACGGCAACGACGATGATTAAGATGACGACGACGATGATGATTATGACGATGATGATGATGACGACGGCAACGACGGTGATTAAGATGACGACGACGATGATCATGATTGCGACAACGATGATGACCAAGACGACGATAAAGATGATCACTGCCACAGATGATATTGATGATGATGACGATGATTACGACATCGGCGATGATGATGATGACGATGACGACGATGATTGTGATAATGGTGATGATGATGATGATGATGCTGACAATTATGATGATGTATCATGATGACCATGGCCACGATGATGATGATGGAAATGATGGTGACTGTAATGTTGAAGCCGCTGCTACATTGCTTCCATTCCTGTCAACAAACGTTCTCAGTCAAACCGAGAACATTGTCTTGCGCTTTCGAGAGATCGATGCATTCCTGAATATATTTTAAACTTTAAAGTTTTTCGAACATCCGCATTTTATTGTGTTTGTCAGAGCAAAGGTCTGACGCATTGCACCACAGGTACTTGACACAATTTTTTTTTCCTTATATCTATAATAAAAGAAAAGGTATCCAACGATGATGTAACAGGTGTATTAAACGAGCATGTTAAACTGCTTAAAGAACGACCAAATCACTAATATATCGTTGTGGTCGCCGACAAGAAACATCCATCTACGGGTTAACACTTTTTATTTGATGAAAATCCGTCAAATATATCCAAAATAGCTAAAAGTTTCACCAAAACGACCCCGAAATCGAAGTGTGTAAATCTCGACGTCCAATGACTTTCATAACAGAATGTGACTCTTGGTCGATTTTTCACAGTTTAACACTAGCTAATGCTATAAACTCCACGTACGTTTGTCAGTGACAAATTCTTCCTTCGAAATATGACGGTCTTTAGTCACAGCTGAACGTTAAACTTAGGAAATGTAGAAAAAATACGCTAAATATTATTTTTTGTAACACGAAGTCTCCATATTATTGTAGGAACGCGGTGAATCTATATCTTGTTTCTGATTGGCTGTTTTGATTTTCAACCAATGAGATGACTTCGATCCGTAACACCGCTTCCGTCTTAAAATGGTGGTCGTCATGTTGTAAAGTAGCTAAACAGCGTTTTTTCTTCTGATTTTCCGACGATTAACGTTCAGCTGTGACTAAAGACCGTAGTATTTCGAAGGAAGGCTTTGTCAATGACAAACGTATGTGGAGTTTATAGCATAAGTTTGTGTTAAATTGTGAAAAATCGACCAAGAGTCACGTTCTGTTATGAAAGTCATTGGACGTCGAGATTTACACACTTCGATTTCGGGGTCGTTTTGGTGAAACTTTTAGCTATTTTGGATATATTTGACGGATTTTCATCAAATAAAAAGTGTTAACCCGTAGATGGATGTTTCTTGTCGGCGACCACAACTATATATTAGTGATTTGGTCGTTCTTTAAGCAGTTTAACATGCTCGTTTAATGCACCTGTTATATCATCGTTGGATACCTTTTCTTTTATTATAGATATAAGGGTAAAAAATTGTGTCAAGTACCTGTGCATTGCACAATAAATACGAATCTAGCAATGAGACCATGACAAGGGTCAAGAAAGACTTGTTACTGTGTGGTACTGTGTTTGCATGGAACGGTTGCTAACCCAATATGCGTGTTTCCTGTCGTCTCAAAACATTGCGATTGATCTGCGGTCTGCGACGACCGCAGTCGGTTGTAACTGGGGCTTAAATTAAATCCTAATGTTCGGTCCATTAAGCCTAGATTACATTTAACCAGAGATGAGCCCATATCCTGTCCATATTGCTCTTTCCCTTAAGCCTCCTTGCGAAGATTTTAGCAAAGATTGACAGCAAAGAATATATATTCGTGGATCATTCGCACGGTCAACGCACCCGGAGTCACCTACGATGCCATAAAACCGAACCTAACCGACAATCCAAACTGTATTTAACTGACTTAATAAGGACAACACAATTTAATATAACTAGTTGGGTTATAAATTCGCTGTTATATGTATCAAAATAGTGATACATGATGAAAAATCCGTACTCTTAATTTAAAATAAATATTAAACAACATCAACTTTGGAAATTGTCAGTTTCCCCCCCCCCCCCCGGAAGTCCGTGGACAACTTCAGATGACGTCATGAATGAAGGCACTGTCAACGAATTTCACGTTTGTTAGACTTTGTGAATGTTCTTTTTCTTTCCCCCTGAATATCACATCCACGCAACACAACGACTTAGGTGAATTGAAGCGGAATGGATTGTTGTAATTTGGGCACACATAATTATTTTAGTTGAAGGAAGTGAGAACATTACAATAAACCATGCAATTAGACTATAATTTGCATTTTCGTGTGGAAAAGATGTATAGAAAGCTTTTCTTCTCTGTGTCAGTATATTTCTTGGGCCAATCTTGCGAAGAATTCGGTCACGTTACGTCGCATACGTCAGTAATATGGAACACGAACATACTGGATTGGATGCTACGTGATAGGACGCTTTTTTACGGAATTCCGTTCGTGCCATCGTTATTTTTGCTTTTGAATGTAAGAATCTGAAAAGCGAAAACACGAAATCGCGAAAGTTCGATGACAAAAACGCGAAAAAACGATGACAAAAATGGGATAGTGGGATGACGAAAACGCGAAAACACAATGACGATAAATGCGTCATCGTATTATCGCGTTTTCGTCATCTTGCTCTCGCGATTGTATCAGCGTACGTTCATGATTTTGTGCTTTTGCGTATTCGTACTTTGGTCTTTCGGCACATGCGCATACAGTAATTCTCCTTGATTTCGTGTTTTGTGTTTCAGATCACTAAGTATTCGCATTCATAGGCAAAGGCCCTAACGGAATATGGTACTTTTGTAGTGGCTTTAATGTACGAAAATAAACACGGTGCATGTACACACTACTTCCTAGGGTAAGTTGTGAATGAATTCGTATGTTTCTGTTAAAAGCAAACTATTATTGTTGTGGTAAGCATGTACATAGTTCACATACAGAAATCATAAAACGTGCGTTGTTTTGTTACTACCGTAAATACGTTTTATTTCTTTTATAATTTTATTGTTCACATTGTGCCGCATACTTGTAGCACATTTTTGTATGGTTATTTAACATATTTTACGTGATTGTGACGCATTGTTATTTTGTTTCATTTGCGTAGCGGTGTCTTGACGCGTGGATGTAACACATTAATGTGACACGTTGACAGAGGGACAGACAAAATAGTTTATTTACGTCTCACTTGTGTACACAAAACAAATAACAACACAGTATAAAATCGTGATATATATGTACAAAACCCCTCAGAACAGAGTTATGAGAGACGAACATTCTAAAATACCTAAAATACACGAACGCTATTAAAATCTTAAACAGATGCTTAAAAAATACAAACAAGGCAACGTACGATATTCGATGCAAACGTCACTTATCTTCAGACAATCATAAAAAACGTATAAAATATGTACAAGAAATACAATAAATAATGTTAAGACCATAAACTATTGCTTCCTATAAGTATACATGCATATACTGTAAGAGCAGTAATTTGCTATGAACAAAATTCAATGCAATTATATATTCAGATGGTTTCGTCGCTTAATTTAAATGTCATGACTGGATCTGACACTGGATTTAATTATGCGATCATCTGACAGCAAAAAGTTCATGTTTTCTGTTGAATTTTAAGAGGTTGAAACCAAGGTGTATCAATAATGCCTTTTCTACTAAAACAGTTCCAATATTTGTATATAACGGACATATTAAAAATGCACAGTGTTCATTTTATACACAGCTCTTACAAATAAAACAATATCGTTTGTTAGCCGAAACTTCGCCAGGGCGCTTCGTTGCTCTCGACTGATCACACGGCACTTGAATTAAGGTTCTACAGAAAATTCTGTATTAAAGTGTTCTAAAGTGTTTATAGTTCAACACCATTGTGTCGTAGAGCCTAGAAAAGACTTAATATTCAAATTCGCCTAGCCTTTGAAACTTAGAAATCAGTAACCCTAGCGCTGACGCTGCCTGTGCTACGTGTTTGGCGGTTACCCAGTTGTCCAATGTGTCAGTAATAACGAGGCCCAGGTATCGATATTGACTGACTCGTTCTATAATGTCATCGTCGTACTTAAACATAAAATTGCTCGGTGCCATATTTACTTTCCTAAAATGTAAAATTTTAGTTTTACTTATATTAATAGACATTTTTTTAACCGTACACCATTGAGACAGTATATTAATTAATGTCTGTAAATCTTCTGCTGTGTTTGCTACCAATATATGGTCATCAGCGTAGAATAGATGAATGATCAATTTTTCCATCAACATCAATACCAATGCTGCTGTTATTTAAAAGTTTACTTAAATCGTTTATGTACAGATTAAACAGTGTCGTAGACAATAAATACCCCTGTTTGAAGCCGATGTTCACGGCAAACTAGTCCATTAACAATTTTTGATTTTGATGTGGCGCGTGATTGTGTTACGCGTAAGTGACACGTGGTTATGTTCAGTGGATGTGACATGAGGTTGTGTAACGTGGATGTAACGCGTTGTCGTATTGCGTGTATGTGAAGCGTTGTTGTATTGCGTGCATGCGGACGAGTGGTTTTGTTGCGATTATGTTTCTTGTATGTCACACCTGGTTGTGTAACGTAGATGGGACGCATGTTTGTTTGTTTCGTAGATGTGGCGCATGGATGTGATGCATGGTTGAGTTGCCTAATTTGTGAAAACGTGGTTGTGTTGCGTGTATGTGACGCGTGGTTGTGTTGCTTGGCTGTGACACATGGTTGTGTTGCGTGTGCGTGACGCGTGGTTGTGTTGCTTGGCTGTGAAACGTGGTTGCGTTGTTTGCCAGTGAAGCGTGGTTGTGTTGCATGTACGTGACACTTGGTTATATTGCTTGGCTGTGACACGTGGTTGTGTTGCTTTGCTGTGATGCTTGGTTATGTTGCTTGACTGTGTTGCGTACATGTGATGCGTAGGTGTGACGCGTGGTTGTGTTGCGTAGATGTGATGCGTCGTTGTGTTCCCTGGATGTGACGCGTCGTTGTGTTGCCTGGATGTGACGCGTCATTGTGTTGCCTGGATGTGACGCATCGTTGTGTTGCCTGGATGTGACGCGTCGTTGTGTTGCCTGGATGTGACGCGTCGTTGTGTTGCGTGCATGTGACGTGTCGTTGTGTTGCCTGGATGTGACGTGTCATTGTGTTGCGTGCATGTGACGTGTCGTTGTGTTGCCTGGATGTGACGTGTCGTTGTGTTGCGTGCATGTGACGTGTCGTTGTGTTGCGTGCATTTGACATGTCGCTGTGTTGCCTGGATGTGGCGTGTCGTTGTGCTGCGTGACTGTGACGTGTAGTTGTGTTGCGTGCAAGTTACTCGTCATTGTGTTGCCTGGATGTGACACTTCGTTGTGTTGCCTGGATGTGACGTGTCGTCGTGTTGCCTGGATGTGATGCGTCGTTTTGTTACCTGGATGTGACGCGTCGTTGTGTTGTCTGGATATGACGGATGTGACGCTTCCTTGTGTTGTCTGGATGTGACGCTTCGTTGTGTTGCCTGGATGTGACGTGTCGTCGTGTTGCCTGCATGTGATGCGTCGTTGTGTTGCCTGGATGTGACGCGTCGTTGTGTTGCCTGGATTTGACGCGTCGTTGTGTTGCCTGGATGTGATGCGTCGTTGTAAAACGTGGATGCGTTTCGTGGTTGCGTTACGTGGTTGTGACACGATTTTTTTTTCCGGTGTATTAATATAGAGGATTTACCATGTACATGTTTTTGAGCATAGTATTTTAAAGACAAATTCATTTTAATTTTAACATATTCTTCAAGTTAAGTTGGAATAACTTAAGAATATTTATAAATATGTGCCGTGGAATCCTTATTGCATTTAAGACAAAATAAAAAGAAATCAAGAGATAGCGCCTTTAAAGTTTGTAATAGGGGATTGCACACTACTGGTACATTGTTCCAAATCTCCGTATGGGAATGCACGAGTTTTCTCAAGTTATCTATCGTTAAAGTAACGGGACACTAGTTTCTATTACGCCTTGTGTTGTATAAACACACAAACATTAGTAAGAATGAAAGTGTTTTGGACCGTGTATATATAGGTGTTGGGTAATTCTGACAGTAAAATGTGGACATTTCGTATATCTGGAATTTTAACGTATAGTGCAATTTAATTGTATAGATTTGTGCAATACATGCTCAAAATGCGAATGACTGTTTGAACTTATGGCGATATGTGAATATTTATTTATTATTTCCATCATTTTTATCAACATTCTGTGGCTGGCGGAATTAAACTGCAATCAAGAAGGCGGACTGTGCAACTCGGCGGCGCTGTATTCGGGAAGTTGAAGTGAGCGAAGATAAGTTACGTTTTAGTTGTATATTTCCACTTGCGCGCCGTAAACAGTATAAAACAGTGAATAAAAAACTTATTAGTTATTTTAACATGATACTGGCTAATTTTGCTATAGACAAAGAAAAAAATTATCGTTGTTAAACTACCAAATAAACAACGCAAAAAGTAGTCCTGATTCTGAACGGAGCATATGATATATTATAGTAAAATGTATTTCTCATTACAATTGCAAAAATATTTGCTAGAATCGTTATAATTTTCGCATTTTTGTTGTTTATCGGTGTATAACAAATATTTGTCGTTCTGGTGATAACGCATTCGTGGTTAAATTCAAACGCATCAAAACTCCAAATCGTTGTTTATTGACCGATAAACAACGATAAATCGAAAATTATTTCTTAATTTAAAAATAGTTCACAAATTTGTAGTTTAATGGCGTTACAGTGTATTTACGCAAAATGTATTTGCAAAGATTTAAAAATAGATACAAAACACATTTATAAATAGTTAAGTTTTGACCAAAATAAATAAATTTGTCGTAAATAAAATGTTAATTTACGGAGAGAAATAAGACGCGTTTTATGTACATTTATTTTTATCTAATGCCTTCCCCGAAATGAAAGAAGGCAGTTGAAAAAAGTTGTCAAACGTTCTTCATATACTTTCTAAATTCGGCTGTGTGTTTCTAATTCACCATTTGCAGTATGATGTTGTCCGTAATATATAGGCCTATATACTTAAGTTGACATATATAGACGTCTAAGTACGTATAAGTATGTATTGCGTCAATTGTCTGTCAAATTGTCTGTACAATGGAATATACCGTTTTGCACATTGTTTTATATTAAAGTAGTCAATGTTGACGAATGAGAATCAAAATGTCATATTTGCACTTGTATACATTTTGATATATACATGTATCTGCTGAATTCGTAATTTGATTGAAGTCGAAATATACGCGATTTTCAAGTAATAGTACCTATATTTGATTGTACTCGTATGTAAGTAAATTTGACGTTTCCTCAAGCCTATGGACATTATTGCAACTTTCGCCCTGCCTACTCACGAGTAGAGAGTTTCAATATGTAGAGAAACACACAAAAAAACTAATACATGCTACCAAATTGGAATTATGTCCCATTAACTGTACCAATATCACCCAGATACTGTTGTCCCGAATAAATCTTGCAACAGTCACAGAAATACAATTATTACTATTTTAATTTTCAGTGTTTTCAATTCTTCTTCGAATTATGGAAACACCGCTGTGTGAGGCAACCTCCGCGCAGATATTTGACTAGTTCCGAGCATAGCTCTAATCAAATCCCTGCCGTCATAGCAAACCACGTGATGATGATCTATTAAAATGTAATAGTTATTATTAATAGTTTAAAATAGTTGTTTTTGTGTTGTTGTTTTTCATTATTCACTGTAAACGACATTCAAAAAGTCCAATCATGTAGAAAATAGCACTGAGTTGCATCAAATGAGTAAAAGTTACCAACACGAAATCCTTCCAGATCAGCAAGGATTTTACTTGTGACGGCAGTGGTTACTGATAAAAGCAAGAGGAAATAGCTGTTGCGAGGAGTTTGTGTGTGAGGGTGTTCCGTGGTTGCAGACGATTGTTTTTCGGTTCTTGCTAGTTGTTCTAGAGTCGCATTGATCCATCACGCCTTCCCAACTCACCCCAGACAGGAACCGCAATTATGTCCCTTTTACTTTTCCGGACACTGTCGTCATTAAGAAAACTTGCAACATTCACAAACATGCAAAATTATATTGTGGATGTAACGCTGGGTGAGGGTGTTCAGTGCTTGCAGACAATCTACTTCTGGTTCTTGCCAGTTGTTGTGTTGTCACATTGGTAAAACACGCCTTCCCAACTCACCCCAGACATGCTTGATTGTATTAATGTTTGGATTTCCTACCCAGACGATCGTACACACGACATCCGGGAAACCGTTCACCTGTACACCGGTACACGCGCGCTCTGTGGTAATTTCCGGTTACAGTGATTTTGGATGTCCTCGGCGAAGACAACGCTAGTGAAGGTCGAGAATGACGTCGTGTCCAGAACCACCGCAATGCACGGTGTCTCGGTGTAAATGTTACTCCGAATTTCGGACGTCTACGTCACAGGTGTCTGCAGCGTTCTGTCGTTGAAACGCCAGTGCTTTTTGAAATGATGGACAGATATATGATAGGTGTATGCGTCATGCAATTGATTGTTTTTAAATATTCTAACATGATACTCGCTTATTTTTCTATATATAAAAAACACAATTATCGTTTTTAAACTTCCCAATAAACAACGCAAAAATCCAGATTAGTCCAGATTCTAAGCGGTGCATTGTACAAAGTAGTTCAAATTATAACTGCAGGAATATAAATCAAATTATGTTATAATCGAAATAATTTTCGCATTATCGTTGTTTATCGGTCAATAAACAACTCTTTGTCGTTCGGATGCGTGGCTATTAAATAACTCGGACGAACGCTGTTCTGGATTAATTCCTACGCATCAGAACTCCAATTCGTTGTTTATTGGCCGATAAACAACGATAAATGGATTTTTTTTTGAAATAAAATGGCTCGTTATGGTTTGTCATTAACACTCGGTATCCAGTCTATCTAGATAAGTAAGCGCTTCATGTAGAAATGTAGAGATAGTCCATTGACAAGCAATATTAACTTTTATTGTAGAATTAGAGTATCCTCTATCATTTGAATTACGCAAGGCTACGCATCGCAACACACACGCACGGGTCCATTACAAATTCATAAATTTAATTGATTTTTTTGTATCGATTCTTCACTATTTGTAGATTTATATTGATGCATACATGCATTAATATTGTACCATATTGCATATTATCTTTTCCTGTCTTGTGTTAAGATCTAAAGTATTGGGTTATTATCTTGTATTATTTCATCGCGTTATCATGTGTGTACTTATTGCACGCGAAAAAGTACTAGCTACACGATCTAAGATACGTGGTTTCGTATCGGACTGTCCGAGGGAGAAGAGTTTGTTGCCCAGGGCCCGTATTCACCGATTTATTCTTAGACGTCAGAATAAAGAACCGACTTTAAATCAAGAAAATATACTTCTGCGTTTGCAAATATTCTTGGTACCAATGTTGCTTATATCTTTAACAACTCGCTCTAAATAAAGAATGTTGTAATTAGATTGCCTGAATACCGAGTCAGATTGAAATTTATGTATGCTCTTAGAACATAACGGTTCAAGAATATTCTTTAATATTAGTCTTAAGTCTAATAATAGGTTGGTGAATAGGGGCCCAGTTGGTTTGATGTGTTCAATTATTCTTTAGACATTGAAAAGCATTGCCGAAGACGTTCTTGCTGATTTCGTGCCTGCATTTTGAAGCTTATTTGAAGAGTGATTCTGGTCTACTTGTGCAATTAAATTCTGTCCGTATGTGAATTACTACTACTATGACGAAAGCGTATACTATGTTATGTGAAAGTCGTGTACAGTTTGCACGATTCGTCAAAAATAATAATATAGAAGCTGTATTATAAGAAATGCTCCTTTGTCATTTATTTTTTTAGTTTGTTGTTTTACAAAATTTCCGTACCAAGGAATATATGTTTACGTGATTATATGCACGATTGTTGAATCATTGTGTATAAATGTGTCAAAATTTGACGATCGAGTTGCCGTCGGAGGAATTGCTATATTGATTCAAATCGAAATAGATAAGTTTGACGATACATCAGGGCTATATTCTCAAATATCTGGTCTTTATTTCGTATTAGCGAGGTAATTTACACTTTCGAGTCAATTCCCTGGGTAGAAGCAGTACTTGGTGTCTTGAGAAAGATCATTCAAACGCTACCCCAATCCGGATCGAACTCATAACCTCACGATCGAAAGGCGGACACCATATCCATCCCACCACTGCGACATTTTTAATTTGGCATATTTAGCACTGCTCATGAGTATACAGTTTCCATTTTTCAAAAACGCTAAACTAAGAATTATGTTCTTTTAACAGTGTCGCTAAAACTATTATTTCAAGTTTTTCAGTTTCAGTATATTCAGGGCAACAGCATTTGTTCACATTCTTCGTGTACGTGGACACTGTATTCTTTTGATCAGTGTAGTGGATTATACATGTAATGATCACAGATTAATTAAGAGATCAGTTACTTTAACAATAGAAAATGCAACCAATAACAGTGCTTTATTTTATTAGCACAGGGCTCGTATTCACCAACCGACTCTTAGACTTAAGAATAAAGGATATTCTTTAAATTGTTCTTTCTAAAAAGGCTGTACTTTGAATATTTCTTGATATTCACCGATGCTAATTTACCAGTCCTTATTTATAACGATTTATTAATGACATAAGCAACATTGGAACATTGGTATCTGGGACAGTTCCAAACGCACACGTATTATTTATAGAGTCTAAGTCTATCCTTTATTCAGAAGTCTAAGAGTGGGTTGGTGAATACTAGCCCAGGTCGCAAACCAATAACAGGTTTGACATCCTGTAACACTGATCATAGCTATAACTGTTTGGAAAATGGAATTAACAAAAAAAAAACTGTGTGGACGGATGGCGGCGGTCGACTTCGGGTTTTGCAAGGACTCTGTTGCTCTGTAGCATTTTGTGTTTTGGTTTTGTCCGGCATACAGAGCGTTGTAGTAAGAATCAGGGACATACGTCCCCAAAATATAACGGTCTCAGCTCCACGCTGGCCTCTCTCATGCTCAAGACGTCTGGGATGGTTTTTATATAGAATCTTAGTCAAAAATTAAGAAAAGTATTTAAATTCTGAAATGTTATCTATTTTCTGACAAAGACACGCATTAATGTTTGAAGACACGGAAAGCATAATACAATATCAATTGATCATGCAAATATTCCAAAAGCACAATGTTATATTAAACACAAATTCTAGTTTTGATTCATTTTCAAATTAAGAATTTGAATGTGACCCTCTGTTTCCCGTGAATTTGGCAGTGGTCTGTTACACTTCCGGTAGCAAGGAATTTATCACGAATAGATGCTGCTGTCGTCGGCTGTCGATGAAACACCCTGTAGCGCCGCATATGTTCGTCAACGTAAAACGTGAGCGCATGCCTGTATTCGGAAATTTTCAACGCATACCGTGAACGATTTAGTTTATGCAGCGACGCACAAGGCATAAAGCAATCGTTGTATATATGTGGCAGGTCAGTGCCTCTTTAGCGCATTGAGAGAACATAAGTCAATTAGATCTATGTACTATTAAATAAAATGAAGGAAAAAGATGATGATGATGATAATGATGATGATAATGATAATGATGATG
Source organism: Congeria kusceri (assembly GCA_027627225.1). Classification (NCBI taxonomy): domain Eukaryota; kingdom Metazoa; phylum Mollusca; class Bivalvia; order Myida; family Dreissenidae; genus Congeria; species Congeria kusceri. The sequence continues at coordinate 240,701 of JAPFQT010000189.1, forward strand.
ATGATGAACATGATGATGTTGATGATGCTGAACACGATGATGATGATGATGATGATGATGATGATGCTGATATGATGATGATAACGACCATGATGATGATGATGATGATGATGATGATAATGATGATGCTGATATTGTTTTGTTCAAAGTAGGTTTTCGCTCGATTAGTCATTGAATGATGCTGTTAAAGGTTGCACTTTTGGGATGTTTGGGAAATCGCTTGTGTGGTCAGATTGTGTGGAACTTCATGCTGGCAGGGATTTAAAATCGAGCTATGCTCAGAACCAGTTAAATCTCTGCGCGGAGGCTGGGTAAACTTATTACAGCAGTTGCTTTCCCAAGATTTACTCGAGCTGACCGCTTGCACAGTGTGTACAAGAAAAACATTGATGTTAAAGAGACTATGTCATCGAAGAGGGCATTAAGGGGGAAATTTCTTTAAAATAAATTGAAATTCAGATATTAATACTGGCATATAATAACGGTTAAAATAGGTTATCTATAAAGGGAAAATATTGTACACCCTCTGAGATCATAAATGAATTTATAATAAGGATCGTGTTTGTTTGGCCCTTTTCGTGTTTACATTTTGACGTCAGAATTGTGAGCATTTAGGATACCCTTAGTTTACACATGATGCATCAGAATAGCGCAGTTGGTTAGAGCGCTGTCTACCGTCATTTCCGAGTATGGCTCCCAAGTCGTGAGTTCGATACCCACTGGGTTTTTTTTTGCAAACCTTTTTGCTTATTTGTTTTTACCAAATATATCATTGTGTATAATATTATGTATTATTTATTTAATGTACATGTCTTAAAATAGCTCATTTCTATCATATTGTATCATTCATAGTGCCATAGAAAATCAATTTGTTCGTAGTCCCTATAAACATCAAAGGGCGCTGAAAATACATATGTCTATGAATAAAGCAAATTATTTGTAGATCTGTCAAATGAGTGTTCAGTGAACCTAGTTAAGTCAGAGTTACAAACGAGCGTTTTAATTTAGGCAAAAAACTGGATTAGTTAATACAAAAAACGTTTATTTAAAAGGCCGAAATATTTTAAAGAAGACGAATGTTTAAAATAGACCATTCAGCATCAAAATTGCTATGCAGCTGTTTTAGCTTCTGCTACTATGCTATTTTTAGAATGATTCAGTACCTATTTCTGGAATATGTCAGACTAGACAGGAGCAAATGCCTCATTTTTTTGACTCAGCGACCAATTATTTTTACACTGAGTAGCGATTACTTTCATGATTTGTCGTTTTAAAATGTATTGCCAGCTTTGATAAAAATCTTAATAATAAGTTTTCTTCAAGAAAATAGTCCAAGCAATAGTCAGTTACACTCAGCGACGTCATGCAGGCGTTTGTAAGAATACAATTATAATACATGCTCCTTCTATATGCTTCCTGTGTGACATAAGACTCATGACATATAGACGTCTAGGGCTCTGTATCGATCAGAATTATCAATACGATATTTGTATTAATAAAGCATTTACTAAAATATTTGCTTTAAATATATTTTAATAAAGTCAAAGGTAATTTTTATCGTTCAGCAGCATAATAAGATGTTTAATATACAAGTAATTAGATATTCTCAAAATGATTCAAAAAGGACAAACTTTTGGAACACTATAAATCAAGTTGGGGAGTACCACGCGCCAATGTCATTAATGTGAAAGGATATAATAAACACTGATAACTAAGTAGAAGTATACTAAACAGTTGAAATGTGCGGGAAATATGAAGAAAAAAAAAAGTTTTTACATTATTTTATTATATTCTAATAGTATTTTAGTGTTGACCGATATTTTGATCGATACCAGGACGTTAGATCCAATATAAATATTGGTCCGAAAGTATCGATAACCAATATGTATTGGTAACCGATACACAGCCCTAGCACTCATGCGAGGCGCCAACAAGATTCCGGTACTTAGCGAACGTTCTTGTAGCATTTAATTCCGCTTGGTTCTTATGTATATGGTTTGGGAAGTAAATATTGTAATGCCAATTAAGTAATTTTTTTCTGAAAACGTGTAGATTTTGTCCATGGATTTTTTAATAGGAAATTTCCTAGACAATTTCTTAGATGTATAAGAAAAAATGTAGTTGAAAATAAAACTATGGTACATGTCCCAAATCGTAAACATGCATCGAGCGACATCGTATGATCCTTGAATCAAGTGGAAACAATGTGGAGGACAATTTGAAGAGTTTGCCCATTCGGACAAAGACCATGCTTACTTCAAATTGCCCGAAGTCTAATTAGCGACTGCATTCGGCATTTTTCCGTTACTGAGAAGTTATCGTTGACTTCTCACTGAGTAAACAAATAACAATAATAACAACAATACCATTAATGAAAAGTTTGTAGTCGCCTACCTGCTTTTAATACATTATTATCGTACATGTACTTTTCAGATTTGTTTAAATGTATTTCGTTAACGTTCTGTTCAATTCTGTTGTTGTTGATGTTGTTGCTGTATTCAACATCGACAGATTTGGTTGATTTTCCGTACGTGAGTAGACTCGCACCTACACTCGTTGCTGTTGTTGTTACATGCCACAGAAAGTGTTGCAGCTTGATATCTTTATGTTTTATAAATGCAGAATCTGAAAATAAAACATTAATTTATGTATGAATATTTTCCAGTGAAGTAAACTTGTTGCATGTACATGATTGCTTTCGCATGATAAGCGTTTTCGAATAAAACAACTCGTTACATTATGTTTTGTATGTAGAAATATCAAAAATGTCATTTCCCAATGTAGACCGAACTAATGTCTAACTTAAAGGCACAGTATCATAGTTTGCGGCTGGAAAACATTTCAATTAGAATTAACGATAATTTGTTGATCATATCAAAACATTTTGTCTTTTATGCTGTTTTGGTTGCAAAATATACTTATTAGCTCGACTATTCATAGAATATGTGGGCTTTCCTACTACCCCCGGCATCGGCGTCCACGTCTGAATTTGGTTAAAGTTTATATTCAAAAGTTTTGTAACTTCAAAACTACATAAGTTATTCACTTGAAACTTGTAACTAACCTTTGTCATCAACTCCAGTATCAAGGGCAACATTCCGTATAACTCTGTTTTGTATTTTTACAGAGTTAACTTATGCCCATTTTTCACACAGATTTTCTGGTTAAAGTTTATATTCAAACGTTTGGTAACTTCAAAACTGTATAAGTTATTCACTTGAAACTTGGAACTTACCTTTGTCATCAACTCCAGTATCAAGGGCAACATTTCTCATAACTTTGTTTTGTATTTGACAGAGTTATGCCCCTTTTTCACATAGGTTTTTGGTTAAAGTTAATATTCAAAAGTTTTGTATCTTCAATACTACAAAAGCTATTTACTTGAAACTTGGAATGTACCTTTGTCATCAACTCCAGTATCAGGGTGAACATTCCCGAAAACTCTATTTTGTATTTTGATTGAGTTATGTCCCTTTTTCACATAAATTTTCTGTTTAAAGTTTATATTCAAAAGTTGTTACTTCAAAACTACATAAGTTATTTACTTGAAACTTGGAACTAACCTTTATCATCAACTCTAGTACCAGGGGCAACATTACCCATAACTCTATTTTGTATTTTGAAAGAGTTATGTCCCCTTTTCACTTAGATTTTATTTTAAAGTTTATATTCAAAAGTTTGGTAACTTCAAAACTACATAAGTTATTCACTTGAAACTTGGCACTAACCTTTGTCATCAACTCTAGTATCAGGGGCAACATTATCAATAACTATGTTTTGTATTTTAACAGAGTTATGCCCCTTTTCACATAGATTGTATGGTTAAAGTTTCTATTCAAAAGTTTTGTTACTTCAAAACTACATAAGTTATTAGCTTGAAACTTGGAAATAATCATTTGTCATCAACTCTATTATCAGGGGCAACATTACCCATAACTAGGTTTTGTATTTGACAGAGTTATGTCCCTTGTTCACATAGATGTTATGGTTAAAGTAAATATTCAAAAGTTTTGTAACTTCAATACTACAAAAGCTATTCACTTGAAACTTGGAATATGCCTTTGCCATCAACTCCAGTATCAGGGTGAATATTCCCGATAACTCTATTTTGTATTTTGATATAGTTATGTCCCTTTTCACATAGATTTTCTGTGTAAAGTTTATATTCAAAAGTTGTGTTACTTCAAAAACTACATACGTTATTTACTTGAAACTTGGAACTAACCTTTATTATCAACTCTAGTACCAGGGGTAAGATTACCCATAACTCTATTTTGTATTTTGACAGAGTTATGTCCTCTTTTCAATTAGATTTTCTTTTAAAGTTTATATTAAAAAGTTTGGTAATTTCACAACTACATAAGTTATTCACTTGAAACTTGGCACTAACTTTTGTCATCAACTCTAGTATCAGGGGCAACATTACCAATAACTATGTTTTGTATTTTGACAGATTTATGCCCCTTTTTCACATAGATTTTATGGTTAAAGTTTCTATTCAAAAGTTTTGTTACTTCAAAACTATATAAGTTATTCACTTGAAACTTGGAAATAACCTTTGTCATCAACTCTATTATCAGGGGCAACATTACCCATAACTCTGCTATGTATTTTGACAGAGTTAGTCCACTTTTTACATAGACTTTGTGGTTAACGTTTTTGTTTCAAAAATGTATAAACCATACGAGGCTTAACTTAAAAATACAAAAAAAAAAAACAACAAATTTATGCCCCGTTCACTATCCAAAATATGTACCAACTGAAAAATACTTCAAATAGTCGAGCGCGCTGTCCCTTGACAGCTCTTGTTTTGATATGTATTATGCCTTTTTGTGCAACAAGCTACTAGGGTACCGTATGTCTACAAGGTAGCAAACAAATAATGTGCATTTCAAACCTTGCAATATGGACACCACATGTATTGTACAACAGGAAAAGGGTCAGTTAGGGCAATTATTTCGCACAGCCAAAACATGTGAGACTGCACATTTAAAGATTTATGAAAATTTACTAACAATAAATCCGGTCGCGGGAGACAACTCTGTTATATTTTTTTTCAAATTTCTGACAGCAGCTGTTTCGCTTTGGTTATAATAATGGATAGCCTGTACTACATACAATTGTAGTGGATTGAATATTCTTTTTCAAATCGTCCATATGGTACGCATTTTTATTGTTTTGGCAGCGAGTGGCGTAACGAATACTTTTACGAAAATAAAATAACATGCTCAGAAATCTATGCTACGATTTTTTCGATGAAAACGACAAAGAAACAACCAACTCTTATGTTGAAATTTCCATATAATTTATATAAAAACCATGATTCGTTTAAATTAAAAGTCTGAAACCGTGTAGTGCTGCAGCACGCATCGCGAAACGTTAACTGATCGTACAAGCAAGTGAGGCCATTGTGATTATGAAATATACCACGTACTTCCCCATTGACTTTTGTAATACAATAATAACCCACTCTTTATAAAAAAAACTGTTGAAGGACAATGAAACCTTCTGCTGGGCCGAATTCTTTGAACTTGTCCGAAAAATATTTTTTGAGGTTTTATTGATGTTATGACTACAAATGGTAGTTTATTTCTTTTATATAAAACAGTAGAATTTGTTACAGTGCCAGTGATACATTACATTTAGAACATATTTGGAACGAACTTGAACATAGGCCATATTTTTTGGAAATTATGAATGCTGTGATTTATTGACATAGGACTTTGTCACATTATGTACATGTCTGTTCTTACTGTACGCTGCCAGGGGATGACTAGACTTACGCGCGTGCAATCACTTTAAACACTAATTTTTGCCAACACTTTTATAATAAATTAAAGATAATACAAATACAAACTTGCTGTCATTTTTTGGCATAAACAATATGATAGTTGCATCTTTGCCATTCTAGAGATACAAAGCAGAACAAGGCCCTCTATAGCGCCCGTCCCCTCTAGCGTATAACGGATGTAACAGGGTTCATACGAATCCTGAAAGTGCTTGAATTTCAATCTGATCCTTGAGAAGTGCTGAGAATGGACTGAGAATGCTTAAAATGCTTAAGTACACATCAAATGCTTGAAAAATGCATATGTTGGCTTCAAAAGTGCTTAAAATATTCTGCGAAATGAGAATTCACTGAAAACCTTTTGTGGCACCAGCGTAGTGTTTCATATGCCTGCAAAATATTTGTCAAGGACCGTTTTCTGCTAAGTATTCGAAGTTGTTTCAAATATTCTTTAAAATAAGTACTGAATCTTTAAATAGTAGGAATACTTACAACCCAACCTTTCTAAATGTAAATGGGCAAACTAAAACAGTACTTGAATTTGTATCTTCTCTCGTTGAAAAGTGCTGAAAAAAAAGTGCTTAAATTTCATTTGAGAATATCTGCATTAAACCCGTTCGACCCCTGGTGGCATGCATGTTATAATGTATATTTTTAAGAAAGCGCAAAGCGAATGAAATCACAGTCGAATATCTGTTATTTAAACAAGTAAACGTTTAACATAAACCTAAAGATGTAATAGCATAAACATAAAGCTAGATGGAAATCTGTTGTGCAACGACAGTACGGCCAAAGTTGCAATTATAAATATAAATATATATTATAAAAGTATTAAAATTTAGTATCTGGCACGCCCATGTTCCGACGCATAGTGTTTCAAGCGCAACTTTTTTACTTTAAGTTAAGATTTTCTTAAGATTCTTTATAAATATGGGCCCATGTGTCTTTCGTAAACAGTATATTTGACTCGGAAGAAAACCAGAAACCGAAAATAGATTTCCTGCACGACACACAAATTTCATGAGTTCCTCGAGCTTTGCTGTTATCGAGCGAGCAGGCAACTTTCACTGACATGTACACTGTGCACAAGGATATCATTGAATTGCAGAACAGTCTCAACGCGAATATAATCAGCAAAATAATTAATGGGTCAAATATATATTCAACAAAATATGCATGAAGGTACTTTAATAAACAAATTTTGTTTGTTTACAATGTAAAATAACAATATTGCATACTATTTGCAAAGTTCATTAGAATATAAACAGGAAAACCCGACTACGCCCTAAAATATACCTTTCCGCATATCTGGGTGGTGTAACGAATTAAGTCATCAGTAACTTTTTCAAATTCTGTCACGTGGTGTTTTAAACTCAGTAGTAAGTGTGTCCACCTCTAGCTCGAGTCACCTCCCGACACCTGTTGTTAAAGCTCAAAATCAGCTTCATGATTTCTGCCCGACGGATCGGCCTCCATTCCTTCACCAACGCGTTTTCAAGGCTGGAGTCTCTTGATGACGATTGCGGCTAGACATCAGGCACTGAAGCATGTCCCAGGCATGTTCTATCGGGTCCATGTTGAGAGACCTCCTAGGCCAGCCCATGTACTCAATTGTCTGCTCTATCGGGAATCGAGTAACCACCCTGGTGCGGTGCGGCCGTGAAATTCCGTCCCTTCAACGAGCATGTAATTTAAGTCTTCGGCATATAATCGTACAACAGGATCTAGAATGTCGTCCCAATAGCGTACCCCAATCAGGGCTCCGTTCCGGATGAAATACAAGTCTGTGCGACTATCGCAAGCAGTTACTGTCCACACAATGATAACAGCAGTTCTGAAACCTTTCGTTCCTTTGCCAAGACGGTCGTCGACGACCATCCTGAAAATCCATATTAAATATAGATTCGTCTGTGAACATCACGTTAGGTAAATATTTACGTCCTATGCGAACGTGTTTGTGTGCAAACTCCCTTGACCCTTTAATATTGTTGATGAGTATATATTAAAGTGTTCTTTATCATTAGTATTACGCAAGGCTGCGCTTCGTAACACAGACGGACGGTTTCTGAATTCACAAAATTTGTTGATTTTCTGTCTATTCTTCACAGTTTCTCTGAAAGCAATTATAATAATTCATTGTACCATACTGCACAGTGTCTATGACTTCTTTATACGAAGTATTTACTTCTTATAAGTCTGTGTCATTTCATCGTGTAATCATGTGTGTACTTATTGCACGTGAAGAGTAGCTACATGTGCTCAGCTTCGTGGTTTTGACCACCGACGAAGAAATAATAACCACCGCCAAGGTACTTATGTTTTTATGAATTGACCGTTGGTTTAGTTGTTTGTCTGTGTGTTAGCAACTTGACGTCTGTCTGTCAGCAATTGCACGCAAAACGTTTTCCATGACATGACATTTTCTAGGAAGTTTGGAAATTGCCCAATGAACACATGATTAGCAGTTAGTGGTGTTCCGGATTAGCGTCTGGATCCTTCTAAGTGAATGTTTATTATTGGAAGATACGAAGGTAACCTATTACTGAAAACATCAATTATTGTAAGTAATCGTGATTCTTCATGACACAGTAATATATATGTCATCTACATACGACTATAGCTTGTCGGAAATTTATGTTAAAGCTCAAGCAGCAGATTTAGAGGGGCTGGGGTCGGGGGATAAGGCGGCGTACGTCTCCCGTAAAATTGTCTAATTTTATAAATCGATTTTTTTTAAATTGCACAATATTAACTTACAACTACTTAGACATTGTCACATTCTCCTGAATTGAAGAATGACACAAGTCTATCAAATGAGTCTATCAGCTTATCCGCTTTCTTACTATAAAATATTTGCACAGAAGCCTAGAACACCTGTAGAATCTCTTCTAATTTATAATATCGCGCGATTTAATTTGGTTATTGATATGCAAAATATATCGTTTATACATGAATATATAGGAAGGTACTGAACTAATTACGCCACCTCTGACTAAAAATCCTGTATCGGGGTCTGCTACTGAATTTTGAAAACACAAATGACAACTACATTTTTGTAGTATTCGTCAGGTGGTTTACAGCCAACACGTTGATAAAATGAAAACAGTTTCATGACCGTAATATTGAAGATTCTGCACGCATGTAACATACGATTTGACTTTATCGCATTTTATTGTTTACCAGTGAACATTTGAATTCCCGTAATACTTGTAGAAACAATTGAATATGAAATTTGTGTCCACGAAAAGCTTTTTTAAAACGATATTTTTATCTATCATGTTTGTCGGAAAATATCGCTTAATATTAATATTATTAAAACACCGAGGAGATACCTCCCGACTGGCAGTCTCTAAGGTTGTTCACAGTTGTTCAAAAAAATTGTTCTTTTTACTACAATTTTCTTTAAATATTTAACCATGTGTTACACCAACCTGTATTCAGTTTTGATGTATCTGTTTTTGATGCTTGTTTACGCAAATCGAAAACGACGGTGAAAATAAACGGCGCTTGTTGTTTTTTTGTACCACGCCTGGGAATCATTGCGGCCACAGCGTTTTGTGCCAAGCGTTTAATTTGTGGTACATGTCTTCCGGTATACTGACCGAGAAACATACCATATAAGACATGATGCATCCTGATTAACAGCAACATGTATGTAGAAATACAAAAATGACGGTTGTTTACAGAGCATAACATACTGGTTAACTTTTCAAACTAATCGACTCACATTTACAACTTGTAGTAAAAACGATTCTCGTTAACAGAGTGTTTATTATGACAACATTTTATGTCAATGTAAATGCATTAGTGTTGTAATTACAGACAGTAAATATAAAACAAGTGTGTTAGAGCGCTGGTCTTGGATAAAATAAGTGTGTTCGAGCGCTGGTCTTGGATAAAATAAGTGTGTTAGAGCGCTGGTCTTGGATAAAATAAGTTTGTTAGAGCGCTGGTCTTGGCAAAATAAGTGTGTTAGAGCGCTGGTTTTGGATATAATAAGTGTGTTAGAGCGCTGGTCTTGGATAAAATAAGTGTGTTAGAGCGCTGATTTTGGATAAAATAAGTGTGTTAGAGTGCTAGTATTGGATAAAAGAAGTGTGTTGGAGCGCTAGTCTTGGTTAAAATAAGTGTGTTAGAGCGCTGGTCGTGGATAAAATAAGTGTGTAAGAGCGCTGGTCTTGGATAAAATATGTCAGTTGGAGCGCTGGTCTTGATAAAATAAGTGTGTTAGATCGCTGGTCTTGTATAAAAGAAGTGTGTTGGAATGCTAGTCTTGGATAAATTAAGTGTGTTAGAGCGATGGTCTTGCACAAAGTATGTATGTGTCTTTCCACAAAATGAGTGTGGAGCGCTGGTCTTTCTCCAAGTCTGTTGGAGCGATTGTCATTCTCCAAGTCTGTTGGAGCGCTAGTCTTTCTCCTAGTCTGTTGGAGCGCTAGTCTTTCTCCTAGTCTGTTGGAGCGCTAGTCTTTGGAGCGCTAGTCTTTCTCCAAGTATGTTGGAGCGATTGTCATTCTCCAAGTCTGTTGGAGCGCTAGTCTTTCTCCTAGTCTGTTGGAGCGCTAGTCTTTGGAGCGCTAGTCTTTCTCCAAGTATGTTGGAGCGATAGTCTTTCTCCAAGTCTGTTGGAGTGCTAGTCTTCTCAAAGTCTGTTGGAGCGCTAGTCTTTCTCCAAGTCTGTTGGAGTGCTAGTCTTTCTCCAAGTCTGTTGGAGCGCTAGTCTTTTCCAAGTCTGTTGGAGCGCTAGTCATCTCCAAGTCTGTTGGAGCGCTAGTCTTTCTGCAGGTCTGTTGGAGCGCTAGTCTTCTCTAAGTGTTGGAGCACTAGTCTTTCTCCAAGTCTGTTGGAGCGCTTGTCTTTTTCCAATTCTGTTGGAGCACTTGTCTTTCTCCAAGTCTGTTGGAGTGATAGTCTTCCTCTAAGTGTGGAGTGCTAGTCGTAGTCTCAGTGTGTTGGAGCGCTAGTCTTTATCCAAGTCTGTTGGAGCGCTAGTCTTTCTCCAGGATGTTGGAGCGCTAGTCTTTATCGAAGTCTGTTGGAGCGCTAGTCTTTATCGAAGTCTGTTGGCGCTAGTCTTTCTCCAGTATGTTGGAGCGCTAGTCTGTATCGAAGTCTGTTGGCGCTAGTCTTTCTCCAGTATGTTGGAGCGCTAGTGTTTCCCCAAGTCTGTTGGGGCGCTAGTCTGTATCGAAGTCTGTTGGAGCGCTAGTCTTTCTCCAGTCTGTTGGAGCGCTAGGCTTTCTCCAGTATGTTGGAGCGCTAGTGTTTCCCCAAGTCTGTTGGGCGGTTTAGCAATGCTCATTAGAAAATATGATAGAATAAAAGTTAAAATATTATAAACCGATTCATTTATGATTATTGTATTCGCAACCGAAACAGAATGCATATAAATTTCGAGCAAACATGAAAATTAACTAGTGAACAAACGGATTCTGTCCATTGCAAGGGAGACAACTGTAATGTACTCCTGTGCAAACTCCAGGCAGCAGTGGCTTCCCCTATATTGAAGTAAATGGGATAATAATGTCAGCTTAAAGGGACCTGTTCACGGATTGGCAAATTGACAATTTTCAAAATGTTTGTCATATATTTCAAAAAGAAATTATACATCGTATACAATCAAGCGAAATAACACTCATGACTAAGAAATATCTTGGAAATTTCGTTTCGTTTATGGATAATCATGAATTCAAATGGATAAAATAATAAAGCGTTTGTAACGCATTTCGTCGGTATTTTGGAAAACACGCGTATCACTTACAAGCAAAATGTATAAGTCCGAATGGCCGAGTGGTTAGCGCACGAGATTTTTGAACTCAAAGGTCCCGGGTTCGAATCCCGGCGATGGCATTTTTTTTAATTTACCTGTTTTTAGTTCGACTATTCGAAGAATAGGTGAGCTTTCCTACTACCCCCAGCGTCGGTGTCGGCGTCGGCGTCTGATCTTGGTAAAAGTTTTTATTCAGAAGTCTTGTTACTTCAAAAATACATAAGTTATTCACTTGAAACTTGGAATATAACTTTGTCATCAACTCCAGCATCAACTCCCATAACTCAGTTTTGTATACTGACAGAGTTATGCCATTGTTCACGTAGATTTTCTGGTCAAAGTTAATATTCAAATATTAGCATTCCCCATAACAAAGTTTTGTATTTTAACAGAATTATGCCCCTTTTTCACATATATTTTCGGTTAGTTTTTATTCAAATGTCTTGTAAATTCAAAACTTCATAGGCTATTCTCTTCAAACATGGAATACCTTAACCATCAACTCAAGCATCAGGTGCAACATTCCCTATAACTCTGTTTTGTATTTTGGCATAGTAATGTCCCTTTTGCACACAGCTTTTTTACATTTAAGTTTCTATTCAAAAGTTTTATAACTTCAAAATTTGATAGGTTATTAAATTGAAACTTGGCAAATACCTTTGTCATCAACTACGTCATCCGATGCCACAATCCATATAACCCTGTTTTGTATTTTGACAGAATTAACCCCCTTTTCACATAGATTTTCAGTGTAAAGTTTTTATTCAAAAGTCTTATAATTTCTAAACAACATAAGGTATTTATTTGAAACTTTGAATACATCTTTTTAATTAACTCCAGCATCATTTGCTATAATCTCTTTAACACTTTGTTGTTTTTTGGTAGAGGTTTGCCCACTTTTTATATAGATTTTCAGGTCAAAGCTGCTACTTCACAGATGATAAGACAGATATGAAGGAGGCCATAAAAGTTGTTTGTAAATAATATGATAGTCATCAAATACAGTCAATGAAGCACCGCTTAATAGTATAATAACAATGCAAATGATAGCAGACGACTCTTTTGATAAAGCCCGTCTAAAAATAGACTAGGACTAGTCGGTGTGTGCGACTGAGTAATGGTAATTTCGGACTGTTTATTAACACGCCAGATGCGATTCCAATAGCTGATTAAAACGAGAGATAATATAGTATTGTATTTATTTATTTTTTATTTACGTTTATTGATATATCTCTTTATTTCACCAAAAATATTTGAAAGATATCGTGCACACAAAGATTACTTCTAACAGCATTGAAATGAACATAAATAATTATGAGCACTTGCGGGCATTGGACCCGGGTCCTCGGGGTGAGAGGCGGATGCTCTAACCGCGCCTCTAAAGTCATTTGCACGGAGCGCTACTTGTAATTTCGGACTTATGTTTTGTAAACAATGGGACTCCGGAAGCGAAATTAATTGGCTGTTTGGATCACGTGATAATTTCACAATAACAACCTACGAGTTATAAATAGTTAAAAAGCGTCTCGAACGCTTTTGAAATCGGATTGAAAGAATGCGTTGTAATGATTAAACCAAGGTGTTGGGAACTTTTGTTAATGTGTCAACAATGTTATTTTAGTCAGTTCTATTAAATAATATCTTGTTTTTCTAGATTTGAAACATTTTATTTTCCATTTTTGTCAATTTTCCAATCTGTGACGCAGCAGATTTAAAGTGTTTGTTCCAAAGTCTTATAATTTCTAAAGTACATAAGGTGTTCACTCGAAACATGGAATAAATTGATGTAATAAATGCTATAACTCAGCTTTGTTATTCAACAAATGTACGTCCCTTCCACTTTCAAAAATATGTACAACTGAAATACTTCGAATAGTTGAGCGCGCTGACCTCTGACAGCGCTTGTTCTTTATATAATATTTGTTTTAGATATCTCCAGATGCTGCTGTTTTTTTTGCAGTTAAGACATTTAATGACATTTACTTAAATTGCGAAAAATCTGTGAACAAGTCTCTTTAAATTACATTTTAAATTTACATTTTATTAGTAAACTATTTTTTCAATATTCAATAACCTGTTGGAGGACTTGCAATTCAGACAAAGACCGTGAACACTTAAACTGTACTTGCCTGATTTATTTGAGGTTTTATTTATGTATTTGATTGAAGTAACTACAAATGCAAGCTGATTTGTTTTATATTAAAAGGGTTGAAATTGTATACAGTGACAGTAATAAACTAGATTTAAATCTAATTTGGAACAAATTTAAATATAATCCATATTTTATTGAATTTGTGATTGTTGTTAATTACTGACACGTGCTTTTATAATAGTTAATTCCAGGCATTTACATCCATCTGTTGGCGGCTTGCTCGTTTAAATGTTCTGAGTTTTCAGCAAGTGCTTATTTTGTACAATGTTACGACATTTAACTTATTTCATAAGACGTATTATAGTCTTCATCATTTTAATCCATCTGAAAACGTAGACACGTATGATCATGTACACATACCAGCTTGTGTAAAAATTATAAAATGATACTTGCTAATTATTCTATAGATAAGAACAAAATTATTGTTGTTAAACTACCCAATAACTAATCAAAAAGTAATCCCGATACTGAGCGGTGCATAGTAAAAAGTAGTTCCAATTACAATTGCAAAAATATATCTTCAATCATGTAAGAATCGGAATAATTTTCACATTATCGTGGTTTATCGGTCAATAAACAACTCTTTGTTGCATCAGAACTCCAAATTGTTGTTTATTGACCGATAAAAACGATAAATTAAAAATTATTTCTTAATCAAACAATAGCAACACAACGTGTGCGATGTTAATTTGCAGTTAAGAGGCCACAGCTTTTCCGAGTTAAAATGAGTGTTGGAAGCGATCTGGCCCGTATTCAAGAACCCAATATTGGACTAAAAAAAGTAAAGAATAGACTTCGTATCTGGAAAAAAATTATGCGTTTGCAAATATGCCGAGTACTAATGTCATTTAGCCGGAATAAAGAATGCTTAAATTTGCATACCGGTAGGTACCAAGTGTTACTCATATTAACAGCGTTATTATAATAGAACAATTTCAAGAATAGTCTTTATTAAGTACGGGATTGTGAAGTAGCTCGTTTGAGGAAATGTATGCGAACGAAGTACAATGTATAAAATACAGTGGTAACATAAACTTAAAGCTATAATAATACATGTAATAGCACAATCATCAAACTTACGGAAATCTATCGGAACACTTTGTCACAGGGTGAATTTTAAGTAAAGTTAATAAATGTACATTATTATCAAATTATTGTGTTTGTTTTTATATTTACCCTAAAATATATCTACAATCCACTTGTGTTTATTTGTCGCTCAAACCGAATTGCGCCTTAAAATTCACCCTGTGACAACTTTATACTAAAATCTGGTACTCAAATAAGCCTGGTATTTATGACAAGTCGTAGTCGCAAATTCAGAAAAATCCCATTATTCTAAAATGTTACCTCTGGATTTTCTGACAAAGAAATGCGTTGTTTGAAGATTTTGTCACAAAAAGTTAATGTCGGTGGGTCGGTAGACAACTTCGTTTCCGCTCTCTAAGTTCAACAGTTTTCATCTGATCTTCATCAAACTTCAAGAAAATGTTTATGGGCATAATATCTAGGTCTAGTTCTATAATCAGCAATTGTGGAGTTATGGCCGATGAATTATCTAAAATTGGCTTTTTAGCTGTTTCCGCTCTCTAAGTCCAACAGTTTTCATCCGATCTTCACTAAACTTCATGAATATGTTTGTAATAATAATATCTAGGCCAAGTGTGATAATCAGCCAAATCGCCCCAGGAATTGTGGAGTTATGGCCCTTGAATATTTAAAATTAGGCTTTTTCGCCGTGTCCGCTCTCTGAGTTCAACAATTTTTTTTTATCCAATCTTCACCAAACTTCATGACAATGTTTGTAATAATAATATCTAGGTCAAGTTCCATAATCAGCCGAATTGTCACAGGAAATGTGGAGTTATTGCCCTTAAATTACCGGTATATAAAACTGGCCTTTTAAGCCGTTTCTGTATCTATGTCCAACAGTTCATAGCCGATCTTCATCAAACTTGGTGAAAATCTTTGTGGGCGTATTATCTCTGTTAAGTTTGATAATCAACCAAATCGTCCCAATTACTGTGGAGTTATGGCCCTTGATTATCTAAATTAAGCCGTTTTAGCTATTTTAACCTAGAGGTGCATAACTTCTTTACAAACAGCTTTTGTTATTAATGTATTTGTCAGCATGCACATGTTCCGAAGCATAGTGTTTCAAACTCATATTGGTATTTTTGCTTATTTTTACTTAGGAATCTATATAAATATGACCTCATGGTACATATTTCAGAAACACCTTAAGTAAATCTTATTCTAAGCCTAAAGATCATCATTTGTCTTTAGCATTTTATTCCGTATGTGCATGAAATCTTGCTTAGAATTCACTACTTTCGTACTAATTATTTATTACTATTAACTTCGCTTTAATTTGATTTCATGTAGTTTTTTAAGTACTTAAAAAAATCAAAACTTAAGTGACAATACTATAAGGTAAACTTAAGATGTTTCTGGAATACGACCCCATATGTCTTTTGTAGACATCATATTTTAAACCAGAAACTGCCGGAAGCTAAAAATAGCTTTTCTGTATGACACGCGAATTTCACGATTTCCTCGAGCTTTGCTGTAATCGATCGAGCGGGCAACTTTCATGACTGTACATGTACACTGTGCACGAGGATATCGTGATGTTGCACGACAACCCTATTACACGTTCTGAACGATTAAAGAAATACTTTTCGATTTATCGTTGTTTATCGGCCAGTTAACAACGATTTGGAGTTCTGATGCGTAGGAATTAAACCACGAGGGCGTTAGCTAGTTTTTGTTTAATATGCACGCATCAGAACGATAAAGAGTTGTTTATTATCCAATAAACAAAGATAATGCGAAAATTATTTCGATTTTAATATTATTTGACATATATTTTTGCAATTGTAATTGGAACTACTTTTTACTATACACCGCTCAGAATCGGGACTTCTCTTTGCGTTGTTAATTTGGTAGTTTATTAACGATAATTTTGTTCTTTTTCTATAGAAAAATTAACGAGTATCGTGTTAGAATATTAGTTTAAAAATTTCTTAGTATCATCATCGGTAATAATAATAATAATAATAATAATAATAAAAATACCGTAATGATAATAATAATTTTAATTTATTACCAATCCGATACTATTGTACAGATCATGAGACATACTTGTCTTAGCAACATTTTATAAAGGGAATATGTAGCCCTATTCCAGAAACATTTTAAGGTTACTTTAAAATATTTAGTACCAATTTTTGAAAGCTATTATTATGACCCCCCCCCCATCCTTCGAAGATGGCTTGCTAAAGTCTGTCGGTCTGTCTTTCGGTATTTAATATTCGAATATTCGAATATTCGATTATTCGTTGACATCCCTAATTATGATATATACGGTCTACGGTAGGTCATGTTCAATTATCGGCCAAATTGCCACAGACATTTTTTAGTTATTGTCCTTGAATTATCTGAGATTGGCCTTTTTAGTCGTTTTGGCTTTCTAAGTCCAACAGCTTTCATCCGATCTTAACCAAACTTCATGAAAATGTTTGTTATAATAATATCTGATCAAGTTCAATAATCAGCCAAATCGGCCCTGGAATTGCGGAGTTATGGTCATTGAATGATCTAAAATTTGCCTTTTTAGCCGTTTATATTCTCTAAATCCGACAGTTCATAGCCGATCTTCACCAAACTTCGTTAAAATCTTTGTAGGCGTATTATCTCCGTAAAGTTAGATAATTAACCAAATCGTCGAAGTATCTGTGGAGTTATGGCCCTTGATTATCTAAATTAGCCTTCTTAGCCATTTTAACCTAGAGGGGGCATTACTTTTTTCACAAACAGCTCTTGTTTTATATACAGCATTTTTAATTTATGAGTTCCTTTACAGTTGTGTAAACAATAATTTATAATAAATTGAAAATTAATACATACTAAGCCAATTTCGTGGAATTAATGAAAAATGGTGATATAAGGATAGGATTCTACTTAAGGTGTTTCTCTGGAATATGGCCCCAGAAGTAATAACTGTCTCTTTATCCGAGAAAATGTAGATCCTGCAATAACTTGATGTGTTTAATGAGTGAGCAATGAGGTGATAATACACATTGTTTTCCTTCTACGTCTTACTAAATTGTGGTTGCTTTGGCAACACAAGTATTTGTACAACAACAAGAGTTACTCTGCTTTTTTCTCCTATGCTGATTTTAATTGGAAAAAACATTCACAAAGAAAGTCAGCATTGTACAAACAAAATTTAATGTCATTATGGACTGTCAAGTTTAGTTTAAAATTACATTTAGATATTAAAGATCGAGTGTCGAAATTCAAATGAATTTTGAGACACTTTCAAGTCCGTTTCCTGGGAAGAACCACTACTCGTTGAGTTTTAAGTAAGATAATTCGAAGGCTGCCGGAGTAGGAATCAAACTCACGATCTTCCGGTCGAAAGGCGGATATCACATAAATTACATCACTGCGACATGATGATATTGGAACAAAAGTTATGGTAATTGAGCACATAGAAATAATCATTCTGCAACTTTATTTCGTGTATGATAATGATGTTGTAAAATTCAACGAAGAAAGTGAGCATTGTAAAAACAATCTGAAGTCATAGTGGACCGTCCGTCCGTCTGTCAGTGAAAGCCTTGATCCTTCGATAACTCAACATGTGCACAAGCTAGGTTCATGAAACGTTATGTCGCATAATTGTGTCTGGCCGTCGTCGTGTCGCTTGGCTGTATTCCGTCGTTGTGTCGCCTGATTGTGTTCCATTGTTGTGTCGCTTGGTTGAGTTCCGTCGTTGTGACGTTTGGATGTATTCGGTTGGTGTGGCGCTTGGTTGACTTCCGTCGTTGTGTTGCTTGGTTGTATTCCGTCGTTGTTTCGCTTGGTTGAGTTCCGTCGTTGTTTCGCTTGGATGTGTCCGGGCTTTGTGTCCTTGGCTGTGTTCCGTCGTTGTGTCGCCTGATTGTGTTCCATTGTTGTGTCGCTTGGTTGAGTTCCGTCGTTGTGACGCTTGGATGTATTCGGTTGGTGTGGCGCTTGGTTGACTTCCGTCGTTGTGTTGCTTGGTTGTATTCCGTCGTTGTTTTGCTTGGTTGAGTTCCGTCGTTGTTTCGCTTGGTTGTGTTCCGTCATTGTGTCGCGTGGATGTATCCCGTTGTTGTGACGCCTGGTTGACTTCTCTCGTTGTGTCTCTTCGTTGTGTTTAGCCTTTGTGTCGCTTGGTTGTTTTCCGTCGTTTTGTCATTTGGTTGAGTTCAGTCGTTGTGTTGTTGTTTCTCTTAGTTGAGTTCTGTCGTTGTGTCTCTTGGTTGAGACCCATCGTCGTGTCGTTTTGTTGTGTCCGGCCGTTATGTCTCTTGGTTGAGTCCCATCGTTTTGTCGCTTGGTTGTGTTCCGTTGTTGTGTCGCCTGGTTGGTTATCGTTGTTGTGTCGCTTGGTTGTGTTATGCTGTTGTGTCGCCTGGTTGAGTTACGTCGTTGTGTCGCCTAGTTGTGTTACGTCGTTTTGTCGCCTTATTGTGCAACGCTGTTGTGTCGCTTGGTTGTTTTACGCTGCTGTGTCGCTTTGTTGTGTTACGATGTTGTCTCGCTTGGTTGTTTTATGTTGTTGTATCGATTGGTTGTGTAACGTCGTTGTGTCGCTTGGTTGTGTTCCGTCGTTGTGTCGCCTGGTTATGTTACGCTGTTGTGTCGCCTGATTGTGTTACGCTGTTGTGTCGCCTGGTTGGTTTATGCTGTTGTGTCGCCAGGTTGTGTTACGCTGTTGTGTCGCTGGGTTATGTTACGCTGTTGTGTCTCTTGGTTGTTTTACGTCGTTGCATCGTTTGGTTGTGTCACGTCGTTGTATCGTTTGGTTATTGGTGTGTCACGTCGTTGCGTCGATTGGTTGTGTCACGTCGTTGCATTGTTTGGTTGTGTCACATTTTCCAGCACGAGTGAGCACCTTTAATGTTTGTACTTCTTCATTTAATACTGCACGGAATTATACAGGAAATATATTGTTGTCATTGCTATGCAGATGTTTCGCATACGCATTATTTTGTGTTCTCTCTATAAAATATTGCGGTAAATTAAAAAAAATCTTTTACATGTTGACAAAAAACCTTAATCGCGAATCGATACATGTTTATTTTGGGTCAAATTATATGTTAAACTTCACAAACGACAACTTCGATTTGTTAAATGAAACTTAAAATGTGAACAGGATCAAGTGCTGTTTCCATGTTAAAATAGTGTTGACATAACGCTAGGATTTAATATATGTGCATTTGCATCTACAACAAAATCATGATTGTGAAACAACGGTGAGGTATTTACAAAACTAAGTTCTCCATAAAACATATGGTCACGTGTTTTACCATAATATGTTGTTGTTGTTAGCTCACCGAGCACAAAGTGCTTAAGGGTGAGCTATTGTAGTCAGTCACTGTCCGTCGTCTTCGTTGTCCGTCGTCGTCGTCGTCGCCAATATGTTTACTTTAAACAACTTCTTCTCTGAAACCGCTTGGCGGATTTTAAGCAAAGTTAGCAGGAAAGTTCCTGGGATGGTTCTTTAACAAAGTCCTTCAATTCATTTGAATATCTAGAAAACTCTGGTTGCCATGGCAACCAAAAACTTAATAAACTGGACAAATAAAAAAAATATTCTTGTCCAAAACCACTGCTTGGATTTTAAAATAATTTCACAGAAATGATCCTTGGGTGACCCTTTACTAAATTTTTCCAAATTATTTTGATTTCTTAAAAAAACATGGCCGCTAGGGGGTGGTGCAGTTTTACTTATATACCGATGTAGAAAATTGTGAAAATCTTTTCCTCAGAAACCGCTGGCCGGATTTCAAAATAATTTCACATAAATGTTCCTTTGTGACCCTCTACCAAATTTCTTCAAATCATTTGGATTTGTTAAAAAAAAGACCGTCAGGGGCTGGTGAATTTTTTTTCTTTTATAGCTATATACAAAACTTCTCAGAAACCGCTAACCAGATTTCAAAATAACTTCACATAAATATTCCTTGGGTGACCCTCTACCAAATTTCTTTAAATCATTTTGATTCGTTAAAAAACATAGCCACTGATGGATCGTGGCAGTTTTCCTTCTATGGCTATATAGAAAACTTGAAAAAAAACTTCTTGTCCGAAACCGCTGAATGGATTTCAAAATAATTTTACAGAAATGTTCCTTGGGTGATCCTCTACCAAATCTCTTCAAATCATTTTGATTTGTAAAATATATGACCGCCAAGGGGTTGGGCAGTTGTCCTTACATGTTATATAGAAAACTTTGAAAACCGGATTTTCAAAATAAATTTGCACAAATGTTCCTTGGTTGACATTCATTTTGAAAATGTTCTTGTCTGAAACTGCTTGCTGGATTTTGAGATAATTTCACATAAATATTTCTACCTTCAAATTGTTTTGATTCACTCAAACATTGCTATCAGTGGTGACATCTCTGAATACGCTATTAACCTTTTACGAGCTATTGTGGTTCAGTCAACTCAGGTGAGCGACCCGGGGCCATTTGGCCCTCTTATTTTATATTTGGTGTACTTGTCAAATATATCTCTACCGGTAAGTCAATTGTATAAACTTAATGCACCTATCAATATTTTTCCCCAGGGGGAAGCGGCGGGCATATACGGGATTTTAGACTGAAAGCAATTCCCGACAGGCGGGAAAATTGACACGCCGAATAATTCCGGGTCCTGGGAAATAGACTTAGTTAAGATTTTAGATCCCGGTAATATTGGCCCCCGGGCCATTTGATGCACCAATTAAGCATCCCCCATTGACGGGATTTAGACAAAAATGCTTGACCCTAGGGTGGTGAATTATATCCCCCCAAATACAATGAGTCAAATTCCCCTGGGTTTGCCCGCCTCCCCCTCCCCCCGGGGGGGGGGAATGTTGAGGTCACATTATACTAAATAAATAAGTCGTGTAGGGCTGTCCTCTCTAAATAAATCAACAAGCTTAACTCGAAGACATGTTTTTAGATTTTGCTTTGATTTATTTTTGGGAGATGTTGGTAGGGTAAGCATTGGTATGCACTAATAAATCACTGATATGTTTTAAGATTGGAGACTACAGTATGACACTTGCGCTGAGGCGGGTTACATTGAACTAGAAAGTAGCCGGTAAAAAGATGGTGATAAAACAGTCATCTTTGTTTAGTGTCAAGTTCTTTCTTACATATTACATGACATACCCTTTTATTGCTTAAATCAATTCAGGTTAGAATGCTCTTTAAGAAAAGGTATGGTTATGAGGGTCCCTATGTGCAAAATATTGCATTTATTTTGGGTTAAAGTTATCGCTTTTACATTAAATTACATAATGATTGGAATTAGTATCTTGTAACATTGATAGGTGCATAAACTGTGGAGAAAATACTCGGTAAGTTTGGTCACAAGTTGTTTGGCGCCACGAATTCATGTATAATTAAGAAATAATTTGTGATTTAGAGTTGTTTATCTGTAAATTAAAACGGTTTCGAGTTCTGATTCTACTCTCTTTATTCTATAAACAAAGAACAACATTATCGTTGTTAAACTACCCAATAAAAAACGCAAAAAGAAGTCCCGATTCTGAGCGGAGGATAGAAAAATATAGTTTTCATTACAATTGCAATTATATTTGTCAATTCATGTTAGAATCGAAATAATTTTTGCATTATCATTGTTTATCGGACAATAAACAACTCTTTGTCGTTCGATGCGTGGCTATTAAACAACGCCGCCCTTTTTAAAAATTCCTACGCATCAGAACTCCAAATTGTTGTTTATTGGCTGATAAACAACGATAAATAGAACATTTAATCGAATATTCGCGCACCTGAACGAAAAATCGTTCTTTATTACAGATAAACAATGATTAAGCGAAAATTATTTTGATTCTAACATGACATGACAACATATTCTGCAGTTACAATGCAAAGTATATTTTACGACTTTTGCGAGTTGTTTATTTGCTATTTAACAACGAAATATTTTCTTCATTGTCTATAGAAAACTGCGCGTGTCATGTTAAAACTGCTGTTTAATTTAACTTAAACAGCGGAAATAAAAACATTAGCAAGTTATGTAAAAGTAATGTTCTAACATGACACGAACTGTGTTTTCTATACTAGACTAAGAACAATATTTACCGTTGTTAAACTAAGTTAAAATAAACAACCCGAAAAAATGGTTCCGAAACTGTAAAATATATTTCGGATTGTAATTGCGGAATATGTTACAAGGTCATGTTAGAATCAAGATATTCTTCGTATTATCTGTGTTTATCTGCTAATAAACAACGATGTGTCGTTCTAACGCCCTCGTGGTTTAATTCCTATGCATCAAAACCCAAAATTGTGGTTTATTAGCCGATAAACAACTCTAAATCGAACATTATTATTAATAGGTGTTCTATAGCGAATGAATGCAATTTGTTTCGAATAACATATTTACTCTATTTCCACCCTACAATAAGGGGATTTTTTATCAACATAATTATGGCTGTGGTCTTGAAATTACACAATGTATAAATGTTGCACGTTTATCAATATGACATTCGTCATGTACAAAGTTAAAATGTTTCTTTTAAATGTATTGGCAATTTTTCGTCGTATGGGAAAAACTGTTTAATCTGACGCGCCTTTATAACATGTACCCGGAATTACTGTTCATTGTTTCATACTCCATGCAGATTATTTTGTCCCTTAATGGTCAAATCGTTTAATTGAAATATACACATATCATCTAAATGTTACGAAGTATTTTTTTGTGATTAATTCGTCAATGTAAAAGGGCAGCCGTCGACCCCGTGGCCCTGCACTCTGGAGGTTCTATAGCGCTGCAGGACCATAGTTTTCACAAATCATGTTTTCACATCTGTGAAAAATAGTATCCGATTCTTCCCAGTGTGACAATCGAGATCTTATTCTTTACACAGCACAGTCTTATTCTTGACATGTTATGTGAAGTTTTTATCGCACCCAATTTTTTATATGCAATGAAATCCTATTCTTTTGTGATTCTTCTGTGATCCTCAAACATACACCATTTTGGCCAATCACATTCTTCACACTTACAAATGTAACAAATTAGATCCTTTCTTCACAGGTGTGTGAAAAATATGATTAATGAAAAATATGATCATGCATAGCGCCTCCTGTCGTGCGCGACAGAACTCCCGACTCCCTAACTTCCGCTTCTACGCGGTAGCCTACACCATTCCTTCTGGTTTCTAGAACTGTCGTCTGCACGAATTGTTGTCTGCGCGTCTGCTGCGTGTCACGTGCCTAATGTTGGATTGAAACGTCTGAAATAGCTGGTACACGAGCGACAAGCTTCTCGACGATAGCACGTCACGATAGTCCAAATAATACCAGTTGAATGGTTTTAATTGATTTTGTCTTTTTTTGTTGCGAAGTAAACACGATTTTTTCTGACCCGTGTCCGGGTTTTGATAAAAAAATAACATAGCTACGCCCGTCCAAATGCGTGTTTTAGCTCACCTGAGCACAACGTGCTCATGGTGAGCTTTTATAATCACCTTTATTCCGTTGTCCGTCGTGCGTCGTGCGTCAATATTTTCATTCAAACGACCTCTCATCCTAAACCGCTGGGCAGATTTTTACCAAACTTCACAGGAAATATCTAAATATAGATTTAAAAAAGGAACTCTTTAAAAACCTTCTCTGAAACGGCGTGGCTGAGAGCTTTCATATTTGGTATGTGGCATGCCATGAAGCATCATACAATATGAGTTTGACAAACTGAAACAATGACAGTTTGTTAAATATTTCCAAGGTGGTTAGATTATGATCAAATGCACGTGAGTTGTGGTCGTTGTGACGCAGAGGTGTTGACTTCTTGTGACTGCCTAGCACCCTTGCATGTAACAAAAACTCATTATTTTTACAAATAACAGAAACATTAGTGTCTGGTTTTCCTGTTAATTATGTATAGTACCTAATTTTTCGGTAAAAATTGCGATAAACCTTAAAGTTATGAATCAACCAAGTCATTCTTCGAAGTTTCATTAGGAATGTACTACCTAAAGAAATTCTGACCATATGCATGATTGGTTAAATATGTGAGATTTGTAATCGAAATGTACAAAATACCTGAAGATATTCCTATAATCCTGCAAGTCCCGGAAAATATACTTTGTTCGGTTTTTAGATTCCGGTAATATTGGCCTCCGGGCTATTTGATACACCAATTAAGAATCCTCTATTGTGGGGATTTAGACAAAAATGTTTGGCTCTAGGGTGGGGAATTAGATCCCCAAAAATACAATTAGTCAAATTGCCCTGGGATTGCCCGCCGCGAAAGAAGCAACCGCGATTTACCGGTACTTGATTCTGCTGCTGATTTATTCAACTTACATTGAAGTATCTTCTGATCTGGTTGCCAGAAACTAAAATAGTTTCTCGCCCTACGACAGAACCGAAAGAAATCGCCACGAGTATACATGTTTTTGTTTTGTTGTTCATGAAATGTAGTCTAGGAAGACTCCGATATTGGCAGCGAAACTAAAGGTGTTTGCTCACAGAATTTTCATATTTCAAATGCTAGCATGGTGACACGTATCTTTCTGAGAAACACACACTTTATAATTGTCTTGTATACGAGAGATTGTGAAAGATATGTTTTTTTTTATTTATAGACAAAGTTAAAAATAAAACTAAAGAGTTACTTTCCTATCTGGAATTAAAATTGTCCAACTTTTATTTGTCAACATTCGTGACGATTACTTAGTGAACGATCTTTATTCCGGAGGATTACTTAGTGTACAATCTTTATTCGTGAGGATTACTGAGTGTACGATCTTTATTCGTGAGGATTACTGAGTGTACGATCTTTATATGTGAGGATTACTGAATGTACGATCTTTATTAGTGATAGTTACTAAATGTACGAAATTAATTAGTTATTATTACGTAATGTACGATCTTTATTAGTGGCAATTACTTTATGTACAATCTTCATTATTGATTATTATTTAGTGTACGACCTTAATTAGTTATTACTTAGTGTTCGATCTTTGTTCGCGACGATTATTTGGTGAACGGTCTTTTATTAGTGATAATTACTTAGTGTTCGATCTTTGTTCGTGACGATTACTTGGTGAACGGTCTTTTATTAGTGATAATTACTTAGTGTTCTATTAAATTCCTGAGGATTACTGAAATAACTATCTTTATTCGTGTTGATTACGATCGTTTGTCGTGTTAATTAACTAGTGTACGATTTTTATTCGCGTTAATTACTTAGTGTACGGTGTGCATTCGTGTTGATTACTTCGAGTACGATCTTTATGCTTGATAATGATCGCTGTATGTTCTACCAAATCTACGGATGTGTTTGGTATAACAATCGTTAAGACATTCCATATTTAACAAAAATACAATATCGCATTTATGTCTTTTGATAATTAATTTTAATTTTTAGATCCAATTTTGGATGAAAAGGCAATCTATTCTATTCTCCCCGGCGTCGGTGTCGGCGTCGTCGTCCGCCTAGGTTAACGATTTTCGATAAGCTAGTTTCTCAGGAATTGCTTGAGGGATTACTTATTCAAACTTTAATCATTTATTATTAAAATGAACCCATAGGCCGAGTTTCGTAACTCTGGTTAAAATGTGTCATAATTATCGGTATTTTTGTAGAAACTTACTTGGGTAACTTATTAAACTTATTTGGGTAGGTTAAATTTTTTCGGTAAGCTTGTATCTCTTGATTGGCTTGAGGGATTTTATTCAAACTAGAAACATGTTTGGCCGTTACTTTCCAAACAGTTTGTTTTAGAAAAATGCTAGTTACTCTGACAAGTACAAGACAAGTCGAGCGTGCTGTCTTCCGACAGCTCTTGTTTGGATTGGACAGCATTGATTGTAACCGGTGACAAAAATAACTAAATACCGTTTTAAATAACCACATGTAGAATTGGTTTCTGGTGAAAATGTTACTGCTATAACGCAAACAGTCGTAGTTTTGTCAACATATATGTTGGCATCCAGGGCCCGTATTCGCCAATCTATTCTTAGACTTAAGAGGTAATAATAAAGAATATTTTTGAAACTGTTCTGTTCAAAGAAAACTGTTTACTTGAATCTGTCTTGGTACTCAGCAACTCAAATTACAGAGTTCTTTATTTAGAACGATTTGTAAAAGTGTGTATGTACGATCATTCATATCAATTATTTAAGAATACTAATAAACAGATGAAAGATACAATATAACTTGAAAGCAGACATATAAACATAAACGTGACGAATACACTATCGAATGAGTCAACAAATACGATTTTCGACTTTTGCATCGTTTATTAGTGTTGTGTAACCTAAAATAACTGTCGAGTCAAAGTGTATACATGTATCGGAGTTTCTGGCTGTACAGCCTAAAACTAGTTTCTGATTAAAAAGTAGTTAACTATGCGTTTTTCAACAATAGTTCATATTAACTTTTCTTTCATTTTAAATCGAAGTATATGGAATTAATTATTAGTTGTTTAATTTATTCAAATATATCTGTTGTAAAATCGAACATATACTCTTTAATGACAATTGGAACCCAGCATATTTGCGAACGCAGAAGTATTTTTATTGAGTCTGAGTCTATTCGTTATTCTTAAGTCTAAGAACAGGTTGGTGAATAAGTTCTTATATGTCAGGTTTATGATTATTTCTATAAATCTTAATTTGAAAACAACATACCTACAATCAAGCATGAATGTCAAAAATAGTGTTTTATAGTGAGGCCAAAAAAAATTGTGTTTTCGGTCAACGGTTTCACAAAAGTTAGGTAGGGTCGGGTTTAAGTTTTTTTTTTGTTAAAGACACATTATAAACGGAAATACGGATTTTACGAAAAACAATCTTCAATAAAAACTTTAGGGTCGGTGGGTTTTCGTTAGGTGAATAGGGTTGCCCGAAACACAGAAAAAAATGGCCTGATTTTGGAAGAGAAAGGGCAATTACTATACTTGTAAACGTCGGAATCAGAAGTCGTGGGTTTGTTACTGATTATTTTTGTAATGCATTCAAGTGCATTTTGTCGCAGTGTTTGAACGTTTGAACAAATAGAAAGCATAGATAATATTGTTCTTGTTATTAGCTCGACTATTCACAGAATAGTTCGAGCTATACTATTCACATTATGAAGGATCATTATGTGAGATCACTGACCAGGACCCATAACTCTGACCTGCAATTAAGCACAATTATGCCACTTTTTGAACTTAAAAATTCAGGTTAAAGTTTGCGTGCAACAACTTCATATCTCTATAACTCGAGAAAGGATCGAGCTATTGTAATGAAACTTCATTCATAGATACCTTATAGCAAGGCCTCATTTGGGATTGCATATGGGGTGGCTGGGATTGATGGTCAAGGTCACTGTTACTAAAAATAGAAAAACTGTTTTCGCTCAAAAACTTCAGAACGCATTGAGATATATTAATGAAAGTTAATACATAAATACCTTATATCAAGACCTCTCTTGGGATTGCATATGGGGTGGGTGCGGTCAATGTCACTGTTACTAATGGGGTGGGTGGGGTCAAGCTCACTGTTACTAAAAATATAAAAACGGTTTCCGCTCAATAACTTGAGAACGCATTGAGATTTTTAATGAAACTTAATACATAAATACCTTATATCGAGACCTCGCTAGGGATTGCATATGGGGTGGGTGGGGCCAGGGTCTTCTGGATAAAGTTTATATTCAAAAGTCTTGTATTTTCAAAGCTACATAAGTTATTCACATGAAACTTTAATTGTACATTTGTAACTCCAACATCAGGTGCAACATATCCTATACTTCTGTTTTGTATTTTGACAGAGGTATGCCTCTTTTTCAAAATGATTTTCTGGTTGAAGTTTATATTTAAAAGTCTTATAACTTCAACACGACAAAGTTATTCACCTGAAACTTGGAATGCACCTTTATCATTAACTGCAGCATCAGGGACAATATTCCCCATAATTCTGTTTTGTATCTTAAAAGAGTTATGCTCCTTTTTTACTGACGTTTTCTGGTTAAAGTTTATATTCAGAAGTCTTATACCTTGAAATCTAAATGTGTTATTCACTTAAAACTCGAATTATACCTTTGCCATCAACTCCAGCATCAGGTTCAGCAATCTCCATAACTCTGGTTTGTATTTGTACAGAGGTATGCCCACATTTTACATATTTTTTGTGGTTAAAGTTTTTGTTCCGAATTCTTAAAATTTATAAACTATATAAGGTTTTCACTTAAAAGTTTTGTATTTCAACAAATGTATGCACTTCCACTTTTCGATATATGTACCAACTGAAATACTTCGAATAGTCGAGCGTGCTGTCCTCTGACAGCTCTTGTTCACAACAATTGCTTTATGCTATTTATTCGTGACGATTACTAAGTGTAAGATCTTTATTCATGACTGCACATAATGTACTACAAAACTACAAAAGTTATTCACTTGAAACGAGGAATATATCTTTGGCATCAATTCCAACATCAAGTGCAACATTCCCCATAACTCTGTTTTGTTTTTTGACAGAGTTATCCCCCTTTTTTCACATATAGTTTCTGGTTAAAGTTTATATTCAAAAGTTGTATAACTTCAAAACTCGATAGGCTATTCAGTTGAACAATGGAATATACCTTTGTCATCAACTACAGCATCAGGTGCCGCAATCCACATAACTCTGTTTTGACAGAGATATGCCCCCTGATTACATGTAAGTTGTTGGGGTTAAAAGTTTTTGTTCCAAAGTCTTATAATTTCTAAACTGTATATAGTATTCACTTAAAACTTGGAATACATTTATGAAATTATTTCCATAACTCAGCTATGTATTTCAACAAATGTATGCCCCTTTAATTTTCCAAAATATTTACCAACTAAAATACTTTGAATAGAAGAGTGCGTTGTCCACTGACATCTCTTGTTTGTTTGTTGTATTACCGCAATATCTATTTTATATACATTAACTTAACATATTTGGCAGGTAAACCTACATACTTTTGGCACAACGATACGAGTATAGCTTACTAATATTCAACGAATAAAGTACTGTGCCTAGCATTTTAGTTCCAAATCGGCATGGTTGAATATTACCGTGTATCAATAATGTTTGTAATTTTAACCAAATATACTATCGCTATTTGTTATTGTAGTCACGACACCCGACCCTTCCAACGTTCGTTTCATAACCCCTGCGATTCCTTCTGAACTTGTGCGGAAATGTCGTCTGCGCGAATTCCCGTTCCACGTCTGCCCTGTGTCATATGTCCCATGTTCGACGACGGTACGTTAATTGGTCTTTCGAATAATATGTCCCACGTTTAAATTGGAAACATCTTGTCGGGCTTTAAATGCTGATAAGGTCAAGCTGAATCGTAAACCAGAAAGTCTACAAACCGGAAGCAAGTGGTTACTGACTTCTGTCCCTTCCTCCTCCGTATATACCGGTACAGGTGTACCAAGCTTCCGAAGAAAACAATGGCACGAACCGTCACTTACCAGCAGTTGTTTTTCACTGCAACTTTTACCTGCGTTACGACGAAGAACTCGATGGCCTGCTTCTGTTGTTAGGTAACTGGCTCCAATTTCTCAATTTGACATCAGGAAAACTGGCATAAGTCTCTTATTTCATCGATAAAAATTACAATTATAACATTATTTTACAACTCACTATATTATTTGTTGTGATTATCTGACATAAACTTTTCATTCAAAATGTAACACGTCTTGAGCACATTATTATGTACACTTTATTTCCATATGAAAATAAAGAAACAAAGTTAATCCTGTTATAACATGCTAACGAATTTTTGAAAAATCGGACCCTGGTTAGCAATTCACCTATCTATCCCAGCACTCTACTCGTGAACGTGTTTCATACATACATTCTTATGAGACATAACATTTCGCTCTAAACTTGTGTAAATGAAAAGGCTTAAGGACATAATGGACAATGCTAATGTTTCGATTTCGTTTTTTTCCTAACAATACCATTTCCAAAACTGAATAATGAATTATATATTTTTTTTTCTATATGCCACAAAATGTTTTTATTCGTGATGATTACTTAGTGTAATATCCATACTCCTAGTCGTTACTCGTCCGTCCGTCCTTTCGTCCGTCCATTACGCTTTTCTGTCCTCCGCCATTTCTCAGTAACTGGCTAGTAGAATTCCATGAAACTTAAAATAAATATAAAATATGCACTAACATAGTGCAGTGATGCACGCCAAGTATCACTTGGATCAGTCAATATTCTTCAGAGTTATTGCCCTTTATCGAATGAAAAATGCACAATGTTTTTCATTACTTAGATTTTTTTGTTAAATTTAAGTCCAATATATTGAATATTGTACATATATTGAACTGAAACTTGGAATACTTGCTAATGACAAGTGACATATCTGGGTAGTGTGGGTGTTTCTTTTTGTTCATTTTTTGTTGTCGAATTTTAATGAAATACCTTCAATACTGTTACAGTTATTCAACTAAAATTTCTTTATGGTGACACTGTGCAGATTTATGACAAGTACCACTACTTTAGCTAAAATTATTTTACGATTATTGCCATATTTTGTTACATGAATATTTCTCTAAAACCATTAATTTTATTGACCGCGCTGTCCCCCCGACAGATCTTGCTTGGTTTGCTTCGACATACTTTATTCGGTGGGAATATCAATTCATCGAATGTGCTTGTAACATGTAGATCTACATGGATAATTTCATATATATTGAACCAGCGAATAAAATCAACCGCGTTGCTTCATTACTTTTCTGTATCAAATAAATTGAAATAATTATACTTTAATGTCTTTGTAAACGAGACTGGACTAATGAACAATAAATCTGGTTGATAGCAAGGGAGACAACTCGATTTTACCCGTTTGCAAATTTCTGATAGCAGTTGCGCCCCTTCCGTTGAATCCACCTTATAACTAAACGGATAGTGTATACAAAACAATTATTTTATACAATTACAACTCTGCTCAATTAAACAAAAAACATGGAGACTCAAACTATGTTTCCGTTGAATTTTGCTGAAATTTCAGGATATGGACTCAGGAACATAAATGTTAGAAACCGTAAGAGTCATTCATCGGCCCTTCAAGCAAGTGAAATAAACACTTGTAGCTGTGATTTCATAAAACATACTGTAAACGTTTAAAGTACATTAATGAACTACTCTTATAATTTGTTGAAGCGCTTGTCCTATCGGACAAAGACTATGAACACTTCAACTTTCCCGAAATCTTTGAGCTTACCCGAAAATAAATATATTCATGTTAGCTCGACTATTCTCTGAATTGTACGAGCTAAACTACTCATCCGATAGTTGGCGTCGCCCTTGGCGTAATGCTCTGGTTAAGGTTTGCCTGCAACAAGTCATACTATTACAGATATTCAATTGAAACTTCACACACGTCTTCGGGGTCATTATGTGAGGTCACTGACCAAGACCCATAACATAATTCTGACCTGCAGTTTAGCAGAATTATGCCCCGTTTTGTACTTTAAAAAATCAGGTTTAAGTTTGCGTGCAACAACTCCATGGCCCATATTTATAAAGATTCGTAAGCCATTCTTAACTTCAGTTGAACATAAGTCAAAATTATAATGTGTGGTTAAAACACTATGCGTTGGAACATTTGCATGACTAATGTTAGATGTTAATACACCTTGAATTATATTGCAAATTATGTGTGAAAATCTTTCAGAAATGCATTACTTTGTCAAAAAATCCAATAATTAAATTTGAGAATTTTTAAGATTTTTCTTAATATTCTTAAGATTCTTTATAAATCAGGTTAAGGTTTGCGAGCAAGAGAAATTTCAGGTTAAGGATTGCTCGCAGCAAGTAGATTTATCCTACCACTAAATGATTTTATAAAAGGAAATTCTACCTGTCAGATAAATTTTTGCTTTATCCGACAGGCAAGGTTTATCTGACACCCTCATGTATATACTTTTGACGGACTACTTTTTCCAGGAATGTGAGTGACGTCATAAACAAGTAATTTTAAAGGTTACGAAATGGGGCGATATTTAACAGTTCATCTATAGATGGAAATGAGACATTAAACATTCAATAATTACATTGTATTATTGACCTTACAATAAATACTACATTACAATAAATTAAATAGTAAAAAATTTGTACAGGAAAAGAATCAATAACCGTTAGCTATCGTGCCAATACAGGTAGTTTCTGTTTAAAATAACTCGCCAAAATTCACGTGCGCGCATAATGACACAATCACTTGTTTTACGCCATTCAGTTGAGTTGTAAGTTTACACACTTGGAATTTAAAAAGAGCAATCAGAATACAATATTTAGTGTTTCTGTATTATGGATGGATTATGATAATAAGATTTATATCAAAAAGTGTATCCGTGGAATATATGGCTCGAATGGAACCGGTGAGATTAATCCCATTTCAATTTTCTATAAGTCGAGTGTTTTCCGATACCTGGGCTGGTATTCACAAAGCTCCTAAGGGCAATCTTAACTTAAGTTGTACTTAAGTGAAAACTTTAGATCAAATTTTCATTGTGAAATCCAAAGATTTCTGTGCAAAGAAGGCTGTAATACTAAACATGTAAGCAATATTTACATGTTAACAATATTTTAATGTTAAAAGACCTATACATGAAACAGCCAGGGACTTAAGGATTTGTATGAATTTAAGGAATTTACTGAAGTTTTACCTAAGGGGCTTTGTGAATACGGGCCCAGGCTGGATAGTTGTGAGTGGAGAACAGAGTTGTTGCCAACACAAGGATTTGGATCTAGTAATTTGGATGCAGTCTTCGATTAGTTTACTTTTGAAAGGAAATTTACATAAAGGGCTATTTCTTTGATAAATAAATCGTTTATGTGTAGATTTATCAAAGAAAGTCTATCCACGAAGAATTACCCGCTTACACCAACTATTTTAAAAGGAATAGAATGATGATGTTGTTTGCACCTTTATCGATTATGCCATGTTCGGATTAACAACTCATTATGGAAGCTAGAACCTCTGTAAAACGAGTCAACACGACGTTTTTTTTATCAATGAAAAACTCGGGTGAGTAGAGGTAAATTATTTTAAATTTTATGCTGTGTCATTCTGGAAAAATTGAGTCACACGAGTTGTGTCTATGTTCTGAAAGGTAATAGCAATGCTGTAATAAACATCTCGGCGAAGATAAATCCTGCATACATTTTTGGAAAGTTAAAATTGCAAGCCA
Organism: Congeria kusceri; assembly: GCA_027627225.1. Taxonomy (NCBI): domain Eukaryota; kingdom Metazoa; phylum Mollusca; class Bivalvia; order Myida; family Dreissenidae; genus Congeria; species Congeria kusceri. Next base: position 274,637 of record JAPFQT010000189.1, read on the forward strand.
TTTTGGTCTTTTGTTGTTGAAGAGTTTGGTCGAAATACGGAATTGCATTTGAATAAAACCTTCTTTTATCTACTGCAGTCTGTAGTGTGTAGCATTTGGCATATTGATCAAAATTGAATCGAAGCATATGGCGATATTTTATCTTGTTACACTGCGTGTTGCATTGAATTGTTTAGGACTATTTTGAGTGGCGGAAACATCATGAATGATACCATATTACAACGCAAGGTTAGATTCAGTAAATTTAATGCGTTTTTAGTATTGTTTCAAATAATTAAACGTTAATATTGTGTTTGTTAAACATAGAATAAATAAATAAAAATATTGTAGGATAAATAGAATATTAGGTTAGTGTCTTTGTGTACTTGAATTTATCCGACTTGTCTCCGAAAGGCTTACACGGCTCGGCAAGCCTCGCTGTGTAAACCTTTCTTCAACTCGTCTGATAAATTCAAGTACACAAAGACACTAACCTAATATTCTCTATATCTCTGTAACTACAACAGACATTCAATGAAAACGTCACAGATGTCTTTGGGGTAATTATGTAAGGTCACTTACCAAGGCCCATTACTATGACCTGCAATTTTTCAGAATTATGTCCCTTTTTGTACTTGGAAATTTCAGGTTGCGGTTTGCGTACAACAAGTGCATATCTCTGTAACTACTACAGATATTCAATTGCAATTGAGCAGAATTATGCCCCTTATTGTACTTAGAAATTTAGGTTAAAGTTGAAACTTCACACATGTCATCAGGGTCATTATATAAGGTTACTGGCCAAGGACCATAACTGTGACCAGTATTTAAGCAGAGTTATGCCCCCCGTTTTTGCTGACAAAGGCCCATTACTGTGACAAAGCGGTTTGAATAGTGGAGAGAGACAGCTCTTGTATAAAATGCAAGTTTGTTTTTATACAAGAGTAGAATACGTTACAGTGCCAGCAATAAACTAGATAAAGAACAGATTCGGAGAAAAATTGTAATACTGTTCGCATTTTTTTTTTTGCATTTATGAATGCTGTGAAGTATTGGTATTGTGTAACAATTAACTTCCAAGTATGCTGATGCATGTTCTAACTGTACGCGGCTCGCATGTTTAGATGTTCTGGATGTTTGAAGCAAGTGGTGATTTTGTAGACAGTTTAGACATGTACTGTAACGTATTTCATAAATGGTACGAAAACGTATAGAAGTATGCAGACTTACTAAATTGTATTAATCTTAAAGAAATAGGAGCACTATTTTTGTTTCTATACTATTACGTTACATTTAATAGGCCATAGTTTCTCGGACTATTGCAACTATTGGTTGAGACCAACAATATGGTTTAAAGGCTTTCTGTAGTGATGTCTGGGGTTTATTGTGCTGTTTGAAACATATTTTAGGAACAGGTTTGTTATTTAATTATTGCAATTCACAGGTTACAGTGTTTTTCCTATAAAGTCGGTACCGGAAAACGGTACCATTCCCAATCCGATTTTCTGACCATTTTTCCCAAGTTGAAGTTAAAAAAATCCCAATTGTAATAAAAAATCCACACAAAAAACCTGAAAAGATCGACCATGTTCTTGTATTTTACTTTTGTTTTACCCAAGCGTAAACCTCCACGTACAGCTGCAGGGCCTTTCCCAGGCCATTTCAGCGCCCCGGTGCTAAAATTTTAACTTTGGAACATATCCGGGGCGCCTAAAATTAGTGTTGCGCTTATAAACATCGCCCGGGGCATGTGTATTTTATCAATTAATTAGCAGTGTTGTCTGCAGCAGACCGACAATTCCTGCTGTGAAAGCTAATCTCTTACCTCACAATGGCCGTTTTTCACTCGACAAACATGTACACCCAGTCTATAAAGTCAGTAAATGATCAAAGCAAGTGTCACTTTGTCGAACATTTTAACAATTTACAGTTATTCCTAAGCCGCAATCAACCACCGTGAAGCACAGCTCTGTAGGCGGAGTTTCAACATGCAGTAAAATCGATATAAGCCAATAGAAACGCTCAGTTTATCTTCGCTTTGGAATGACGTTATGACTGACCAATCGGCGCAGTTGGCATGTATCCACACACAAGTAACCTTATACGTGCGTTAAGCGTATTATCGACCTAAAAAGTAAATGAGCTTTCGTATTTTATAATATGCACACTTATTTATTTAATAAATTTCATAACTTTAAAGAATAAACTGCGAAAAATCACGCTAATATGAAATCGTAATCGGAAAAGCCTATATTTAGTGTTACTGCTCAGTGTTGTAGTTTCGTAAACACAAGCGGTCTTGTTTATATATATATATGATGTAAAGACCGTGTTTTTTTGCAAAAGAGCGCGAAATGTCTCCTGACAACCACGACATCACGTGGAAAGCGTGCGTGTACTGACCATGTGCTTTTTCATTACAGGTCTTCAACATTCAACGAGCGTAGGCACAACGTGCACGGGAAAATTCTCCCGCCGTTTTTGCTAGAACAAAACATGTATAATATACATGTATTTTAATCATGATTCTTACAATGACGCTTTTGCTTTTAAAAGGCTAGAGGTATACCGTATAAACGGTGATGTTTCATTTATTTCAATTCGTTTAAACGTTTACAAAAAAATGAAAACGTGTTAGCCTTAATTTTAAGAGCTAAAACGCACCAGATAACGTCATATGACATATGTCGCTAAAAAAATTCGACGTAGGGACCGGGGCGCCTTTTGTTATGTCTTTTATGACATTTTTTTATGAAAGTGATAACATTCCCAATTTGGCTGAAAACGACGCTAATTTTCCCAATTTGACCGGTACTGGTACCATTCCCAAAGTGGTGAGGAAAAACGCTGCGGTTATACACACAACCCGATCAATTATCAAACGTGACAACGACATCAGCGACGTCATAATTGAAACCACGCCGTGTTGTGATGGTGGTTTGGTACCTTTTATGTAAATGTTGCTGTTATACTCGAAAAAGGGTAACAGATGTTAAGTGTATTTAGAAGGCATTAAAATGTAGTGTCTGTCATAGCGTTTCAAACGTAATTTCTCATTAAGTTAAGATTGACTTAAGAATCTTTATAAATATGGGCCCACGTGTCTTTTGTAATCATAATATTTTTATCAAGGGATTACCAGGGCTGGTATTTACAACGATTCTAAGGCCAACATTAAAAAAAAACAATCTTAAAATTCTGAACTTTTATTATTCGTTTTCTGACAAAGAAATGTATTATTTCAATATTTGGACCTATACGCGCAACATTAGTCCAAGTTTATCAAATTTCTGTATTTGTGAGGAATATGTTCTTAAAAATAGAATTTCAAACGCAAATTCTGATTTGGACTAATTTTCCCTAACTTAAGAATGACTTACGAATCTTTATAAATTTGGGCCCACGTGTCTGTTGTAAATATATTTTTAGCAAAAGTCGACCTGACACCAAAATAAGCTTTCCTGTATGTCACCCGAATTTCACGATTTCCTCGTGCTTTGCTTTCATCGATGGAGCACGCAACTTTTAACTGACTGTACACTGTGCACGAGGATATCGTGAAGTTGCAAGACAGTCTCTAATACACTGAATGGACGTTTATTAGTTCAACAATTTCAGTATCATCATCGGTAATAATAATAATAATAATAATAATAATAATAATAATGCTAATAATAATAATAATAATAATAATAATAATAATTAATAAATAATAATAATAATAATAATTTTAACTTTTGTGTCGCCTGAAAAAGCGACATATAGGTGTTACTTTTGTCGGCGGAGGCGTCGGCGGCGGTGTCGGCGGCGGCGTCCCCCTTCGCTTGTCCGGAGCATAACTCTTAGACTATTAAAGCTATCAACATGAAACTTCATAGGTAGATAGATCTCATTGAGGGAAAGTGCAGTGCCCAAGAAAAGTTACTCTGCACCTCATACTTTTGGAGTTATTGCCCTTTGTAAATTTTCATACTTAATTTTTGTGTCACATTTTTGGTTTTAATTAGTATTTTCTTTGCAATTAGCCAGAGTGCAATGCTTTTGAAGATTTCAATAAATATGTTAAAAAAATTGAGCATTAACCTAAAGTGCTTCTTCACTTGTTGAATTCCATCGTTATGTCGCTTTGTTGGGTTCCGTCGTTGTGTCGCTTTTTGTGTTCCGTCGTTGTGTCGCTTGGTTGTGTTCCGTCGTTGTGTCGCTTGGTTGTGTTCCGTCGTTGTGTCGCTTGGTTGTGTTCCGTCGTTGTGTCGCTTGGTTGTGTTCCGTTGTTGTGTCGCTTAGTTGTATTCCGTTGTAGTGACACCGAGTTGTGTTCAGTTGTTGTGTCGCCTAGTTGTGTTCAGTTGTTGTGTCGCCTAGTTGTGTTCCGTTGTTGTGTCGCCTAGTTGTGTTCCGTTGTTGTGTCGCCTAATTGTGTTACTTTGTTTGGTCTCTTGGTTGTGTACTGTTGTTGTGTCGCCTGGTTGTGTTACGCTGTTGTGTCGCTTGGTTGGATAAATTGTCACGATGAGCATGTTTGCTGTAATTGGAGGTTGATATATTTATATTTATTTTGACGTGTTTATTAACGCGACTTGTCTCGCTGCTGTTATATATGTACGCTTGTTATTACGATAGCTATTTATTGTTGTTAAAATGCAACGATTTTTCGTGTATGTGTGTTATTTAAAAAATAATTTTCGATTTATTGTTGTTTTTCGGCCAATAAACAACGATTTGGAGTTCTGATGCATAGGAATTAAACCACGAGGACGTTAGCTCGAATGATTGAATAGCCATGCATCAGAACGACATATAGTTGTTTATTGGCCGATAAACAACGACAGTGCGAAAGTTATTTCAATTCTAACATCATTTGACAAATATTTTGCAATTGTAATGAAACTACATTTTACTAAGCTCCGCTCAGAATCGGGACTATTTGTTGCGTTGTTTATTGGGTAATTTAACAATGATAATTGTGTTCTTGTGTATAGACAAATTTGCGAGTAACATGTTAGAATTAGACTCAACCGTGTATCGCCTCAATTTAATGACAAGATTTAAGATGTCTGTGTCACATCATAGTTTTAAATTAAATAAACAACAACTTAGATAATACATGGTGTTATGTCGTTTATTTGATTAATTAATTATAATCGTACATATCAATTTAATTCCTACGCCTTCATTGTAATGCCCGATGCGTTTTCGATACATGTAAATCGTTGCTTGTTGTTTAACTGAAATAAATGTAATGCCTGCTACTTACTAACTCATAACAGTTAAACAAAAATTATTTGAGAATATAATAATATATAATAACCATCTAAACAATTCAAATAAAAATGAACTACCTACATAGCACGGAAGACAACTCGATGCTACTTCTTGGCCAGTTCCCAATGGCAGTTGCTTCCCTTAGGTTACTCGACCTGATTATAAGTCTGATATTAGTATACGATACATGTATATTGTTTACAATTTAAATTCGTTATGTTTTGTATAACATTTTAGTTCACGTGTATATAGTTTATATTGTTTTGGCAGCGAATAAAAAGTAATTGAATAAATAACTGAGTTAATAGTATTTTACCTTTTTTACCAACATATTAGTATAGCTTATGATCGTATTTAAGGTCAACGTAAAAGCATGCGTTTATTAAATCATTTATTGCTATATGTCAATACCAGGAAGGTATCTTTTTTTAAACACCATCTTTCATAAAAAGTTATATTGTTATTTTAGCTCAAATATTTGAAAAATATGTGAGCTTTCCTACTCGCCCCGGCTAACGCGTCTTAACCTTGGTCTATGTTTTGGTTAAAGTTTTGTGACTTCGAATCTACATAAGGAGTACATGCCCCAAAAAATAAGGGTAGGTAGGTAGGTAGGGATTTATTTATTAAATTATTTTTTTTTGGGGGGGGGGGTGGTCGGGGGGTGGGGGTGGAATGGTCATCTTTAAGATTCTAAAGCTAAATGAATATTCAAAACATATCTGTAATATCCTTATTTAAACATTGTTTTAAAGTGGATGCTATCAAAACAAAACACTTATTTGTCCAAAAACATTTTAATTAATGGAAAAATGTAAATAAAATAAAATTATATCTGACAAACTCAATAAAATGTTCTAGGGTCGGTTTTTTTTAGGGTAGGTCGGGTAACCTGAAACAAACCTATTTTTTTACGCTCAACTTATTCACTTGAAACTTGGAATATACCCTCGTCATCAACTCCAGTATCAGATGCAGACTTTCCCATAACTCTTTTTTTGTATTTTAACAGAATTATGCTCTTCTTTACTGCGCTGGGTAAATCGGTTTTAACTAAAAAAGGATGTATCAAATTATAAAGTGTCAGATGTCTTTTTTGGTTGATTAAACGTGATGTGGTAATATATAAGGGTATCCGCTTTCTTTAGATTCAATCATAATTAAAAATTTTCATAAATTATTGTTCATGTGGTTTATTAAAAATTATACTCTTTGTACCATTATTAAAAGTTAATCATGGAAAGCGTTTCAATAGATTTACAATAAGTCCATCCTTCCAGCCACGTGCTGGACACGTGCAACTTTTGTCTGCATAATTTAACGTGTGCATAATTGTCGTCTGCACCATGTCACGTGTCCCATTTTCTAAAACGGAACAGCCGTGTCGTGGATGAAATACGGGTTAAATCGACCTTACTTGTAAACTGGAAGTCTACATGAAAATTAACCTAGAAAGATTTCCGAAATGGAATGCCGATTGGTGTTTGTTCATAGGACGATCGTACCAACTTGTACACAAAGTGCTCAAGGTTGAGGTACTGTGGTTACTTACATAGTGTCCTATCGTTGCGTCGCTTGGTTGTGTCACGTTACGTGTTAACTATCACGTGCGCACGTAATAACTATCACATGCGCACGTGTTAATCATCACGTGCGCACGTGTTAACTATAACGTGAGCACGTAATATTTAACACGTGCGCACATCATGATTAACACGTGCGCAGGTGGTAGCTAACACGTGCGCACGTGTTAAATAAAATATTTCTCATGTCCCCTCTATAACAGAATCAGGATTTTATAACAACGGTGAGGTATTTACAAAATTTAACTTATCTAAAGGACCAGACTCACAGGAAGTTCTCCATAAAACATATTGTCACGTGTTTTACCATAATATGTTGTTGTTGTTGACTCACCGAGAACGAAGTGCTTAAGTGTGAGCTATTCTAGTCAGTCACCGTCCGTCGTCGTCGTCGTCCGTCGACGTCGTCAATATGTTTACTTTAAACAACTTCTTCTCTGACTCCGCTTGGCGGATTTTAAGCAAACTTGGCATGAATGTTCCTGGGATGGTTCTTTAACAAAGTCCTTCAATTCATTTAAATATCTAGAAAACTATTTTTGCCATGGCAACCAAAAACTTACAAAACTGGAAAACTTTAAAAAAATCTTCTTGTCCAAAACCACTGCTTGGATTTTAAATAATTTCACAGAAATGTTCCTCGGGTGACCCTCTACTAAATTTTGTCAAATTATTTTGATTTCTTAAAAAAACCTGGCCGCCAGGGGGTGGTGCAATTTTCCTTCTTTACCGTTAGCTATATAGAAAATTGTGAAAATCTTCTCCTCAGAAACCGCTGGCGGGATTTCAAAATAATATCACATAAATGTTCCTTTGGTGACCCTCTACCAAATGTCTTCAAATCATTTTGATTCGTTAAAAAACATGGCCACTGGGGGATCGGGGCAGTTTTCCTTATATGGCTATATAGAAAACTTCTTGTCCGAAACCGCTGAATGGATTTCAAAATAGCTTCACATAAATATTCATTGGGTGACCCTCTACCAAATATCTTCAAATCATTTTTAATCGTTAAAAAAAGACCGCCAGGGGGTGGGGCTTTTTTCTTATATAGCTATATAGACAACTTTGAAAATCTTATCAGAAACCGCTAACCAGATTTCAAAATAACTTCACATAAATACTCCTTGGGTGACCCTCTACCAAATGTCTTTAAATCATTTTGATTCGTTAAAAAACATGGCCACTGGGGGATCGGGGCAGTTTTCCTTATATGGCTATATAGAAAACTTCTTGTCCGAAACCGCTGAATGGATTTCAAAATAATTTACAGAAATGTTCCTTGGGTGATCCTCTACAAAATCTCTTCAAATCATTTTGATTTGTAAAATATATGACCACCAAGGGGTTGGGCAGTTGTCCTTATATGTTATATAGAAAACTTTGGAAATCTTCTTGTCAGAAACCACCGACCGGAATTTAAAAATAAATTTGCACAAATGTTCCTTGGTGGACATTCTATCTTTTTTTTTTTAAATGTTCTTGCCTGAAACTACTTGCTGGATTTTGAGATAATTTCACATAAATATTTCTTCCATTTATTAAATTCCTTCAAATTGTTTTCATTCACTAAAAACATTGCTGTCAGTGGTCCATTGTCACATCTCTGAATACGCTATTAACCTTTTACGAGCTATAATGGTTCATTCAACTCAGGTGAGCGACCCGGGGCCATTTGGCCCTATTATTTTATCTTTTATTTTTTTTATCTTTAATGTGCCTGTCAAATATATCTCTACCGGTAATTCAATTGTATAGACTTAAACTGTGGAGCAAATAATCGGTAAGTTTGGTCACATGTTGTTTGGCGCCACGCATTCATGTATAATTAAAAAATAATTTTTGATTTTGAGTTGTTTATCTGTAAATAAAAACGGTTTCAAGTTCTGATGCTACTCGCTTATTTTTCTATAGACAAAGAACAACATGATAGTTGTTAAACTACCCAATAAACAACGCAAAAAGACGTCCCGATTCTGAGCGGTGCATAGGAAAATAAAGTTATCTTTACAATTGCAATAATATTTGTCATGTCATGTTAGAATCAAAATAATTTTCGCATTATCATTGTTAATTGGCCAGTAAACAACTCTTTGTCGTTCTGATCCGTGGCTATTAAACAACTCGGGCTAACGCCCTCGTGGCTTCATTCCTACGCATCAGAACTCCAAATCGTTGTTTATTGGCCGATTAACAACAATAAATCGAAATTTTCATCAATCGAATCTTAAATATACGCGCATCAGAACGAAAAATCATTGTTTATTACGGATAAACAGCGATATAGCGAAAATTATATCGATTCTAACATGACATGACAACAAATTCTGCAATTACTATATTTTAAGACTTTTGCGAGTTGTTTATTGGCTATTAACAACGAAATTTTTTCTTGTTGGTTTATAGAAAACTGCGCGTGTCATGTTAAAATTGCTGTTTAATTTAATTTAAACAGCGAAATACAAACATCCGGAAATTATTTGAAATAAATATTCTAACATGATACGCGCAGTGTTTTCTATAGACAAAGAACACAATTTACCGTTGTTAAGCTACGGTACCAATGAACAACCCGAAAATAGTTCCGAAACTGTAAAATATATTTCGGATTGTAATTGCGGAATATGTTGCCAGGTCATGTTAGAAACGAAATAATCTTCGCATTATCGTTGTTTATCGGCTAATAAACAACGATTTGTCGTTCTAACGCCCTCGTGGTTTAATTTCTACGCATGAAAACTCAAACTCGTTGTTTATTATCCGATAAACAACTTTAAATCTAAAATTATTTCATAAGTATATTTTACGTGTTCTATAGCGAATTAATGCAATTTGTTTCGATAAAAATATTCACTCTCTATTTCCAACCCTACAATAAGAGGATTTGTTTATCAACCTATGGCTGTCGTCTGGAAATAACATTGTCGTTTTTAGAAAAATTAGTCGTATTATATTCGATAGAACTTCTATGTGCCCGAAGTGAAAAACATTCTAAATATGTCAGAGTGTTTCACTCGTTGTAGTAATGTTACACGCCAGTGTGACATTCATCATTTACAATTAAAAAAAAATCTATATGTTTCATGGTTTCATGTTTCATGCACATTGTTTTCTCCCCTTTATAATGGTCAAATCGTTTCACTGAAATATACACATTTCTTTTAAAATGTTACGAATTACGCGGCATATCATTTCTTCCAGTTTCTGGAACTGTCGTCTGCGCGAATTATTGTCACATATCCAATGTCGGATTAGAACATCTGAAAAAGTCGAACCGGAAGACTACAAACCGGAAGCAAGTAACTGCAATGAACGGTCCTGACTTCTCCCTCTCCGTCTTACTGCGTATAGACTGGTACACGTGCGACAAGTTTCTCGACGACAACACGTGCACGATAGTAAAAATAACACCAATTGACTGGGTTTAATTGATATCGTTTTGTTGCGAAGTAAAGCACGATTTTTCTGATTTTGTTGTTGATTTTCATACTTAATAATCATACGGTTTGGCTTCGCTACCCTCACAAGTGAAGCTTAAGTCGTTAACAGGTTTCATCAAAGAAATAGATTGTTGTGGCAAATTATTGCTATAATAAGAACAGTCGTCTGCAAGTTTCTGTCAAATTTGTTGTTTTTAAAATGTCGTTCAGATACAAAGGTCCTTTGGTTCATGAATATTACAGACTAGAATCTAAATTTGATAATTCATGTACAATCTTGCATGAGTAGCAATAATTCAGATGTAGTAACTTCGGACAACAGTCAATTGAGTCTCTTTCGAAATCTGCGGTCAGGGTTTTCCGATTATGTTTGCAATACATTATATATGTCCAGGGCTGGTATTTTAAAAGCCTATAAGGGAAATCTAAACATACGATGTACTTAGGTGAATATTTTAGATCAAATTTTCTTTGTGAAATCCAAATAACAACAAATTCAAAACAGTAAAATACAATTACCATCGAAACAATATGAATATTCAAAAATGTAAAACTAAATATACAAATACAAATTGGCTAGCATAATTGGAAATCGTTGTTGTCGAGCCCGCTTGCTCAATGGCGGTTCGGTGTATGTGCGTGCGTGCGTTGGCTCTTGTCCGGACTGTTAATTCATCATTCATTAGGGAATCTTAAAACAACTTGCCACACATTTTCACTGTGTAGACTGCGTGTCGCACATGTGACCCTAGCTCAAAGGTCAAGGTCACACTTACAGGTCACAGGTTAAATATGGTCACAATGTTGCCAACAGGCATCTAGTTGTTGTTGTTTCTAATTATACTAGAAGTTTATGTCGTAGTTTTTTTTATGTTTTGATATGCAGTCACAACAAGGCTATGTGACGCATTTCAGAAACCGTGAATAGATATTATTATCAAAATAGTGCATTGCATTCTGTAAACAACAGCCTCAACTTCATGAGACATATTAACACAACGTTTACATATTTGTTTCGGACAAGAAAAGCAACGTTTGAAAATTGAACGTAAATATCTATGACTGATGGATGTTGGTATGATCTAAATCTGATATGACGAATCATTTGCCCCTCAACAAGAGAGTTTTGCGGGCGTTATTTTGTTTGTGTGTTTGTTTTGTAAGCAATTTGACGCAAAACGTTATGAATTTATTTTCAGAAGGTTCTCCGAAAAAAGTTGGAAATTGGCCAGTGAACAAATGATTAGTTTAGTTTAAACCTATTTATTTAAGCTCGATTGCATCGAAAGCTTAAGGCTTATTGAGACACTTTCGAGTCCGTTTCCTGGGTAGAACCAGTACTTGGTGTCTTTGGGGGAGATCTTGAGTACGCTCCCAGAGTGAGGCTCGAACCCGGGACCGCCCGATCGCTAGGCGGACACCATATCCACTACGCCACCGCGACCTCAACAAATGAATAGAATTTGTTTGCGATCCGGATTATGTCCAGGATATTTTGGGGCAAGATCCTTTATTGTTAGAAGATTTTTACATTTTGCTGTATAACTCATAATTAATTGGCATAATACATGTTGGATTAAGCTGCCTTTGCGGAAGTCTTCGCTCTCCAAGTGCCACCTAGTTACGTTATATGTTACGTACATGTTGTCCTTAAAAGCCAAAATGAAAGTAGTTCCTTTCAGCAGTTTCAATACATTGACCATTTTGAAAGATGCCATCTGCATATAGAATGTTGTTCCGTTTCAAAATCAATGCATCTACCTTGATCAAGGTTTCTGAAAACCTGTTAGTCGATTAAATTTAATACAATATGCAAGACAATTTTTAACGATAGTGAACTCTAGTTATTCTGCAACTGTTAATATTTGGTGGTGATGATTGTATCCGGGTATATTGGAATTAGAACGACTATATAGCCACAGTCCGCGTCCGGGTTTTGAAAAGCTATTTAATCAAATAGAAAAGTTATTTCGAAAACAGAATATTTTTTAAATTCAGCTCAGTTGAGCTGTAAAATCAAGATCAGCTAAGATATGGCCCCATGTTCACAACGGATTAGCTCTAGGATGAAGATCATTCTTAGCTGAACTTGATCTTCTAGCTCAGATGAGCGGAATCTCAAAAATATTTTATTTTCGAAATACCTTTTCTTCTACATAAAATAAGACACATTTTTGTTAAGTTTTGATTAAAACATTAATCGCATTAAGAAAATCTACGCTGATATACGCTAAAAGGAGTTCATTATTATGTAAAATATATAATTGTCCTATTATTAAAATTGATCCAGATATTTAGTGAACACCATTTTTAGTCTGATCCTGAAAAATTTAGTTCAAGTTGTTTTGTAAACACGGGGACTGGTCACACTCTGTATCGCATAAACCAAGTGTTCGTTGGACATGTTGTGTTGATCAGGTCGAGCTGACGCGTAAACCGGAAGTTTACAGACCGGAAGCAATTGATTCCTACGGACCGTCCTGACCTAGGTGCAACTCCGTCTTCCTCCGTATTTATTGGTACACGTGCACCAAGTTTTTTGACAAAGAAGAAGAATACGATTCGCGACTTGTGTTGTTGATTTACGCACATTACGAACAGAGTATTGTTTCTCATTCCCTTTTATTACACAAAACAATCTTTAAAGGTGCGACCTGGGTCCTTGTTAAGAAAGATTTTTAAGTCGTTCATAACTAAGTTGGAAATAAGTTAAAACACCACCACCACCACCAACAACAACAACATCAACAACAACAACAACAAACATTTATTAGCTCTTAAGCATGCAGTTGCTTTTTCGCCATACGCAAAAACACAAGTGCTATACATCACGGCCTGTACCCGGATAATCCTAACGCAGATCAGCGACCCCAATGCAGTGCCAAAATGGCGGACACAGAGACAGAATGTGCTGTTATTTTTCATGTTTTTATCATGTTGTTATATTTGTGTTAAGTATAAATTTAAATCTTTTAATAGTTATAGTGTAAAGTGGTTTATGTAATTAATATTTTGTTTGACAATCACTCTAATGGTGCTTGAAGTCATTATAATGTACCCGAAAGTCCGTTTAAGAACATTTTTATGTTTCCGACCTGTTAAAATATCTTAAAATGCATTAGTAACTTACTTAAAAACTATAATAGTTAAATGAACATCTCTACGACAATGTGTAATCATATCAAAGTTTAAAGTCGATGTTTACAGCTAAAACATTGTCTGTATTGTGAAGTGGTTATGTGCTTGCGGATAATTCCTGACTGATGTAGGAAACTGTGATGGATAAGTGCGAACGTAAAAAGGATAATTACCTAACAAACTGAAAAACAAAATATATGTTCGTCCTGTATATATGAAATAATTTCTTTAAGTGTTATTAATGTGCTTTTTCAATCATTTCCTCTAAATTGTCAGAAGATGTGTCACAATATACACACTTAAACTTTGGACGTTCAAATATATTCACAAGAGGGTCACTACGATTGCATTCTATTCTTTTACACTATTAAGGGTGTTGCACTTTCATTATTTTGAACTATATATACCACATCGTCTTTAATAATAACGTTTTTTTTTGCTGTCTTTGCAAATTGTTTGGCACTCTATCAGGATAGAATTTCGAGCGATACCCATTATTCCAACTATATATTCGTCCAGCAAAAGCTCGTGATTTTCAACACAGGTTTTCATGGTAAAGTTTTATATGTAAATACACGTTAAAAATTTTCACTGGTGAACGAGCAAATTATACAATACGACTGGAATGAAAATATAAATATATAAAGGTCCATTATAGTCGTTCAGCATACATGTATATTAATTCATTTATATAGAATGTTAGTCGGTTAGGTTTTTATTTGTCGGGTTTTATACGTTGGTTTGGTTTTTATCCGTTCCTAGTATAAATTTTGTTCGGTTATTATCAACTAGAAGTTAGGTTTTATCCATTTATTCGCAGTCTGCACATTCGAACGAGTATTGTGTCCATATCCAATGGAATAACAACACAGTGTAAACAGGGTTTTGAAACAGTATATGTTTGCTTCAATACAGCGAAATAATATGGCAATTTAAAGCATCTAAGTATTTTGTAAGATTTTTTATACATATTTAAATTGGATGGTTGGCTTTGTTCCTCAGCATTCCATCTTACAACCCAGGTGTAACATTAGGTTTATTGAATTTAATACTTATTTTATCAATGGCGACGGATATTACAACAAAAACATATCTGTAAATAAGAAAAATATGCATAAAACAAAGTAGCCCCAACTTTCCATCCGCAATTATGGCACTGCGTTAAGGTCGCTGCACTGCGTTAGGATTATCCGAGTACAGGCCGTGTACATGGATGAGAATAATATGAAATTAGGCAATGACGGAAGTTGAAAAAGAATATATGTCCCTTTCAAAGTAATAAATATCACAGTGCTTTGGAACATGTTCGCGACTTATACAAATTAACTTAATATTAGTGGAATATAGTTGCAACTCTTGTGTCAAAATCTTCAAACTATGCATTTATTTTGGTAAGAAAATCGATTTATAGAATTTCGGAATCTTAAGCTTTTCAAATTTTCGAGCCGTTTTAAATACCAGCATGTACCTCTTAACTTGGAGAGCGCGCAACCTTATATGGCTGTACAAAAATATTGCTTGTTTCCCCCCCCCCCCCCCCCCACTTCCGACCGAAAAGAAGTGGCCACGATTTGAAATATTGTTGACTTCGTTCATGGACTGAACCTGCGAAGGCTCGTCGGATGTTGAGTATGCGGATTCTAAAAAAAACACTTTAAAACCTATTCAGCAGTATAACATTCACATAAATTATCAGGGCTGAAAACAACGAGAGGCTCCGAATCGTGCGTGATCTCCCAGCTAGGCTTTCAACAATGTTTTAGTGTTATGCGTACTTTCGTACAGTTGTTGCTTGTTATTTGTAACAAAATGATGATAAGTTTTCATAATAATTGCGTTGTTTAGAATATTTATTTTTTTTGACGTTTTTTAAGTGTAAGATCTTCATTCATTAGGGCACATACTGTACAATTTTTATTCATGGTTCGGATAAACATCGAACACATTGAAAATCGTTGGACCGGTTCCGTATCTCCGTATCCGTATCCGCATTTTCGTGTCCGTATAGTGCGTCCGTATAGAATCGCTCACTGAGTATTTTATGCGGATACGGACAACATACGGACGAAATGCAGCAAGACGAAGGGCAATATGCACATGTTGTGTAAACTATATTATAACCTATAGGGGTTTAATTTTATATTCTAAAAAGTAGGAAATTTGTTCAATGCTAACAAATTGAAAGGAATTTGCTGAATTCGAAAAAATGCTGTCAACTATAGGGAATTCGTTGGAGTTGGTTAAATGATCATTAATTAGAATATGTTTGATTTCACATCAGCAAATATCATTAAAATTGATAATCTCTTTCGACATTTTGATAGCCAGAATCAAACAGAAAGACAATAATAAATACACGGACACGGATGCATTGAAACGGCCTTCCGAAGTGAAATTTTGCGGATACGTATGCGGATACGGACGCGGTTACGGATAGGGACTCACGGAAACGCGGCCAATGATGATTACTTAGTGTGTTTGTGGTCTATCATGGGATTGTGTTGCGTTACGCGTTTGTGTCTCTTGTTTGTGTTACGTCGTTATTTCGCCTGGTTGTGTAACTTCGTTGTGTCGCTTGTTTGTGTTATGTCGTTATGTCGCCTGGTTGTGTTATGTCGTTGTGTCGCCTGGTTGTGTTACATCGTTGTGTCGCCTGGTATTGTTACGCCGTTGTGACACCTGGTTTTGTTACCTCGCTGTGTCGCCTGGTTGTGTTATGTCGTTGTGTCGCCAGGTTGTGTAACATAGTTGTGTCGCCTGGTTGTGTTACCTCGTTGTGTACCCTAGTTGTGTTTCCTCGCTGTATCGCCTGGTTGTGTTACATCGTTGAGTCGCCTGGTTGTGTTACGTCGTTGTGTCGCCTGGTTGTGTTACCTCGTTGTGTCGCCTGGTTGTGATACCTCGCTGTGTCGCCTGGTTGTGTTATATCGTTGTTTTGCCTGGTTGTGTTACGTCGTTGAGTCGCCTGGTTGTGTTACATCGTTTTGTCGCCTGGTTGTGTTACGTCGTTGTGTCGCCTGGTTGAGTTACCTCGCTGTATCGCCTGGTTGTGTTACCTAGCTGTTTCGCCTGGTTGTGTTACGTCGTTGTGTCGCCTGGTTGTGTTATGTCGTTGTATCGCCTGGTTATGTTACGTCATTGTGTCGCCCGGTTGTGTTGCCTCGCAATGTCGCCTTGTTGGGTTAGGTCGTTGTGTCGCCTGGTTGTCTTATGTCGTTGTGTTACCTCGCTGTGTCGCCCGGTTGTGTAATCTCATTGTGTCGCCTGGTTGTGTTCCATCGTTGTGTCGCCTGGTTGTGTTACGTCGTTGTATCGCCAGGTTATGTAACGTCGTTGTGTCGCCCGGTTGTGTTACCTGGGTGCGTCCCCTGGTTGTGATATTTACATATAAGTGCCCTGGTTGTGATATTTACATATAAGTGGCACTTAATTGTTTAACACGTTAACGTTGCCTGATTGTGTGGTTTTATACACTGCATATGACTATCTCTTGAATAAGTCACTCATTATATTGGATAGTGTTGTGAATTGTCGCGTGATAATGCTAGATTTAGGTTTATTTGATCGAAGATAAACAGCAAAACAACTCTCTTTTTTTTCTGTGTTTGTCCAAACTACACATACGAATTTTCGCCATTTTGAAACGCAGCTAGTGGAACAACAAACAACTTTCTTTTTACATAAACAAATAATGACAAATACGTTTTATACTTGGATATATATTCAAAATTAATATACACCATACTTGCAATGTAGCGTACATATTAATTGTATATTTGTATTATAACTATTACATGTTTCAAATTATGAACATAATCGCGACCAGTTTTAATATAATTTTATTTCAAAAATAGAGGTGTCAAATTGCATTGCAAACTGCCTATTATCATTTTCAATGTTCGCAATTTAACTTAAATGTCAATTTAAAAAAACAAACAACAAATGATTGAAATGTCTTTGTAGGAATGCATTTTAAATGCTCGAAATGTTTTAGTGCATTTCACAACTGGAATAAAAAAAGTTTCAATTTACGTTATCCGATCGTGAAGTCAAAATAATTACACACGAAAATTAAACGAAATGCATTGAACGAGTTTCTTGCAAAAAGCAGCGAAACTTGGTACAAGTTCTCATAACAACACACTAAGGTATCATATTAATACTCGTTAGTAATGTACCTTGCCATACAACGTATTTTCCTTTCTACGTAACATGCTATATATGTTTCTCTTTTGTTTGATTGATTGCGCAACAATGTACACAAAGCAAATCGGTTCCTAACGGACATGGAATGTTGTACATATTTTAATAGATATTTTGTTATACAAATAAAGTTTCAGTAAGCCTAGGGTGATCGATGCGGTGTCCGCCTTGAAATCGGGAGATCGTGACTTCGAACTGGTGGTTTTGTAAAAGGGGTACAAAACATGATAGACCACCTGATAATATCACAGGTCAACAACAGCTTGCATTCACAGTTTCTGTTAGTTAAGGTATACAGTAACACTGTCCCTCTCCATGTATTTAAAGTTCTTTATCACTGTTGAAGTATATTATTATGTGCCTGTTCATGATAACCAAGATTGACAGTATTCGTGTTCTTTATTTGTTACTATTTATACTAATTGGCAAGACAATTCTGAAAATGTTCCCATAATTATTGTCCGTGTGTTGTAAATATCATTTTCGTTCAATAAGGAAATAATTTTCAATTTATCGTTGTTTATCGGGCAATAAAGAACGATTTGGAGTTCTGATGGAATTAAACCACGAGGACGTTAGCCCGAGTTGTTTAATAGCCACGCATCAGAACGACAAAGAGTTGTTTATTGGCCGATAAACAACGATAACGCGAAAATTATTTCGATTCTAACATGATTTGACATATTTTGGCAATTGTAATTGGAACTACTTTTTACTATGCTCCTCTCAGAATCGGGACTTATTTTTGCGTTGTTTATTGGGTAGTTTAACAACGATAATTTTAGTTCTTTTTCTATAGAGAAAAAATAGCGAGCATCATGTTCAAATGTTTCTCTCGAAACCCTCGCGTCAGAAAATACGCTTGTTGTACATAGACTGGTCTATAATTCTTGCCTCGTTTCGGACACGCGGACCTGTCTTCTACACGAATTGTCGTCTGCACGTCTACTCCGCGTCATATTTTCTGTTTCGAGATGCGGACTAGTTCCGAGTTAATTCGTGAACCGGAAGCCTACAAACCGGATGCGAGTGATTCTGTATAGACCGGTACACGTGCATCAAGCTTCTCGGCGACATCGAGTGCACGATATTTCTGAAATAGTCAGTTTTGTATGTTTTTTGGCTTTCTATCCTGGCGTTGCGAAGAAATCGCGATTTACTTGATTCTGCTGCTGATTTATTCAACTTACATTGAAGTATCTTCTGGTCTGGTTGCCATAAACTAAAATAGTTTCTCTTGCCACGACAGACAAGAAAGAAATCGCCTTTTTTTGTTTGTTCATGAAATGCAGCCTAGAAGACTGGCAGCTCACAGAATTTTCATATTTCAAATGCTAGCCTGGCAACACGGCTCTTTCTGAGAAACACACAATTTATAATTGTCCTGTATGATGTTGCTCTGATATTACTATCGTATTGTATTCGCAAGGACTAAGAAAGTATTATTGTTGTTGCTTTGTTTTTCTGTGCGCCAGACATAAATATCGTAAAATTTACAAGAGGTTGTAGAAATGTATGACTTGTTATATAAACAAAGTTAAACCTAAACCTTAAGAGTAACCTACCTATCAGCAATTAAAATTGTCCAACTTTTATATGTCAACTTTCGTGATGATTACTTAGTGTACGCTCTTTAGTCGTGAGGATTACTTAGTGTACGATCTTTATATCTTTATTCGTGAGGATTAATTAGTGTACGATCTTTATTCGTGAGGATTACTGATTGTACGATCTTTATTCGTGATAGTTACTTGATGAACGAAATTAATTAGTTATTATTACGTAGTGTACGATCTTTATTAGTGGCAATTACTATATGTACGATCTTTATTATTGATTATTACTTAGTGTACGATCTTAATTATTGATAATTAATTAGTGCTCTATCTTTATTCGTGTCGTATACTTAGTGCACGATCTTTATTAGTGATAGTTACTTAGTGTACGATCATTATGCAAAAGTATTACTTAGTTTATGATCTTTATTTGTGACGATTACTTAGTTCACAATCTTTATTAGTGACAATTACTTAGTGTTCGGTATTTATTCGTGTCGATAACTAAGTGTACTATCTGTATTCGTGAAGATTACTTAGTGCACGATCTTTATTAATGATAATTACTTTATGTACGATATTTATTAGTGATACTTACTGTATGTAAGATCTTTATTAGTGATTATTACTTAGTGTTCTCTCTTTATTCGTGACGATTACTTAATGTACGATCTTTATTCGCAAGATTTAATTAGCGTATAATCTTTATTCTTGAGGATTACTTAGTGTACGAACTTTATTCGCGATAGTTATTTAGTGTACGATACTTAATCGTTATGATTACTTAGTGTACTATCTAAAAACGTGATACTTACTAAGTGTTCTATCTTTGTCTGTGACGATTACTTGGTGAACGGTATTTAATTAGTGATAAATAATTAGTGTTCTGTGATTACTGACAGAACTATCTTTATTCGTACTGATTACGATCGTTATTCGTGTTAATTAATTAATGTACGATCTTTATTCGCGTTAATTACTTAGTGTACGATGTGCATTCGTGTTGATTACTTCGATTTCGATCTTTAAACTTCATTATGATTGCTGTATGTTCTACTAAATTCAACGAATGTGTTTGTATTACAATCTTTAAGAAATTTCATATTTAACAAAAATACGATCTCGCGTTTATGTCATTTGATAATTAATTTCACTTTTTAGCTCGAATTTTCGAAGAAAAGGCAAGCTATTTTACTCGCCCGGCTTCGGTGTCGGCGTCGTCGTCCGTCTAGGTTACAGTTTTTCGATAAGCTAGTTTCTCCGGAATGGCTTGAGGGATTACTTATTCATACTTCAAACATTTATTCCCCCTATTATAATGAACCCATAGGCCAAGTTTGGTAACCCTAGTTAACTCTAGTCCTTTTACACATCGAAACTGATAGTGCAAGCAATTTGGGTAGGTTAAATTTTTTCGGTAAGCTTCTATCTCAGGAATAGCTTGAGGGATTTTTTTCAAACTTAAAACATGTTTGGCCCTTACTATCCAAACAGTGTTTTTAGAAAAATGCTAGTTACTCTGACAAGTACAAGACAAATCGAGCGCGCTGTCCTCCGACAGCTCTCGTTATTGAATTGGACAGCATTGATTGTAACCGGTGACAAAAATAACTATTCTGTTTTCATTAGCCACATGTAGAAACAACCTCATTGGTTTCTGGTGAAAATGTTACTGTTATAACAAGAACAGTTTTGTCAACATATATGTGTTTTTTAAAATGTTGTTCAGGGCCCGTATTCGCCCGTCTATTCTTAGACTTAACACGTAATAATAAAGAATAGTATTGACACTGTTCTGTTCAAAGAAAGCTGTTAATCTGAATCTTTCTTGGTATTCAGCAACTAAAATTACAGAGTTCTTATTTATAACGATTTGTTAAAGTGTGTATGTACGATCATTCAAATCATTTTTTTTATATTTGTATATTTGCTAGTTGTACACGAGAAATAAATATGTTTAAACTATTTTTTTTAAATAAACAGATAAAAGTGACAAAATAACTTGTAAGCTGACAAATATCGAATGAGTCAACAAATATGATTGTCGACTTTTGCATAGTTTATTAGTGTTGTGTAACCTAAAACGTCGCGTCAACGTGTATACAACCAGTATGCGTTTTTCAACAATAGTTCGTATTAAATTCTCTTTCATTTTAAATCGAAGTATCTGGTAATTAACTTTATCGGGTTGTTTAATTTATGCAAATATATATGTTGTAAAATCGAACATACACTCTTTAATGACAATAGCGACATTGGTACCCAGCATATTTGCGAACGCAGAAGTATTTTTATTGAGTCTGAGTCTATTCTTTATTCTAAAGTCTAATAATAGGTTGGTGAATAATGGCCTAGATGCCAGATTCATAATTATTTCTAGAAATCTGGTTTGGATAATTTTTTTTATTTACAATCAAGTATGAGTGTCGAAAATCGAGTTTAAGTGATTTCGGAAGAAAAAGGGCAATTGTAAACTCAATGTCGGAATCAGAAGACGTGGGTAACTGGCAATGTTACAAATTATTACTTCGACTATTCACCGAATAGTCTGAGCTATTCTACTCACCCGTTTGCCTTCGTCGGCGTAATGCTATATTCAATTGAAGTTCACAAATGTCTTCAGGGTCATTATATAAGGTCATTGGCCTTTTTGTACTTATGTAAATGCTTGTGTGCATGCCCATTTCTCTGTAACTACTACAGATCTTCAGTTGAAACATCCCACATGTCTTCGGGGTCATTATGTAAGGTCATAGACCAAGGCACATAACTCTGACAAAGAAGTATGAATAGTCGAGTGCGCTGTCCTGAGACAGCTCTTGTTTTTGTAATGCGTTCGCGTGCATTTTGTTGCAGATCTTGCACACGAGAACAAATAGAAATCATAGATAATAACTTTCATTTAATTTGAAGCTCGAGAGGCCGGGTTTTTTTAATAACTGATATTAGTTTTTACGCATACTACGCGCATATTCGTTATTGCTCGGTATTTTACTTCTCTATATTCAGAAACACACTAAGAAATCGTTTCATCATCAACAACTGAAATATGTCCTTAGATATTAATGAACATTTTCTTAAAATTGCTCGTTTGTTCTTATAAAGATTTCATTTGTTAATTCTACGAAAACTGACATTGAACTTATACTCGTATTATCAGAAATCATTTCACAATATGAAGATTATTTTCATAACAAAAATGCACATACCCATTAACAGCAGTAAATAACAAGTTAATAATTAATCAACAGCACACAGCCATTTAAATATGAAATAAAATCTAATGAAATATGATGATTTTAAGGTTAAGATTTTAATTAGGATGTTTCTGGAATACGGCCGCTAATAATCAAATAAAATATGCAAGATATTATCAGTTATCTTCATTGTGTTGCATCGATAATATTTTATATTATTATCATGGAATTATTAATTGGGAAAAAAAATTGATAGAAATGTACGTTGTTATGTTTGTTCACTTAAAATCCCATGTTTTCAATTCTTTCAATAATTAGTAGTGACCAGTAGTCAATAGTTTAGAGTAAAGTAGTTCAATCAGCGTAATTCGTTCTGTTACCAAAAACTAATCCATGTTTCACTTCAAATCAGTTCGATGTCACCATTTTGCACGATTTTCTTTTTTTATGCAAATTTAAATTGACCATTTTCTGAAATACATCGAATCACGTTTTCACGTCATTCGTTGTTCTTCGCTACATCTATACAGATGTTTATTTATAATTTTATATTATAAATAATTATATTATTTACATGTAATTATATTTAGCTTATAATTTATATGCCGCGTTTGTATTACGGTATTACTTGTAATATCTTCTATTTGTGTGTAAATTTGTATTTTGATATTTGTATTTATTTTCTTTGTATTTTTCTATTGTTATGTAGTCGGTACACACAACCAACATGAATCATGTATTTTGTATTTCGATATATTTAAGGAGGATTCGTTGTTCTTCGTTACATCTATACAGATGTTTATTATAATTTTATATTATAAATAATTATATTATTTACAGCCTTTGCACGAGTTATTGTTTTCCCCACCTTCGTCGCTTGAAAGTTAACCCATACCAACCCCGGCAACAATTGTTTCGTATGTAAAGACATCTTGATGAAATCTGATTGGCCAGTTTTGCCTGCTAAAGCTGTAACATGTAAAGCACGTGCAAGCAGACCGTGACATTATTGTAATCAGGGGCGTAGCTAGACCAAATGTGACTATACTCGCAGTAAGTTTAGTAATTGTTCTAAACTGTATAAGCATTTATTAATAATGTAAATCTAAATAATATACAAAACATATTTATTCAAGATGACTGATACAACGTTGTCATTATGATGGTGCGGATTTTTTCGTGCTATTTGGTCTTCTTATCTCTCTGTAAGCTAAACGTGCTAAAAGAAATGTGCCTAGTTACGCCACTGGTAATCCGATTTGTTTTTACTTTTTCGGGAGAACAATTTTACTCTAATTTGCCCAAACATGTTTTCTCTTTAAATTCGGTTATCGCTGATTTTCTTACAATTCTCGCTGGATTTATTACCAATATCATCGTAAACTCTAGGCAGCCCCGGTAAGTTGATGTTGTAGCTTCTTCGGCGAAGGGGTTACTCAAGGTATCGAGATTATTCGGCCCCTATATTTATCCGGTCCCTGTTCTAGTAAAACAATTCAGTAGACAAATCGGCCCTCAGACTTATCGATGCGCATCATGAATGATATGTTTCTTGTATTTAAGAAATTTATATTCATACTAATGATATCTATATTTAATTGAATAATGTATTCTCTATTTTATTCATATCAGTTATAACTGTTTACTTACTCACATAAAACGCATACACCCGCACAGGTGAAAATTCCCTGCTATACACTAAAATTTTCAAATTGAATTATCTCGCTTAAATAGATTTAAAAGAAGTTTAAAGTTATTTATAGCTCACGTCACCTTTGGCTTCAAATTTTAAAAACTTGTTTACTTTATTTTTGACATAAAAATGACGTTTAAACAAAACAAACACAATAAAAACAAGCAAAAGAAAGAAACGAAACCATTTGCAGTTCACCATTGCCAACATTGGTTTAAATTATACAGAATTTAAGGGGAGGGGGGGGGGGTACTGATGAAAGAAAGTCGTTTAGGTAGGATATTTTAGTCAAAACTTATTTTTTTGTAAACCTTGATCGTTTCTCTTTAGATAAGGATAGTTATTTAAAAAAAACTATTGTGTTATAGACATTGCCGAGGATACTAAAAAGTGCCGATTTTTTACGTACATTTGAGCTAGTAAAATGGACATTTTATACGTTCTTTATTTCCGTTTATTTAGTGACCTTACACTCGTCCATTTTGATTTAAACTTGCACGTTAAATGAGTTTCGAACCCTGGATTATTGATGTGAAGTTTAATTTTGATCAGTTGTGTACAACGTGAGATTACAAAAAAAACAACCACCAAAGTGGCCGGAATTACGTTCATGACCAGTAGTCAGATTTTGTCGTATGTATTTTTGTATAATTTGCACCTACAACACGAGTTTGAATTTACGAAATCTTGAAAAAAACAAACATTCTACATGTATTTACACAACTTTGCACAGTTCAAGTTCTTTTCAAACATAATACTGTTTTATGTCGCCATGTTTTGGTAGCATAGGCACATTTTATTTTCAATACATACACATTTCTTGTTCTTGTCCCCACATTTTATATGTCACGTGATCCAAAGACGCCAATAAGCATCTGTCTCCTATAGACGCTTTCTTCCGGTTCCAGTCCATGGGCCGCCAAGTTGACAGGTTTTATCGATCTCGTGCAGACGCATGCCACGCTTCGACGGTGCTCCTGTTTCGAAACGATTGCGGGCACGATGCAGGTTGCTATCGGATACCGGCAACAGATAAGTCATAATAGAATCACGTATTCACGTTCTTTGAAAGTTAATTGAGGCAAAGGTTAATAAAATTTGATTATATCTTTTAACTAGAAAGTTTGAACTCTTCTGAAGCGTCTAATGCATCATTACGTTAAATATACCCTTTCTAAATTGTGTACATAAATGGCAGCTTTAACTCAAAATTCGAGTTTGGGGTGTACACGAATTTGACTTTTGATAAATAGACATTTACGTTATTTAGATTAACATTTGATTTTAACTATATACATGTTACAGTCGGAAAAGATGAGAATTGTTTCATTGAATTCTCAAGCCAAGGCCCTGTCAAATCAGGCGACAAGATGGAAAGGGCGCCCCCACCCTGCCGTCTGGCTTGTCTGGGTTATGACCTGGGAGTTCAAAGGAATAAATACGAGTCTTTTCTGATGATCATAAAATGGGATGGAAAAAAGATACTAAACCTCAAAATGCCACAGTTTTAGTTGTCATTTATGTTTATAATAACAGTGATGATAATACGAGTATATAAAAAATATTTTTTTTTAACACAGTTCCATGTATCCACAATAATTTTATACAAAGTGTGTTACTGATTTGTCTATGTATTTCTGTGTTGTGTTTCAGATGCGGTGACCAAAGTGCCCGCTATAATGCTGAAGTGCCGTCACTTCGACCTCGACTTTGACAATGCTTAGGGCAACAAGAAAGCGACGCAGACCAGAGCTGGATGCAGACGACAATTATGGCGGCGATAGCACGAGCTAAGTTTTATTTTTATTCTGTTGATGAGACATTTCATACTTAGCAGACGATAGCTGATGCTCGGTGCAGAAAGGCTGTCGACATACAGAGTTCGATGTGTAAGACGACCGGAAATGGATGCAGTCGACAATGGATGACGGCGATGAGATAAGCTTAGTGTTATTTTTCTGTTATAAATCTAATCACCATTAGATATATTTCTTCTAAGAAAATGCTTCTTAGTTGATTCCGTAAGATACTCGGAATCCATTTGCGATTTCGACAAAAAAACGTGTGTGTACATAAGCTGCTGAAAATTCGAATTTCAAGTAATTCGGTGTCACATGAATCAAAATTCCCAGGAGGCGCGTCGTTTTCAGGAAATATTCATTTAATTTAAATTCCGTTATGCACAATGTCTCTTACAGCAGAAAATATAAACGAACTGCCATGACGACAAAGACGCATGCGCAGGAAATAAAAACCAACTGATTCGATGACTTTGGGCGTAAAGTGTGTTTTTTGTTTGTGTGAAATTAAAATTTAGGCATTGAGTTGCGGAAGAACAACATTTATTGTGTGTGTTTTTTTATACTAATGATGCGATTATTTAAATTGTTATTCATTTAAAGTAAACAAGTTATTGAATGGCAGTAACGGTCGATATACTCGAACTTTTAGTATTGTTATTGTGATTGTTGGCAAAAATAAATGAACTTTTTGATATACGGTCTACTGTCAGACATTGCAGACGTCAATGTCGAGCTGGATGCAGACGACGAACTTGCTTCCGTGCCGACCATGACGCATGCGCAGGTAACTAATAGAGGACATCATGATACTGAAAACCAATTTATTCGAGGAGCGTGCACGGTAACGTGTTTTTAAGATATTTTAGACTGTTTTTCGCATGATAATGTATATAATAAAATCATTGCTTTGTGAAAGATAATTATCATGTCTTTATATTTAGTACGTTTAATTATTTCACTAGCTTGTGATTTTTTTGGTCCTACATTTATAGATACTGAGCCATGGTAACGATCAGTACACACAACCTTGAAGTATAGTATTGTAACTTTGATCGTTACATCTCCAGATTGCCTATTATGATAATGTTTAATTTATTATATGTTAGAAGCCTCTGTAGCACCCTTTAGACAGACAACAATCCCGCCCCATTGCCTAAGACAGCCACACCCTGTTACGGAGGGCAACCACACCCCGTTACCGAGGACAACCACATCCCGTTGCCGACGACAACCACACCCTGTTGCCGACGACAACCACACCCCGTTACCAGCAGCAAAAACACCCCGCTGCCTAGGACAACCTCACCTCGTTGCCGACCACAGCAACACCCCGTTGCCAACAATAACACCCCGTTACCAACAACAACAACAACCCGTTGCCGAACAACAACAACCCGTTGCCAACTACAACAATACCCCGTTACCAACAACAACAACACCCCGTTGCCGAGGACAACAAAATCCCGTTGCCAACAACAACCACATCCCGTTGCCGCGGACAACCACACCCCGTTACTAAGGACAACTGCACCCCGTCGCCAACAAGAACTCCCCGTTACTAACAACACCCCGTTGCCGAGGACAATATTACCCCGTTACCAGCATCCACACCCCGTTGTCAACAACAACACTCCGTTGCTGAAAACAACAGCACCCCGTTGCCAACAGCAGCACCCATATGCGAACAACAACACCCCGTTGCCAACAACAACAACACTTCGCTACTGAGGACAACACCGCGTTGCCAACAGCACACCCCGTTGCCAACAACAACAACACAACCCGTTTCAAACAACAACAACACCCTTATGTCAACAACAACATCCCGTTGCCAACAACAACGACACCCTGTTGTCAACCACAAAAACGCCTCGTTGCCGACGACGGGCAACTTTGATTTAGACGACCGGTGTACAATGCAGTGGACAGTCGGAACTCCATGCAGACGACATGCAATGACGCATGCGGAAGCGACCACCTAAGTACAGTAAGACAACAGTAATACAACAGAACGTAAGAACAAATACCGTACATTTTGATCATCATGT
The DNA here is from genome assembly GCA_027627225.1 of Congeria kusceri. Lineage (NCBI taxonomy): Eukaryota > Metazoa > Mollusca > Bivalvia > Myida > Dreissenidae > Congeria > Congeria kusceri. The sequence goes on from JAPFQT010000189.1 coordinate 302,538, forward strand.
TTTTAGTGTACAATATATGTTCCTGCTATTCGTACGGTATTACAATATCACTTTGTTTTGGCGAAAGAAAAAACTTATACATTGTTGTCTGGTAGTTTCATTTAAATAATCCAGATAAAATCGCCAGTTATTCTTTACGGTTAAAATAGTATTATTCATCAAATGAACGCACATCAGCTTGTTTTAGACGACAACCCGATCCCACTGCCGAATACAACAACACCCCTTTGCCGAGGACAACAACAACCCGTTGCCGATGACAACCACACCCCGTTGTCAAGGACAACAACGCCTTGTTACCGAGGACAACCACACCCCGTTGCCGACAACACCCACACCCCGTTGCCGAGGACAACCACATTCCGTTACCGAGGACAACCACATCCCGTTGCCGAGGACAACCACATTCAGTTACCGACGACAACCACACCCCGTTGCTGAGGACAACCACACCCCGTGACCGAAGACAACAACAACCCGTTTCCGACAACAACCACACCCTGTTGCCGAGGACAACCACACCCTGTTTCCGAGGACAACCACACCCCGTTACAGAAGACAATCAAACCCCGTTACCGAGGACAACCTTATCCCGTTACACAAGACAACCACACCCCATTGCATAGGACAACCACGTCCCATTTCATTGGACAACCACGCCCCGTTGTTGCCAACAAGAACAACACCCCGTTCCCAGCAACAACAACACCCCGTTGCCAACAACACCCCGTTGCCAACAACACCCTGTTGCCGAGGACAATCACACCCTGTTGCCGAGGACAATCATACCCCGTTGCCGAGGACAATCATACCCCGTTGCCGAGGACAAACATACCACGCTGCCGACGACAACACTCTTCGATTTAGACGATCTGTATACAATGCACTGGACAGCCAGAACTCGATGCAGACGACATGCAATGACGTATGCGCAAGCGACCACTTAAGTACAATGACACAACAAAAACAGAACGTAAGAACAAATACAGTAAATGTTGATCATATATTGTTTGCTTTACAATATATTTTCCAGCTTTTCATACGGATATACAATATTATTTTGTTTAGGCACAAGACAAAAACTTAGTTTTATTTTAATGCTCCTGATAAAATTGTCAGTTCTTTTTTTAATAAAGAAAAAATTGCTAGTTTTAAACCTCCACATTTATATGTCACGTGATCCAAAAAATACAACGTTCATCGGTCTTCTATAGACGCTTTCTTCCGGTTCCAGTCCTTGGGTAGCCAAGTTGACAAGTTTCATCGATCTCGTGCAGACGCATTCCGCGCTTGAGAGTTCAAAGGGATAAGTTTTTTCTGACAATCAAAACATTGGGGTTGACAAAACTTGAAGACACTTGTGTGCAAAGTTAAGTTGCCAGTTTTAGTTGCCATTTGCGTTAATTATAATAATAATATAAAAATCTGGCTGTCGATTAATGTTCTATAGCAATAAACACTATGTCGTATAAAACAACACTTTGGCATGCAATAAAATATACAATAAATACTTTTTTATTTCAGATTTATATCCAGATCGATCTATATGCTGCTTAAGTGTCGTTTCTCCGAGCCCGATTCCGACGACAGTCGGAGCTACGTTTTGCTCCATGCAGGCGACATCTAGAGACTGGTGCAGGCGACAACTAGAGACTGGTGCAGACGACAACTAGAAACTGGTGCAGACGACAACTAAAAACTGGTGCAGGCGACATCTAGAGACTGGTGCAGACGACATCTAGAGACTGGGGCAGGCGACAACTAGAGACTGGTGCAGACGCCATCTAGAGATTGGTGCAGACGGCATCTAGAGACTGGTGCAGGCGACATTTAGAGATCGGTGCAGACGACAACTAGAGACTGGTGCAGACGACATCTAGAGACTGGTGCAGGCGACATCTAGAGACTGGTGCAGGCGACATCTAGAGACTGGTGCAGGCGACATCTAGAGACTGGTGCAGACGACATCTAGAGACTGGTGCAGACGACAACTAGAGACTGGTGCAGACGACATCTAGAGACTGGTGCAGGCGACATCTAGAGACTGGTGCAGGCGACATCTAGAGACTGGTGCAGACGACATCTAGAGACTGGTGCAGACGACATCTAGAGACTGGTGCAGGCGACATCTAGAGATTGGTGCAGACGACAACTAGAGACTGGTGCAGACGACAACTAGAGATTGGTGCGTGCAGACGACAACTAGAGACTGGTGCAGACGACAACTAGAGACTAGTGCAGACGACAACTCTAGAGATTGGTGCAGACGACAACTAGAGACTGGTGCAGACGACATCTAGAGACTGGTGCAGACGACAACTAGGGATTGGTGCGTGCAGACGACAACTAGAGATTGGTGCGTGCAAACGACAACTAGAGATTGGTGCAGGCGACAACTAGAGACTGGTGCAGACGACAACTAGAGACTGGTGCAGACGACAACTCGAGACTGGTGCAGACGACAACTAGAGATTGGTGCAGACGACAACTAGAGATTGGTGCAGACGACAACTAGAGATTGGTGCAGACGACAACTAAAGATTGGTGCAGTCGACAACTAGAGATTGGTGCAGACGACAACTAGAGACTGGTGCAGACGACAACTAGAGACTGGTGCAGGCGACAACTAGAGACTGGTGCAAACGACAACTAGAGATTGGTGCGTGCAGACGACAACTAGATATTGGTGATTGCAGACGACAACTAGATATTGGTGCGTGCAAACGACAACTAGAGATTGGTGCAGACGACAACTAGAGATTGGTGCAGACGACAACTAGAGACTGGTGCAGACGACAACTAGAGATTGGTGCAGACGACAACTAGAGATTGGTGCAGACGACAACTAGAGATTGGTGCAGACGACAACTAGAGATTGGTGCAGACGACAACTAGAGACTGGTGCAGTCGACAACTAGAGACTGGTGCAGACGACAACTAGAGACTGGTGCAGACGACAACTAGAGACTGGTGCAGGCGACAACTAGAGACTGGTGCAAACGACAACTAGAGATTGGTGCGTGCAGACGACAACTAGATATTGGTGAGTGCAGACAACAACTAGATATTGGTGAGTGCAGACGACAACTAGAGATTGGTGCGTGCAGACGACAACGTGAGATTGGTGCGTGCAGACGACGACTAGAGATTGGTGCGTGCAGACGACAACGTGAGATTGGTGCAAAAGACAACTAGATGTTGGTGCTGACGGCGACTAGCGATCGGTGCAGACGACACTGGATGGCTACGATAAGTTTTATTCTTAAACTGTTGATTAGAACTCTATGCAGACGACATCCGAGCAGTGTTTGAGGCAGATGACAGCCAGAAGCCAAATGCAAATCGACAATGAAGGACAACGAAAAACAGCTAAGTATTATTTTTAAGTTAGAAACCAGTAAATGACAATTTTATAAGTAGAAGAGCAATTTGGCGTTGTTCGTCAGTTTCCTTTATTTCAGATATTGCGATTCTCGTCCCATTTTCAAGATACTTAACTCTATTTTCAAAATTCAAATGTAACTTCTAAATATATGCATCTCACTTGTTTGCAGTCACCCGTTATATCCACAAAATACATTCCGATTAGGACAAAAGCACATGCTGTCTGTATATTAACTATTGAAATTTACTAGTAATTCGGTTTTACGATACATTAAATCGGACTTGAGACGTGTCGTTTACAGTTAATAACTATTCGAGCCGGAGTCCGTCTGCCAAATGCCTCTTTTAGCAGAAGATCCATTTGATAGACGGCCTTCTATCTGACGATGCAGACGACAAACCGAGCTGGATGCAGATGACTGTCTTGCCTCCATGACGACACTGCACAGGAAACCAATGGACGACAACAACATGACAACGAAAACCGTGCGATTTGACTAGCATGGACGGTAAAGATTTTGTTTTATGATAAACCTTTTTATCACGTGGCTGTATAATAAAATCGTTGACTTACGGAATAGTAACCTTAATGACGAGAAATTTCAGTGATTTCAAAAATTTCAATTTTTATAAACAAATGAATGGCAGTAACAATCAATACACTCGCTATGGAAGTACTGTAGTTGTGATTCAGGAACCCTTTGATGGCAATAATAATAGAAGCATATTTTTATTTTGAAGAAATAGATCTATATGTTATTATAAAATATTTCCTTTTACAATAAATTCCATTTGCAAATAATTTCAGCAATACATTAAATGCAGCGGTCTTTAGTAGCAGACAACAAACAGACCCCTATGCAGACAATAAACAGACCACGATGCTGACAACAATCAGAACATGATGCTGACAACAATAGGACAATCATGCTAACAACAAACATACCATTATGCTGACAACAAACAGACCTTGATACAGACCACAAACAACAAACATTCCACAATGTAGACACCAAACAAACCACGACGCTGACCGCAAACAGACTATGATGTTAAGAACAAACAGACCACGATGTTGACAACAAACAGACCACGATGCAGACAACAAACACACCACGATGCAGACAACAAACAGACCACGATGCTGACCGCAAACAGACTATGATGCTAACAACAAACAGACCACGATGCATACAACAACAACAACTACAACAACAACATTTATTAGCTCTTAATCATTTAGCCATATACAAAAATACCACAAGTGCTATACATGGATTAGAAAAATAGGAAATTAGGTAATGATAGAAGTTAATAAATAATGTAAGTATCGCTTTAATATTTCTATTAATTGTCATTCGATTATTTTTATATAGAATTTATAAAATTAATAGATAAATTGTTAAAATGTATTTAGATTTCTAAACTATTCCTTAATCGGTTTGCATTGTATATATATTTTGAAAGATTGAGGATTTCCTTTTTATTTTGAGTCCTCATTAAATCATCAAATTTATTTAATGTTGGCCATCTTTGAAAATAAGGTTTCAAATATGTTTTTCTAATATCTCTGTATATTGGACATATTAACAAAAAATGGTATTCGCTTTCTATGACGTTGAGATTACAAAATTTACACTTTCTATTTTCTCGAGCAATATTGTTGTATCGACCTCTTTCTATTTCTAATATGTGTGATGACAAACGAACTTTCGTTAACGCAATTATATATTTTTCATGTTAATGATATCAAGATATTGTTCTGTATCAAAAGTGTCTTTCATGCGGCTGTATGTGATGAGTCTTGGTGAATTGTTTATCTCACTGTACCAGTATACAACAAACAGACCACGATGCTGACACAGAACACGATGCAGACAACAAACAGGCCACTTTGCAGACAACGATGCAGACCACAGCCAGACCACGGTGCAGACAACAGCCAGACCACAGCCAGACCACGATGCGGACAACAAATATACCACGATGCAGACAAAAAACAGACCACGATGCAGACAACAAACAGACAACGATACTGATAACAAACAGACTACGATGCTGACAACGAACAGATGGTGATGCTGACAATAACCAGACCACGATGCAGACAACAAACAGAACACGATACCTTTGTTCAGACAATGCCGACTACAAACAGAGCTGGATGCAGATGACAATCTTACTTCCATGACGATAATGCGCAGGAAACCAGTGGATGACCACATCATGACAACGAAAACCAAGCGATTTGATTATTTTGGACGGTAAAGAGTTTGTTTTATTTTAAACTGTATTGTTCCTTTTAATCACGTGTTAATGATATAAAATCCTTGATATGCGGAAGAGTAACTTGAATGATGAGAGATTTCAGTGATTCTTTAATTTTTAATGAAACAAATGAATAACAGTAACAATCAATGCACTCGCAATGGAACTACTGAAGTTGTGAGTTTAGGACACCATATAGTGGCAATAAAAACATAAGCATGTTTTATTTTGCAGAAATAGATTTATATGTCATTATAAAATATTATCGTTTAAAATGTGATTTATTTTGCAAATAATTTCAACAATGTATTAGCTAATGTAGCAGTCCTTAGCAGCAGACAACAACTAGACCATGATGCTGACAACATACTTATGATGCCGACAACAAATAGACCACGATTCTGAAGACAAATGCATCACTATTCTGACAACAAAATGACCATGATGCAGACAACAGACCACGATGCAAACAAACAGACCACGATGCAGACAACAAACATACCACAATGCAGACAACATACAGACAATGATGCAGATAACAAACAGACCACGATGCAGACAACAAACATACCACAATGCAGACAACATACAGACAACGATGCAGATAACAAACAGACCATGATGCAGACAACAAACAGACAACGATGCAGACAACATTCAGACAACGATGCACACAACATACAGATCACGATGCAGACAACAAACAGACCACGACGCAGACAACAAAAATACCACGATGCAGACAACAAAACAGAACACGATGCAGACAACAAACAGACCATGATGCAGACAACAAACAGACCACGATGCAGATAACAAACAGACCACGATGTAGACAACAAACATACCACGATGCAGATAACAAACAGACCACGATGCAGACAACAGACTACGATGTAGACAACAAACAGACCATGATGTAGACAACAAACAGATCACGATGCAGATAACAAACAGACCACGATGTAGACAACAAACAAACCACGATGCAGACAACAAACAGATCACGATGCAGACAACAAACATACCACGATGCAGACAACTAGCAGACCACGATGCAGACAACAAACAGACCACGATGCAGACAACATACAGACAACGATGCAGATAACTAACAGACCACGATGTAAACAACAAACAGACAACGATGCAGGTAACAAACAGACGTGTTCTACGCACTTGATTAAACAACAACAACAACTAAAAAACAACAGATCGTACATGCAAGTATTGATACTATTTACCTGCTTCTCATGAGAATGAAATGTAAAGCTTTGATTTGCGTATGAGTGATATATATTTCTGTTTTACATTTTCTACAGTATTGCACTAAATTTACATAACACATTTAAAGATAACGGGATTATTATTATTATTATTATTATTATTATTACTAGTATTATTATTATATGCACGTACGCGAGCCTGATGCAGACGACAATGCGCATGCACAGGAGACAAACAGCTACACAACGGAAACCAACAGACCTAACGAGCATCAACGGTAATTTTTGTGTTTCATATTACTTCACTGTACTTCAGGGATTTGACTTTTCTTCCTTTTGCATGCTTTAAGGTTCATATCGACGGTGTTTCGCATACATGTATACACACATTAAAAGAAGACAATTTCCTATTTTTCTCGTATACATAAGTAACAAAATATTGATGGTCTCATTAAGAAAAAAAAAGTAAATACAAAGACAAAACATATATTGAGATTAGTTATTCCAGTAGGATTCGAACTAGAGCCTACAAAAATCGCGCTGTACAATAAAAAATTTCCCACGCTTTGCAACGCTTATCAATGGCGCGCTAGTACGTAACAGTACTCCGTGGACATTTCAGTCATAACGATTTTACTACCACTACTGAATTTCGCCGTTTATATTCTATTCTAACATGATACTCGCCATTTGTTTGATAGACAAAGAACAAGATTAACGTTCGTAAACTACCCATAAACAACGCAAAAAGAAGTCCCTATTCTGAGCGGCGCATAATAAAAAGTAGTTCCCATTACAGTTGCAAAAATATATGTCTAATCATGTTAAAATCGAAATAATTTTTGCATTATCGTTGTTTATCGGCCAATAAACAACTCTTTGTCGTTTTGATGTTTGACTATTAAACAACTCTGGCTGGCGCCCTCGTGGTAAAATTCCTACGCATCAGAACTTAATATCGTTGTTTATTTGCTGATGAACAAGGAAAAATTGAAAATTATTTCTCAAATATACAGGCAACAATCAACGGACGGCGTCGGCGATAACCAGCGGATGATGCCGGCGCAATCAGCGGACGATGCCGGCGCAATTGGCGGACGATGCTGGTGACAATCAGCTGATGATGCCGGCGACACTCAGCGGACTATGCCGGCGAAAACCAGCGGACGATGCCGGCGACAACCAGCCGACGATTAAGACGACGAGCATAAATGGTAATTTTGTATTTTCAAGAATTTACGTGTAATATAGCCTTGTTAAGAACACGATCAATTATCAATGATTAGCAGGGTTATGAACAGTTGTAAGAATGCGATGCCATGCATATGACATCCACGGTTTAATATATTACTTCATGTTTGTACAATATTTGATAATCACTTTAATGTGTACCGGTAACATTAAAGCACGGTTTCGTCCTGTTTAGAAAATAAATGAAGATAAATGTAGTGATGTTGATAAATGTGATGATGATGACGATGACGATGATGGTGATGACGATGGTAATGATGATGATGATGATGATGATGATCCTTACACAGATAAGAAAATCAACATGTATATATTATATTATCCTTTTTGTAGAAATATCCGGAATGGAAAAGCACCACTGAGTTATCAAAAAGATGGAAGAACAACAACTGTCGAACACTCTGTCCCCACTTGAAGAACAACACGTGACCGAAGTGTCATTGGAAAACGGGCAATTAATTATGTAACAATCTGAAAATATAACAACAACACATTATCGATACGTCAAATAAAAAAGACAGACATATATTTTTATTGACCAATTCAAACCAGGACATAGCCATTTATACACGATAAATATTATACCAGTAATCAACTTTTCATTGGAAACATTGGCATTTGATGCTACAAACAAATTTGGATTGCAAATACGAAAACGAATTGAAATAAGATTACTATTGACAATATTGAAAAATTAACAATTGCTAACAACCTGTGTATACTATTTTAGATGTGTGTTTTATAATACGTTCGACGTGTTAATTATAACAACTTCAGCAATTATGATATTCAATAGTTGTGAGAACTGTTTGTTTTACTTTTTATGCAACTTCAAGGTGTTCATGGTAAAAATTACGTTACTTTAAGTGTTACGTACGAATATTTACTTAAGGAAATCCAGCATTGAACAATTCAACGTGACAAAAACATGTCACTAGTTAATGTGTATTATTTATTTCTACGTTACTGATTACTTACTTTACAGATTAAAGACACCGAATCCGCATTGAATATGAACATTTTCAATAATTGACATTGATGTGAAGAATAAACGAATTTACAAAAAACCCAGCTTTTGACGAGTTGTCAATATTTAAACTTTTGTTTACATGCTGAATAATTCAATTCAAATGGTTGGCGTTTTTGTGTGTTTTTGTTGTTGTTGTTGTTGTTTTGATTAAGTAAAATTGTAACATCTTTCGTGCACGGAATAATATACGAAAGAAGAAAATTGTGTTGAGGAAATGGTTAATTACGTTCACAGAAAAATATATTTTATCTGTTATGCTCAATGCGGATTCGGTGTTTTTAATTACACGTTGACATTTTAGCTGTGTGATACTTTGTGTGTTTTAATATTTTTATCAATTTGAACGTAATTTGTTTTTGTAATACGTGCAACAGATGAAATACAAATGAATGAAACTATACAATTCCAGGCAGCAGCCAACAACACAACCAACCCAGCAACATATTTTTCCACTACAAACAACATATTGCTATAACTATAACAACAGCAACAGCTACTTCTACTACTAATAACAATTTATTGCTATTATAACATTACTACTGCTTCCATTCGACCTTTGCTGCTGTTGCTGATGCTGCTGTGCTACTACTGTTGCTGCTATTGCAGATACTGCGGCTACGGCTTCTGCTGTTGATACTACTACAACTGCTGCTGCAACTGCTGGTGAAGCTACAACAGTTACTGCTGCTTCAGATTCAATTGCTGTTGCTAATAACAAATAAAATTAAATAAAGACATAAATAAATACATAAATACATACATACATAAATAAATAAATAATTAAATAATTAAATAATTAAATATAAATAAATACATATAAATAAATAATTAATTAATTAAATATAAATAAATAAATATAAATAAATAAACAAACAAATAAATACATAAATACATACATAAATACATAAATAAATACATAAATAAATACATAAATACATATACATAAATATATAAATACATATACATACATAAATAAATAAATGCATAAATACATAAATAAATACATAAACTATAGTAACAATAAGAATAATATAAAACTAGGGTCGGCTAAACAAGGAGACCAGATGACACGAGTAGTTGCTGTGAGAGTGTGGGGAGACTTGGGAGAGGGGTGTGTGTAGTGTAGTGTAGTGTTGTGTAGGGTAGTGTAGGGTAGACGGTGCCTCTGGTCTGGCTAGCCTTGTAATGCCGAGAAAATGACGTTTAAACAGTTAAAATCAGTAGGACGTCAACATGTAACATGTAAATAAAAACTAAAAACTGACGAAATAAAAGAAAAAAACCCATACAAAACTAAAATTCCTGAAATAATACATGTATTATATTAATCAAATAAATAAAATATAATAGAAAATAAAATCTGACGAAATAAAAGAGAAAAAAACATATGACACAAAAATTCCTCAAATAATACATGTATTATATTAATCAAATGAAGATACGTATTTGTTATATGCAGCAGCTGCTGCTCTCTGTTGCTGCTTCTACCTATGAAACTACTGCTGCTTAAACTACTACTGCAACTACTGATGATTCTACTGCTGTAGCTGCTATTTCTAATGCTCTTGCTGCTACTTCTACTACTGTTGCTCTGCTACTACTGCTGCTGCTGCTATTACATCTACTGATGCTGCTACTGCTGGCGATGATGCTGCTGCTACTAAAGCTACTGCTGCTATTACTTCTGATACATCTGCAGCTGCTACTCTTGCTGGAGTTACTGCTGCTTCTGCTGTTGATGTTCATACTGTTGCTGCTAGTAATGATGCTTCAACTGTTGCTTTTGCTGCTGTTACAATTCTTCTGCTTACAACGCTTCTACGTCTACTTCCACTACTATTATTTCTACTATTAACATTAACACTAACTATTATCACTGATGCTGTTGTTGATGCTGGTAAAACTTGTTCTAAATCTACTGTTTAGTGTACTTATCTAAGCAGAATTTCTGACATTACTACTAATCGATTCCATTATTACTTTTATCGCTGCATTAGAAGATTGTTATAGATTTGATCGTTCCGTTTATATGTTGACCCAAACTTTATTTGTTATCTCCGCCAAATTGATTATATTATTGCTGTCATTTGTTTGTCTGTCTATATATAAATTAGCAACTTCTTTATATTAATACGCAACTTTACGCAAAAATGTTATGATGGATTTGCATGCAATTTTGTAGGAAAGTGAAAGTGAATACAGGATATCTGGATACAGGATATTTGAATTAATGGGAAATTAGATAAGGGAGCTTACATAACGCTGAAAAGTTCCATTCTTATGTAGGGGTACATATCTTAGCCGAGGTCTGTGCTCTCCGAATGTTATTTTAGTTTATCTACTATATAGAAAACAAAGTAAAAATTGTATGTTTTTTCGTTTGTTAGCACAAGTTCTTTTTTAATTGTTTTTATTGTTAATTTTGTTTTACATTATATAAAACATGTATAATGTGTTCATGCGTTTGTATATTCAGTTATATTATTTTTTTTAAGTAGTATTGCATGTTACGTAACAGGGACGTGTCGACGGTAGATCGACGATTGCATTACGGATAATTAATATTAAAGCGTCGTTAATATTAAATTATTGTTAAATAGGATGTCCTTGTGTCTATAAACAGTTGACATTTAATGCTTTAAACTTGTGTTAGTACAATTTAATGTTTTTTGCTACCGTTATTTTTCCCTTAATGTATTTTTGCGAAATTTGTTTTGATTTGAAACATTATCTTTATATGGTAAGCTTATACAATGTGAAAAAAAAAGAAACGTTGTGTTTTATTATTATATTTATTATATCCACTATAATACAATTAAAACAAAACAAAAAACAACAATTTTAGTCGATGATGACAGTGCATGTTTCAAGTCTCGTGAATCTCTGAACCGAATTGTCTTGAGGCCAAATTGTCTTGGGACCGAACTGTCTTAGGATCACATGATACTTCAACTTGCGGTAAAATGGCGGAAATGTCAACACACATTTGTACGTTTGCAGTTTATGAACAGATTTGGCAGTTAATTATGGCGTGACAATGGTAACTATGGATTGTTTTCATGTCTATATACAATAATGAAACGAATAATGTAACCAAACAGCACTGATCTAAGTACTTAATAACGAAAAATCGAACAAAGTAATCGTCAAATGTAAAGCACATCAAAACGATGGATAGTGACCAGACCAAATGACAAGTGTAAGAACAGGCACTAAGTCTGGGATGCACCTATCAATATCTTCTCCCGGGTGGGTGGGGGCAGCGGCTTGATAACCCAGGCGATTTTTTTTCGGGGGGGGGGCTTATTCCCCACCCTAGAGCCAAGCGTTTTGTCTTGATCTCCACAGTGGGAGATGCTTGGTGTATCAATATTGAGAGGATCTAAAATCCGACCTAAGGCTATTAACTCAGATTTGGAATTATATGGCGTGTTAAATTCCCACTTGTTGGGAATCGCTTTCAGTCTAAAGGCCCATATATTCCCACCCTTCCCCCCTGGGGATAAAAAATATTGACAGGTGCAGGACACAGGTCAACTTACTTGAAACTGGTACTGAATTACTCGTGGTAGCATTACTTGTTAGGCCCTTGGTAAATATTGATTTTTGTAACGTGGGCAAAAATTGCCCATATATAAATAGATGTCCTTAACTTGATAGTCCAAATTCTAATTACACTGCAGTTCCGTTATGTCGTGATTCGCAGGGTCCATGTATCGCGACAAGCCTTTTCCCAGCTATTTTTGAAAGGACCCTAGCCAAATTTGAGAAAATTTGTGTCGTAAAACCCCCAAATTGGGAAAAAAAATTATAGGTAAAATAGGTAAAAGTCTTGGGCTTGTAAAAACAACAATAGATTTCTAACTATAAAATGTGAACTATATTTTTCAAAATATATGATCATTTGTTTATTAAAAAATTCAGTTGTATAGAGAATTTGGGTCAGATTGGGATATTTGTTGGCAATTGGGAACAAATAAGCATATTTATCAATTGGAATGAGTCAGGTAGTCTGACCCATGGTGACGCTAGGAAAAGGCCTGTGCGATCGCGATGCAACTTGTCAGGTCATTCATGTACATATAGATACACATGTATGCACTAGCCTATTTTCACGGTCTCAAAACATAAACGTAATGAACTCGCCTTTGTCATTGTTGTTAACATCCACAATGTGTTGTATCCATATGTAAAATATTCCAATTGTATATAAAATATAATATTATTCCTTGTAAGTTATTTCAAATTGCATACAATAAATTACAAATCCGAAAACACCTATTAGAATTTGACTGTTCACATGACGTAAACACGCATCTTATTTAAACTGCTCATGCATTTCGTGTAAATCATTCGTTTTGCTAGAAAAGCGTGCAAAAATGATGCTGACATGAAAAACGTCACTTCATCCGCATGGAAAGCGTGGGTATTTATTGCCGTATGAAAACTTGCTAGCGCAGAAAACATTGAAATTTTTTATACAAGTTTCATAGCGCATAACAACAAAATTGGTTATCTATATCGCGAACGATGTGTAGTTAGCATTTCTTAAACAAAACAGAAAGAGAAAAGTTTTACGCCGTATCAATTACGTTATTGTCATTCAGATAGGTCAATATTGATCTATGACATAAGGTAACTGCATACACCCTCCACGTGGACGGCGTGTAATTCAGCTTCTAATTAAAGCGACAGCAGTGAAAGGACGTTGTCATAGGTGACATGCGCGATGTAAGCTGAAGACGTGGAACTACACTGTGCATGAAAGAGTAGCAATGTAGTCTCGAAAATCCGGACCAAACTGGATTTATTTATGAACGTTGTGTAAAAGCAAAATATTGAAGTACATGAAAAAAATCAAGATCAACGGCCAGTTGACGATATATTGGATGTCGCAAAATAACGGATGGCAATATAACAGATCTGCAGTGTAATAAGACATTCAACGAAATTAGTGTTTTTATATACATTCGCTGTAACGAGACAATATTGCCTATATAAAAAGTAGCTAAATATTGGCATCCAGAGCCTTACAAGTAATGCTATACCGTTGCAAATATATGAGTCACAGATCTGACCATTGAAAGACCATCTACGTGGTGGAAAGTTTTGCTAAAGCATGTCATATTGTGTCTGTCATATCATCTGTCGCAACTTTTACATGCTGAAATAACATAGTTTATTGCAGTTAGCATTATTATTCGGGCAATTTGAAATTGTATGGCCTATGCTAGAATGGGCAAGTCCTTCAAAAAAAACTTTTGTGAAGAATGTTAATAAAGTATAAATATATATATAAGAATAAATATATAGTATAAATATTGAGTTGTAAAAGATGAATTTGCAGCTTATAAAGCTTCAAACATGAATTCATAATTAAGTGTGCATATAGTTTAAAATATATTATAAATACACTGTTCATATTCATCCTTTTAAAGAAATCATGGACAACAAGCTTGAAGATTTTCAACAAGCATTAACAGTGGAAACCAAATTGCAGAAACAACTTGAAAACACTTGCAGACCTCCACCAAGACGTCTCATTCCCCCTCATGGTAATGAGTTACATTATAATGTGTCAATTTTCTCAATAATAAGGAATCCTTAAAAAAAGTCCTGGATCAGATTGTGAGTCGGATCACCATCACAATCAAATCATTGTTCATGGACACATTTCCAATCTTCCCAGGAAAGTTCATGCAAATCTATACATAACTTTTTATGCTCCGCAAAGGGGGAATAAATAGTTGCCACTTTGTCAGTTTATCCAAGTTTTACTTAATTCCTGTTCAGTTTGTCGGGTATCAAATGCATTTCCCCCCAAATTTTATCCGTCACTCTCTGTACATTCGACCTTCCATATTCAGTTTCCGTACAAGGTGCCTGGAACTAAAACTCAGCTTGAATAAAACTTAATATGCAGCATCCCTACCGAGAGGACATGCGCATATTGTCAGGTTGTTCTGGTCTGATATAAAAATCAGATGTTTTCATTTCCATGCAAGATGTCGGAATTAATAACTCAAATTCAATTAAGCTTGATATGCTGCATCCTTACCAAGAGTACTTGCGCATATTGTCAGGTCTTTCAAGTCTGATGATTTATAAGGGAGTTATTGCCCTTTGATGAAAAATAGGATTTGTTTATAGGACATTTTTGACACACTAGTTCTCAGGAACTAATGACTCAATTTCATTAAAACTTGAGCATCTCTATCAAGACGACATGGGCAAACTGTGAGGTCATTCCAGTCTGAGTTGATTATAAACAGAATATTTTAATGGGATATTTTTGTTTCCCACAATTTCTCAGGAACTAATTACTTAAATTCAATTAAACTTTATATGCCACATCCCTGCCAAGAGCACTTGCACATATTGTCAGATCGTTCTGGTCTGTTGATATTTCGTCCGTCGTCCGTTATTATGGGCATGCGGAGGCGTTACAGACCTCTCTTCATTCAAGCTTTACCAAACTTGCATGGTTTGTGTATTACCATAAAATACCTGATAGGTTAAATAATGGGCCAGATTGGACCAGGAACACCAGATTTATTGCCCAAATAGTTCTCATCCAATCTTTGCCAAACTTCATTAAAATCTTTATTCTAATAATATAGTTTGATCACCTGCCAACTCACACTTGTAATTATGGAGTTGACCCTTGAATTATCTAAAATTGGCCCTTTATAGCTCTTTCCATTCTCAAAGTCCAACAGTTTTTATCGGATCTTCACCAAAAATCTTAATATCTCTGTTTTGTTTGATAATCAACCAAATTGTCTCCATAACTTTGGAGTAATGGCCCGTGAATTATTCAAATTAGCCTTTATACCAGTTTCCGCTCTCTAAGTCCAACAGTTTTCATCTGATCTTAACCAAACTTGATGAAAATGTGTGAGGTTATAATATTTTAGTCCAGTGCAACGATCGACTAAATTTCCCTGGGAACTTCTGAGTTATGGCCCTTGATTTTTCTTAAATGATCTTTTTAGCAGTTTCCACTTCCTATGTCCAACAGTTTTCATCAAATCTTCGCAAGAATTGATATTGTAAAGATCGCTTTTAACCTAGAGGGGGCATAACTGTTTTACAAATATCTCTTGTTTCATAACATATTTCAAAGGTTTTAGCCAGGAATGTAGGTAAATATTTTTTTGCATTATAGTAGTGTGTGATGTATTCTTCACAATTACCTAAGGGTTAGTTGCGCTTGGATGCCATTCACTGGCAAATTGGACCCACTGTATCAATATTACCAGTTGATAATAAGACCTTTCTTTTCCAGAGAGGAGCCCGAAACTCATGCTTTATCTGTCCATGTCGGCTGGGTCAGCTGTGTGCAAGTTCTGCTTGTCAAGACATAAAAAATGTTGTTTCCTAAATTTCAGAACGTGTCCTAGTCTTAAGCAGCTGAGTAATTGAGATTTCCTACCAAATAAACTGTCTCAAGTGGAACATCGGCTGTGACATAATTTTCCCCAGCTCAGAATAATTTCTGCCGGACAAGGCCTGTAGCTTCTGCTCGATCGGATTGGTACGGCTTGTGTTTGTTTGCCTTACCTTGCTGTACTTTCAGTTTTACATCTCGTGTGTAAATACATTTGTAGAGATCACATGTATCTGTTCGGTCTGTTTGATGTATCGTTTGGTGGTGTTTGTAATGGGAATATCAACTTCTTAAATGTGTAGTGAAGACTGTTCAATACACTTTCCATACAAAACTGCTATCAGGAATGTTTCAATGGTAATGCTAGATGCATTTATTACTGCAGTGTGGTTAAAGCCTTATTTTAAAGCTGCATCTGCAGCCATTAGCAATTTTAGGCACATACTATTTCACTTGATGCAGCTAGCGACAAAGTGACAGAATATCTGGTTTAAAATGACTAAATTTGTGAATAATAAGTGATAAAAAAATATTGTTTAAAAAGGCTGTGCGTACAAAAGTGTATCTTCATTTAAAAAACAAATAACATCAGATCTTATTAAATTAAAATTATGAAAAGTATTCTTAAATAAATCTAGGTAAATAAAACCAATAGGAATGAAACCCACACAAGCAAACTGTTGTCAGCTCTGTGAAAATCTTCATACTCCGGTGTTTAAACTTGATTTCAATGATTTCAGTCAATAATTTGTTATATTTTCAGGAACAGATCATGCTAGCAAACACAAAAACTTGTAAATAATGGACATCCAACAGTTCCAACAGGTGTCCATGACCTACCAGGTAGGTGTTGTTGTTTTTAATGGAAATTATTCTTTTGAAATGCTTTTAAGCAGCTATCTTACATACACAGACACAAAAAACACACAAACTGCTAACCTTAACACTTTTGCCCAAATTGTCATTTGATCTAATGACAAACACTGATAGAGCCTTACCATGGTTGTTATTTTAAGTGACTGACTGTAGTATTGCCCATTATCAGACAGTGATTTTTTTTGGCTATTTTTCCCCTAAAATGTCCAGTTTTTCCTCCAAAATAAAAATAAAATTCCTATCAAGCTGGGTTGGTATTTCAATAAAAAGTTGACAAGTTTTATTGCTTTTTTACACACAATATTAGGTTACAAATATACCAAAAATCAGTGATCGAGACATCAATAAAACAATAATGGTACTACCTTGAATAACTCGCACCCGAGTTAAGAAACAAAAAGCATAGCTTAAAAAATGACTGTTGGCGTGTATAAAAAAACGTTTACTATTTTACCCATTTTGAGTTTTGTCTGCCTAAAATTTCCTTAGTTTAAAGGCACAGGTTGTTGCAAAAATCACTGTCAGACCTTAATTAGGTTACTAAAAGGCATTCATTTTTTGATAAAACAGCAGTGATTGGTTAAGTTTTTTGGACCATTGACAAAATATGCCTAGTAAAAGTTAAGTAATTCTAATAGTTGATCTGGTGCGACTTGCACATCAGAAGAATGCAAATGGTCTTGCTGCCACTATTTTGAACTACTTCATCTAAGACCATTCCTTCCACCACAATGTCTGTGAGTAATATAGCTCGGAACAAATTGATTTTAAACTGGACTAGGAATAATTATATTAGAAATATATTTTTAGGGTATATTATATTAGAATTAGAAATCAATTACGATGAATACCAGTAAATAAGTTTCTGTACTTTAATGGTGTTAAATCGATGTTCACCCGAAAATACATTTATGGCCTCAATAAAAACGTGATACATTTGCAGAATCAAAGCTGATTATAAATACAGGAAATTATTCAAGCTTGAAATTATGCTAATAAGAGTTCATGAGTGTCAGGTCAGTTCATCCCAGCTATACATATTTACATACCACGACTACAACAATGACAGCTGTCTTATAATCCTTATTCTATAGCCACGCATTTTGCTGTTGTGGCTAAAGAATACAGGCTCTTTTTTATGATGATTTTGGTGGAAAAATATGAAGTAAACTCCACTCGTAAAGATATCGATTGTACAATATATCGCATATAACATCGCTGATTCCAAGGTCCTGGCTGGATCCCTATCAATTTCAATTGATATCGGTCAGTGTCCCTATAATTGGCTCGATAAACCTGGAGAAAAGTTGTAAATAAAGTTTGACATCTATAGAAAGATTGTTGGCTGCTTATGACAGTGTTCAGTTACATCACAAGAACTCAAAATGATCATTAAAATGTTATATACAATGCACGTGTACACATACTGTAAGTAGCTGATCCATGGTCAAGTGGTAATACACTGGCTTCACAACGCAGGATTCTCAGGTTCGAGACCCCACAAGGCCTTTACCTACTATCAGAGTCTTTGACATGAGACGTTAAACTGAGGTGCAGTGTTTTAGGTGCTTCTCACTGGGCACTAAAACACCCAGGGTCTCCTCTGGAATGGGGCGTCTCCTGTATCTCACATTGTCCCCCATCGTCTCCTGTATCTCATATTGTCCCCCATCGTCTCCTGTATCTCACATTATCCCCCATAATACAACTAACAAGTCTTCTGTAATATGATCAGTGTTGCGTCTCTCTTATGTTCTGATATGTCCATGCTCCTGGTTGCCTTATTTCGGATGTAACAATATTCTGATATAGGGCTATAAATTCTATGGTCTGCTCAATATCGTTACAGCGGAGTTTGCGGAATAAAACTTTATTATAACTTTACACAATAACCTGCAGTAATAGTAATTTAATGATGCTGTTTTTCTTGTTGCAGTCAGCAGCCATTCCACACTAAGGGACAGCAACGACCCGGATTCTGACAGCAAAGCATTCCCGAGTGATGCGGAAACCGTGCACAACATTTTTGGGGGAAATACGTGGTGGCAGACGACTGAGTTACAGCCAAGGATGTAAACTTTTTCAAAACTTTCAACGGCCAATTAAGTAAACAGGTGTTCAAATTCTTAGTTCTTTTTTAAATGTAAAATAATAATTACTGAAGTTTGGGTTGTTTGTGATTAATGGAAATTTGATCTAAATGTTTGTATTTAATTGCGAAAACTTCTGAAAGCTGACCGGTATTACCTTTTTTTGGTATTCCATGTAAAAAAATCTGTTGTTTAAAAATAATTGTAAATAAATATTATTTGTCTGTAAATTGGAATTAATTTTTTTTAATCTATGTTGTACGTGCAGATTTATATACAAAGTAATGCTTTTTTATCTGCATTTTATAGCATACATTTCTATTGACATATGAACAACATTTTTATTCATGGAAATAAAAACTCCAGTCCCACAGCTCCGTAGTCCACTGCTCTATCCACTGCACCACTCTGGCTTGTGGTTTCATTGGTATTGAAAAGGGATTATATGGATAGAATGAGTGCTAAATATAGCAATCACATGACTTGGTCACATGACCATTGTCGAGGTCATGTGATTTTTTTTACTGTTGTTTAATTGAAAGGATAAATAAATGTTTCGAACAGCTGCCAGCAGAAGCCTCAATAGCCCAGTTGGTAGAGCAGTGGATTTGAGAGGCTTGGTGTGTGGGTTCAAATACCGCTCCGACCTTGGGGAGTTTTAACAAACTCCTGGGGGGGTAGGGGGGGGCAGAACCTCCACTTTCTGTTGGAAAGGGGAGGTTCTACCCCCCTAGCCAGGGTTAGGTAAATGTATACATTTTAGTACAAAAATAAGAAGAAATAAAAACATTTTATTATTGTCCCTACCCCCACGTTGTAATTTTTTGTAATAAAAACAAACATCAGGAGTCATCTTCAATTTTTTTATTGAGCGTTTTTTAATTATGCAAGATATTATAAATATATTATACAATGTTTAGGCCAAGGAAAAAATATCAGTGGTTCAGTTTTCAAGACCTAAAGTATTTCTAAAGGGAAAAAAACAATGATTTACCAGTAGTATAAAAAGGCTGGGTTAGTTGTAATATAACAATTTTCAAAAGATAAGCATACTATTGTTAGTGTTTAAGCAAAAAATGCAGTGACACCTAAACCACAGATATTTTTTCTTTGGCCTAAACTAAAAAATGTATCATACATTTTTATTTTCAGAACTCATTCATAAAAAGAGGGCATCGCTCAGTAAAGTAAGAACCTCATCGTCATCTGAGTTGCAGCAGTTATTGATCAGTAACGCCAGCCGAAGTGTGGGACAGGCCAATGGGAGCAGGGACATGTTCGGTTTTTCAAGACTTGATTTTGTGCTTTTAGAATTACCTATTTTGTAATGGAGATGTTACTTGTTACA
Source organism: Congeria kusceri (assembly GCA_027627225.1). Taxonomy (NCBI): domain Eukaryota; kingdom Metazoa; phylum Mollusca; class Bivalvia; order Myida; family Dreissenidae; genus Congeria; species Congeria kusceri. Next base: position 323,401 of record JAPFQT010000189.1, read on the forward strand.
AGCCTGTGTTATTTATGTTTTATGTGGACAAATAAACACATCTGTTCCAGACTGAATGTATTCTTTGTTTTTGTTTCAAGGAGAAATTAAAACCCAGCAAAAATGTTTGCGAAGGAAAAGTATGCATCACACAAGATTTTGGCAAAACTATGATGATTTGTTTGCTTTCCATATGCAGCATGGTGGAAATGGGGCTTGTCTCCACATTTAGTAATACAGCTGTACTGTGTTATCTTGAACTCGATTATTTCAATGTTTCGCTTGTGTCAAAGTCTTCCTTATTGTTTATAAAAAGTATAACTTGGCTGCCACTTAATGCAGGAAGTTCAAAATTTTAATGTTGCCTTTAAAAGCTGTACCTAAATAGTATCGTATGTTTTATATTTATATCCAAATAAGCAATTTATATTAAAGCCACCAAATCTGTTTGGAATGACAATGTTATTCAGAGTTAGAAAATATTTACAAATGAGTATTTTCCATTTCACGAAGTGCTGATATAACTACAGCAAGTTCGATAAATCGATTAACATGGGTTGATGCTATTTTGTGTGGTTAAATAAAATAATATTAATTTTGGTGGTATTTATTTTGTGCTCAATGTGGATTCAGTGGCTTTAATTAAACAGCATTATTTTGACAAAGAACTTTCTCACTAGTTTCCAGTGATTAATGTGTTATATCCTTTCAACTTAAGAAGACAATGGAAACAAGTTCCACTGTTGCATACGGCTCAAATTATAACAAAACGTTTCTGGTGTCAATAGAACTTGCACAATATATGTTTTCATGGAGCTTAAATATATACTGAACATAAGAACATTGCGTTCATTAATAAGCTCAATAAATGTAAATATCAGAAATGCGCACATATATATATGTATATATCTTAAAGGGGTGTTTCGACAGATATTGTTCAAGTATCAACTATATGTTGATGGAATAGTGAAGAAGAAATAATATACATTGTAGTTTTTTTAAATTTTGATACACAGTTCCAGTGAATTTCAAACTCATAACGACAAAATCGCACAGTTAAATGAATAATATTTTTATAAATGGTGTGCATGCATGTAAAGATTTATCGTACTTAACAATGCTTCAATATTAATTCTCTGTAAATGGACTTTGATTGTACAAATGTTATTGTCGTCCTACCATCGATACACCCCAGTATGTAAAACACAAAATCTGACAGAATGCCCCTAATAACTTTCAAACAGGACAATAGTTCTGTTACAATGCCTGTAAACATGTACCTAACATTCAAGAAGGATTAATTGATAGTTCAATTTAAATTACATGTGTTGTTGTTACAGATGTGTTTTTATAGAATTTTGAAATCATCAGTGTTGCTCAAAACTTTAACAGCTAATTAAGTTTCAAGTCGTTAAAATATGGATGAAATTATTGAATGTAAAGAAGATATTGACGTGTTGAAATGTTAGTATAATTTGAACAAACTGTTATGAATTAATTCTAAAATTCTTGATGTGCAAGTTGTTTTAATAATATGAATATTATTTATAACTAAAATCATCTGGCTTTATGCAAGTGTAACTGAAGTTTTGAGCAATTGGGCCCAGATATCACATATCATTTAACAGGTGTACTTTCATTTATGAACTATCAAATTTGCAGCATATAAAATGATCTATGCCAGTTTGGAACAAAATAACATGAAGAAGAATGCACAATACAATAGCAAGTTACGATACATTTCTTTGTAGAACTGTTGCACAAGAACAAAGAATATAGTTTTGTTTTGATGCAAGTTACCAACAACAAACCCAATGTAACATTCCCAATTTGTCTATCCATTAACAGATGCACAAGCCTAAATTTTCTAGTTATAATCACAGACTGACACAGAATTGAAGAATGATCTACAGACTGATAACTGCCATTGCATTTGAAAATGAAAACAAATATTTCTAACCGCCATAAATAAACTTTGAATCAAAAGTTCACAAAAGGTTTTTTGTATACCTGCTGTTAAGATTATCTGATTTCATGGCCTAGTGCAACATTAGTAATTGACCATGTTGCAGTAAAATGATGTTACAACTGAATGTGTCACATAACTGGATGCTCCTACGAAACAGACAAAGGGCGTGTTGCCAACATTCATGTTTGCCTCCACAAATTAATTTTCATATTATTTTTATAGTGGACAAAAAGACAAAGGGCCATAAATCTGCCAAAATTGGTCGCAGCCAACATTCCTTCCCTGACAATCATCTACAGGTTAAGGTTCTTCAGCCGTGAAAGTTTGAGTGAAATCCACTTTGCAGTTAAAGAGGAGTTGAGTCCAAAAATGTTGGTATGTATATATGACATACATACTGGTGGACGTACAGACATATGCAATGAATAATGCCTCCCATGGTTTGTATACATGTTTGTGTTGAAAACGAGAAAAAAATTACGACAAAATACACTTAAGCAACTTAAGAGACGTAATTCCAGCACATCATATCAGAGAAATGTTTGCCAATAACATATAACACAAGAATTTGCTCTTACTTAGGCATTCTTAAAAATGCATTAATTACAGATGTACCTAAGTTTCATCCAACAGCAATATGTTGTGTCAGGTACCAGCTCCAAACGAACAAAGTCATAAAAAGGGCAATAACTGTGTCATTGTAAGGACAATGTTACAAAGCTTGATGCACATTGCATCGTCAAAACGTACAGCTCTTTAAAACTCCAGGGTACTCAATGTGTTATGAAAACTTATGGACATAAATATGCATTTTCATAAATAACAAGAGCTGTTTGTAAAACAATTATGCCCCCTCTAGGTTAAAAGCAATCTATAAAATATCAAGTTTGGTGATGATAAGATGAGAACTGTTGGAAATAGGGAGCAGAAACGGCTAAAAAGGCCAATTTTAGAGAAATCAAGGGCCATAACTCCACAATTCCTGCGGCGATTTGGCTGATCAATAAATTCGGCCGAGCCCTTTTCAGAAAGTTTGGTGCAGAATGGATTAAAAGTGTTAGAGAGCGGAAACAGCTAAAATGGCTAATTTGAGATAATTCAAGGTCCATAACTCCACAATTGCTGGAGCAATTTGGCTGATTATCAAACTTGGCTGAGATATTATGCCAATAAACATTTTCATGAAGTTTGGTTAAGATGGGATAAAAACTATTGGACTTAGAAAGCAGAAACCGCTAAAAAGGCAATTTCAGATCATTAATAGGCAAGAAGTCCACTATTCCTGGGCCGATTTGGTTTATCGGACTTGACCTAGATATTATTATAACAAAATGGCTAATTTGAGATAATTCAAGGGCCATAACTCCACAAATCCTGGGGTGATTTGGCTGATTATCAAACTTGACCTAGATATTATGCCAACAAACATTTTCATTTGGTGAAGATCGGATGAAAACTGTTCAACTTAGAGAGCGGAAACGAAAGTGGTCTACCGACAGACCGACCAACTGACATTAGCAAACATATATATCCTCACCATCTCCAATGGTGGGCATAATTAGGCTAAAACATCTGTTGTTATTGAGTAAGCTTAATACAGCATTGTGAAATATTATATGTAATTATTTTACATTCAGATGCTTATTAATTGTTAATAATTATCTACAATAGCAAATGACTCTGTACCAACTAAAAAATATGCTGCCTTTTATAGGGCAAATCTATAGAATTGGCGGTCAATCTCATGATGGAAATACTATATTAGTTCTAGATTTATCTTGTTTTCAAAACAATCATAATCTCAGTAATGTACTTGAATGGACAAACAAACCTAAAACTATATCTCTTTGTCTTGAGAAGGAAATAAAAAATGTATGGTACTACATCTATCGTTTATCGTATGCATAGAACATAAATAACGTATATCAACAGAGATTGTCATCTCGCAAAAATACATAATTCCTGTGACACAAGCATACAAACAAGTCACATCATGTTATATCTGCATGCTTTAGAATTATTAGAAGCTCAATGTAAACAGACAGATAAGGAAACACTAATACAAGAATGTCAGCTAAACGATGGATGCTACCCAATGCTGTTTTGACACTCGTGTAAAAGTTAATGGAACAAATCAGGGACATTTTACAGAAAATATTGCCAAGTTACAGCACAGACAAGCGGAGCCCATTGCGAACTTTGACCTCTATGTGTGACCTAGACCTATGACCTTTGGACCTGATTGATGCAAGCAACACACTATCTCACCGAGGCAAAGACTTGTACCAAGTAATTTTAAAATCCCTCCATCCATGGCCATGTTATAGTAAGGACAAGCAAAAAGCCAACTTTAATATTTAAGTGTGACTGTGGCCTTTGTCCTACAGACCTGGTTCATGTGCGCGACATGCAGTCTCATTAAGGCAAACATTTGTGCTAAGTTATTTCAAAATCCTCACATCTATGAATAAGTTATAGCCCGAACAAGCAAGTTTGATAGAATCAGGGAATGACAGACTAAGCAGCGACTATATGCTACCCCAACATTTTTTGGGGAGCGTAATAAAACTATGTAAGTGACTTTAGAAGAAACCAATCATGTCTGACCACTTACAAGTAGATATCGGAAAAGCAAAACAATCTATTAAATAATTACAAAACAAACTGTTAGGTATTTCTTTCCTGCACTTTCTTTAAGGAAATATCAAACAATGGGCAATGACTCGGTCACCTCTAAAGATGTATGAATTCAATGTAATCTGAATTTCTAAATGTCTCTTGCTATTACCCTTAGTGTTATAAAAATACATGAAATATTTGTGGAGTTTGTGATAGTCGGAGAGACAGTGAACACCCAAAGTACTGTAGGGAACATAAAAATACATGAAATATTTGTGGAGTTTGTGATAGTCGGAGAGACAGTGAACACCTGAAGTACTGTAGGGAACATAAAAATACATGAAATATTTGTGGAGTTTGTGATAGTCGGAGAGACAGTGAACACCCGAAGTACTGTAGGGAACATCAAAATATATGAAATATTTGTGGAGTTTGTGATAGTCAGAGAGACAGTTAACACCCGAAGTACTGTAGGGAACATACAACTATATGAAATATTTGTGGAGTTTGTGATAGTCGGAGAGACAGTGAACACCCGAAGTACTGTAGGGAACATACAAATATATTAAATATTTGTGGAGTTTGTGATAGTCGGAGAGACAGTGAACACCCAAAGTACTGTAGGGAACATACAACTATATGAAATATTTGTGGAGTTTGTGATAGTCGGAGAGACAGTGAATACCCAAAGTACTGTAGGGAACATAAAAATAAACACACTAACAATCATTCAATTGCATAAGGTACAAAAACTACCATGTACACATTGTTCAAAATCGAAAATCTGACAATAAAAGGAATATGTCTTAAATAAACATACAATCAACTGTTGCATTTTTCAACCAACCATATTTATATGTCCAGAACTGTTTTAAACAATCGCATAAGCTCTTTGGCATTCTCAAAGACATTGCAGTAATCCTCGACCCACTTCGACCAGCTTGCCTCGACTGGAAGATGCAGCATGTTATAGGGCCTGTAAAACACAAACAAAAACTGTAGATGGGAGGCCAACAACTTGTCTGTTTGAACCAAAGTAACAATTTAACTTTTAATGAAAGGATTTGTATCAAGAGTAAATATGGTAAACATATGTACAAAAGTCATGATTAATCATGAAATAATAGCTAAAACATGTTCTGTTTTTCGTTTAAAGTAACATAAACTTTGGCTTAAAAACTCATATTCCAACCTAACTCTGGCCTCGACATACATATACTCTATATAAACACTTTTCTACAACATTTCGCATTGTTTGCAACTCAGATAAACCTTACATAAACTGATCTGTTCCTTGTATTCAAACAATACTAGATGCGTAGAAATGTTTTCTACATTTATCCTTCAGTCAATAGAAAAGTTAACTCTTTTGTACGAGGTTCAGTCCATGATGGACCTGTAAGAGCTCTCATGATTATTAATCCGTTGGAAAATGAAATATACTGGTACAATGAATGTATGTGTCTTTGGGTGAACTAAAATTTAAACAGAGACCACTGTTTGTTTTTAGTTTCCGTGGCTAAAAGGACTGCATTCCACTATAAACTCCAATGACAGACAGAAAACATCCAAACCATGCATAATTCAGGGATAGATTTCTGTGTCAGACAGGGAATGTCTGCGTTGGTCAGATGTCGATACTGCCCAGCTGCTTCAAGGTCGGCACGAACCTAGAGATGCAGAATGACAGAACTATATAAGATAGAAAATAAGAAGTAGAAAAACAGTCCCATCACAAAAAAAAAAAAATTTATCACACTGATTTTTCATATAATCCCTAAATTCTGGAAGAATAGTGCTGTGTAGTTGGTGTTTTTGTACAGGATTTGAAACATTAATCTGATAAATAAGTAATAATGCACAGAGATGTGTCAGTAACAAATAACAAGAAGACCAAAATTGCCCTATGTCTCTCACATGAATTTAACGAATAAAAGTAGCTTATACAATTGAATAGCCTGTCCAGAGATATTGGAAGTAAAATGTTGTTGAGAAATACTTTCCAAGACATTTGAGCTCAGAGTTATTTATCATACATCTGAACATTTATTCTTACAATACGTAATTGTAATATGTTTATAAAAACAAACTACCAGGTACATATGCAATAAAAATACTTGTTTATCATTATTATTCTAGTAGAAGCATATGTTTTACAGTACACACCGATAAGACAACAGTGTAGACAGTTAAATTCTCCTAGTGCTACTTAAAAGCACGATTCTGCTTAATCCGTTTCTGGCTCTCAATGACTGCCAAGGTTTGCACCAGCCAGAACATCACTGCATACTTGTAGAGTTGTGAACCACTTCCTTAAGTTATTGAGGTTGAAAATCACACCTCAAACAATTAAGGACCAACATCTGTGCTCGAGTTATCAATGCTCGAGTTAAAGGTGAAAGCTTCTTATACATGTATTAACGATTTCGCTGGGACTTTAAGATGTGCTTGAGTTATCGTAGGTAGAGTTATCGTAGGTAGTTGAGTAATCGATACTCAACTTAAATAAGTTTAAGTGCATTTTAGAGATTTAACTTGCCTCTTTGCAACTTCATGTTCAAAACGCCTCTACCACCATCTTGTACCAACATACTATAGACAGGCCAGTGTAACTGTAACTGGAACATGAAAGTTGCTATGATTAAATTATAGCTTTGCTGTTTAAGCTGACACAGAGTGAATTTCTCTGGTTCCATTCCCTGCAATTATAACATACCAGGAGCTGTTTGTAAAACAGTTATGCCCCCCCCCCCCCCCAATATCAAGTTTGGTGAGGATTGGATGAAAACTGATGGAAATAGAGAGTGTATACTGTTAAAGTGGCCAATTTTAGATAAATCAAGGGCCATAACTCTGCAGTTCCTGGAGTGATTTGGCTGATAATTGAACTTGGCTGAGATATTACAGCCTCATTTTCCTAAAGTTTGGTGAAGATTGAATAAAAACTTTCAAACTTCGAGAGCTGAAACGTCTAAAAATGCTGATTTTAGATCAAGGGCCATAACACAGCGATTACTAGGGCAATTTGGCTGATAAGTAGAAGAATTTTTTTTTTTTTTTCAGGTTACATGCCCGAACAAATTAGGGTAGGTAGGTAGGGATTTTTATTTTTTTTTTTTTTTTGGTAAATGGTCAACTTAAAGATTCTTAAACTGAATAAATATGCCAAACATGTCTCTTATATCATAAAACATTTTTTTGAATGCTTTCAAAACAAAAGACTTATTTAGCCAAAACAAATTTAATTATTTTATAATGTCCCTGGTGGCCATTGAGAGTTCCTGTAGCAATAACTGTGTTCCCCACCATCTTGTAGTGATGTCAGTGTAACTGCCCCTGTAATATGAGTTTCTTTATTGCTTCAGCTGAAACTAGACACATGTCCGTAGGACACAGATGCCCCCACATTCCGCTGGTTGTCACAAAACTCTGCAGATGTCGGAAAAAATGCACCAAAATACCCAGGAGCACAAGTTCACATGCTGATGAATATGTTTATAAATTTTCTCAGTCTAGCAGTTATACTTTACGCGACACAAATCCAAAAATGTCATTAGCAAACTAAAAAAAGGGTCATAATTCCACTCATGGCGTGAAAAAACTCCACCAAAATACCCAGGTGCACAAATTCACATACTGATTAATATGTTTATAAAGTTCCATCACTCTAGCAATAATACTTTTTGAGTTTCATGAGACACAAGTCCACAAATGTCATCTTTTGCTAAAAAAAGGGCCATAACTCCCCTGATGTCCAAAAAAACATCACATGCTGATTAATACGTAAATAAAGTTTCAACACTCTAGCATTAATACTTTTTGAGTTACACATGACACAAGTCCAACAATATCATTTTTTGCTAAAAAAGGACCATAACTCCGCTGATGTCCGAAAAAACTGCACCAAAATACCAAGGTGCACAAGTTCACATGTGTATTAATATGCATATAAAGTTTTATCACTCCAGCAGTAATACTTTGTGAGTTATGCTCGACACAAGTCCAAACATGAAATTTTTCGCTTAAAAAAGGGCCATAACTCCACTGATATCTGAAAAAACTGCACCAAAATACCCAGGTGTACAAGTTAACATGCTGATTAATATGTTTATAAAGTTTGATCACTCTAGCAATAATACGTTTTTAGTTACACATGACACAAGTCCAAAAATGTCATTTTTTGCTAAAAAAAGGGCCATAACTCTGCTGATGTCCAAATAAACTGCACCAAAATACCCAGGTGCACAAGTTCACATGCTGATTAATATGTTTGCTAAGTTTCATCACTCTAGTAATACTACTTTTTGAGTTACGAATGACACAAGTCCAAAAATATCATTCTTTGCTAAAAAAGGGCCATAACTCCGCTGATGTCGGAAAAATACTGCACCAAAATACCCAGGTGCACAAGCCCCAATGCTGATAAATATGCTTATAAAGTTTCATCACTCTAGCAGTTATACTTTTTGAGTGTCAACGCGACACAAAAATCCGACGGACGGACGGACAGAAGGACGGACGGACAAATCTAAATGCCCCCCCCCCTCTTAAGTGGGGGCACAAAATTTTTTTACTGCAACGATTTGCTTCTTAAAGGAACCTATTAAAAGAATCACAAAATTGACAATTTTCTTTTTTTTGGTCACAGATACCAAAAAGAAAAGTACATTGTATATTAAAAAGTGAAACAATATTGGAAATATAGTGTCATATATATCAATTGAAATGGATAAAACTATAAAGCATTTGTAATTCTTTTCGGCAGTATAGGAAACATGTGTATCACTTACATAGCTTTAAAAATACATGGTTATGTTTGTAAGTTTGACTGGCCAAGTGGTAAGCATGACGGATATTTTATCCCGAAGGTCGTAAGTTTTAGCTCCAGTGGAGGCAAATCATTTTTATCGTCATAATTATAATATTTGTTTTTGGTTAGTCTAGATGGTTAAGTTTTATTAGTTTAGACCCGTAGTGACATTTTTAATAACACAAAAATCTGTCAATAAGTCCCTTTAAAGAAGTAATAATGGGATTTCTAGCATATCTGAGCTTAATGTAGTTTAAAAGTGGTACTATCACTAGTGTTTGTGAGAATTTTCTCTTGTACTTAAAGATTATTTTAAATGAATGCTCAGGGAACTAATAAATGCTAAATTAACACATTTGGGCCGTCCTTAATAAATTGTTGGTTTGGGGTAACCCTACCCAGAATTTTAGAGGTGGGTAGGTAGGTAGATGGGTAGGTAGTAGAGTATGATTTTTTTTCTTCCAATGTTGCAAATTGAATATATAATTCAGACTGACTATGTGACCAATGTACTTAAAACACTGATGTTTGATTGACTTATGTGTTAAATTGAATAACTGTGGAATGTATTTCTTACATTTTGTTATTGAAACAAAATTTTATCAAGAACATTTTAATTTATTCAAGGCAATATAAAATTTAGCAATTAAGTCAAATACATCCGAAATATATATATCCTATAAGACGCATTAATGAGGCAATCGGTGGTTGTAAAAAAACGTTTGTTACTAGCATTATTCTAAAGAACATCCGTTAAAGTCGATTCATACATGGATGTTTATCACTAAATAACAATTTACAAACCTTAACTTAGGTAATTAACATCCAACACTTGCCAACGTTAATCTCCAAACAGAAGAGTGTCAGGGGACTAACTTCCACTATATTAAACATCAAGAGCACCGCCTATGGGTGCGGGATGCTTGTCCTTCTTGTATTTGATAGCACTCTGGCATTTTGATAATAGAATGTATTCATAAATGTGATGAAGTGTCTTAAATTTCAAGGAAATACCTCTAATAGATATTGAGAAATTTGACATAAAGCTAAACTTCTAAGTTGAAAAGGAGGCAATTACTCCACAAAATTCCTTGATATAGTTACCTCATCTTGTCTACAGAATGGGTTCACAACTATGATCAAGTATTTTGAGTTTCAAGTCAATATCTCTTACAGTTATTGTGAAATTTTTCCATAAGCAAAAATTTTAAGTTCAAAAAAAGGCAATGACTCAAATGAAATCCTATATAGAGTTACATCCTCTTGTCCTTTTAGTTTTAAGTCAATACCTCATACAGGTATTGAGAAATTTGACCTAAAGCGAAAATTGTGTTAAAAAAGGGTAATAACTCCAACAAAATCCTTGAAAGGGATACCTCCTCATGTCTGCAGAATGGGGTCAACACCAGGGTAATAACTCCAACAAAATCCTTGAAAGGGATACCTCCTCATGTCTGCAGAATGTGGTCAGCATCTTGTTTTTCAATTTAATGTCTTTGAGAGTAATTGAGAAATTTTATACTTTAAAAAAATGTCAGAATATTCTTAGTTGCAAGTCCAAACTCTGGAAATACAAATCACAGGGTTACCTGCCTTGTTGTCATAAATTACTTTTTTGATAGTGAACAAGTATTGAAAGTTTCAAATAGTTACCTTTGATAGTTTTTGAGAAATGGACTCTGACAAAAAACTAAACCAAAAACTTAACCAAAAAACTTACATAACGCAGACGCTGACGCAGGCAAACAGAGGGACAACAATAACTCGACTTTTTTTCTTCAAAAAGTCGAGCTAAAAAGGACTTGAAATGAGCAGAATTACAGAATACAAATGTTTTTACATAAATACATGATATCTCTATCAAACAATGTAGTCTGGACTTATTTAATGGCTAAATGCATTGTTAATCAAACATTGCCAATCCGTACCTTTGCACTGTTACTTTTAACACTTGAAAGTGTTTGTGATCTCAGTGGTATGATCCATTGCTGGCCTGCGACTCGTCAATCACCGAGTTCTCAGAAACCTTGTGACTGACGATCTTCACTGACAATGATCCATGTTTGCACCTTAAAAACAATAAGGATATAACACATTTTATTTAAAAAATGCAATTGAAAAATAGTTAAAGGCTTTGAGAAGAAATCATGCACGAATCTTTCAATACATGACAAAAGCAACAGGATATGGGAGAAAATCATACAACAGAAGAAACTGGTAACCAGTTTCATGAACTGAGCAGCTGACCTTACTGACCCAGGCTCATTCTTACCTATTTTCGCCATTTTATCAGGAAATTTTAAAGGTAGTGCAGTCATCATGGGTTATTGAAAAATCTAATTCTTTAAACGCCAAATGTTCCCAGTCGCAAACAAATGGTTGGTTAAGTTACACTTCTGCGCACATAGAAATATAACTGACTGCATTTGCAGCAAAATTGTATTTTGTTATTGAAATGTGCAAAAACTGTTTTGGAAAACACACAATTTGGGGACGAAAAATGAATAGTTATGAAGGGAAAAATGCTTTTTCCAAACATTTTTAATAGGCACAGCCACAGCAAGTCTAATAATGTGTTTCGTCTGTTTAAGATAGTCAGATTCTCAGTCATTTTTGGACAGTGGTTCAAATCCTTACCCGACAGATTGTGTCACCCACCAGTTATAGTTGCTATCAACAAGAATCACATGTTCTTATGAGGTTCTCATGTCTGTTGTACAAGGCATAGTGGGAAGTCTCGAACACCTTCAAAGAAACTCTGAAATACAACACTATGTGTCAATAGCATCTTCAATTTCAGTTCTATTCAATATATATTTAAATACAACTTTCTGTACAAATCCCTTCCAAACAATGATATATTTTTGGTACTGAATGTTAAGAAACAAAACAGCTATGTCCCCTCTAGGTTAAAAGCAATCTTTAAAATATCATGTTTGGTGAAGATCGCATAAAAACTGTTAGACATAATGAGTGGAAACTGCTACAAAGGCAAATATTAGATAATAAAGTGCCATACCTATGCAGCTCTTAGAAGATTAGGTTGATTATCGAACTTGCCCGAGATATTATGCCCCCAAAGATTTTTACCAAGTTGGTGAAGATTGGAGGAAAACTGTTGGACTTACAGAGCGGAAACGGCTAAAAAGGCCAAATTAAGAGAATTCAAAGGCCATAACTCCACAATTCCGGGGGTGATTAGAATGATTATCCAACATGGCCAAGATATAATGTCCCGAAATCTTTCATGAAGTTTGGTGAAGATCGGATGAAAACTGTTGGACTTGGAGAACGGAACGAAAGTGGTTTACCCACCACCCGCCCGACCGATTTTAGCAAACCAATATACCCCGCCATTTTTGATGTAGGCATAATTTAAGTGCTATTTCTCAGAATCAGGTTTATAACAGGTTTGCTATTCTGATCACTTGCAACCGCAATTCTCGATGAAGTTGCCAAAGACGTGAGACTGTTCCACACTGTGAAACACCAATGTGACTTCTAGCAGCTTTACTGGCTTCTAAACGAGATAATCATGAGAGATTGAAGGAACCTGGAAGATGGTGACCTAGAAAACATTTCCGTGAAATTATCTAGAAATCCAGCAAGCAGTCTTGGGCAAACAGATTTTCTTAAGTTGTTTTCAACTTGGTAGCCATGGAAACCAGAGAACTTCATCAACTACATTTGCAAACATCCCATTGCAAGCCCATTTTAAAAACTTCCACCTAACTGTTTCTGAGATTTTTAAATAATAATTTTGGTGATGGTAACCAGCAAAGGACTAATCACAACATCCCCCTTTTAATCTTTTTAGCAGCTAGTTGATGATGAAAATGACAAAATTATACTCTTTAAAACAGCCCCAAACATTACAGTGCTAGCCAAAACATACAGAGTATTGTTATGTACCCTGTACATCATTTTACTTAATATACTTAACACAAGAAGTGGGGCAGACTGACGGAAACACAGATGGACACTGAAATAACTGTACACCAAAGTACCTTTGGTAGCACAAATCAATGATGGTGGGCTGAAAACTAATGCTATCTTACCTTAATATTCAGCATGATGGGTATAAAACACTCAAAAAATTGCTGGTGAATATGTCTGTCAGGTTCTCAAGTCCAAGTGGAAACGTACCTTAGATCTGCAATGAAGCTACATGATATGGCAATATGTTACAGTTCAAGCAAAACCTGGTTGCAGACTAAATGATTATGAATAAATAATAAATGAACAGCACACCTATTTCTACAACTTCTGGAAAAGAGAATCCTTGAACAGGTGAGCTAAAATCTCATAGGAATATCAATAGGTTTCTTAAATGAGGTCATTAATGCAGCTAGTAGTCTGGCCAAATACATAGCTAGAAAGTTAGAGTCTTAAAGGACTATGTCAACAACAACAAGAGCTGCCTCAGGACAGCGCGCTCGACTATTCAACTCCTTTGTCAGAGTTATTGGCCTTTATCACTACAAAAACGGGGCATAATTGAATATTTGTAGCAGATATAGATGCGAAGTTGTTGCACGCAAACTTTAGCCTGCAATTTCCAAAAACAAAAAGGGGAATAATTTTGATAATTTGCAGGTCAGAGTTATTGGCCTTGGTAAGTGACCTCACATAATGACCCCGAAGACATGTGTGAAGTTTTAATTGAATATCTGTAGCAGATATAGATATGAAGTTGTTGCACGCAAACTTCAACCTGCAATTTCTAAGCACAAAAAGGGGCATAATTCTTAAAAATTGCAGGTCAGAGTTATGGGCCTTGGTCAGTGACCTCACATAAAGACCATGAAGACAAGTTTCAATTGAATATCTGTAGTAGTTACAGAGATATGGACTTGTTATACGCAAACCTTAACCACCTTTACGCCAACGAACGGGTGAGTAGCATAGCTTGAACTATTCGGTGAATAGTCGAGCTTAAAATGCCTTCCTATTGAACTATAAATGATATCATATGATAGAAATGAGCAATGCTAAGACATTTGCATTAAGTAAATAATAAATAATATAATACACAGGAGATATTTGTAAAAAACAAATTAGCCAAAAAAGTTTTTAAACATTCAAACCCCATGTGGGTATTAAATTCACGATTTGGGAGCTGTACGAAGAAACGACAGTAGACAGCGCTTTAACCAACTGCGATATTGTGCGTGTTGATGAATCAAGTGTTAACTATTGTTATACAAAATACTCAAAATTCTGACGTCAAATGTAAACATGAAAAGGGCCAAACAAACACGACCCTTATTTTAAATCGATTTTTATCTAAGAATGCATTCACTGTTTTCACATTATATATACCCTGTTATAACCTTTATTATATGGCAATATTAATATCTCAATTTTAGATCTTTTTGAAGCCATTTTCGATGACATTGTCCCTTTAACAGCGCAATTTAGTTTTGCATTTTGTTTATATTTTTTAGTTATGCTTTTGACTGTTTAGTACTTTTGTCATATATTTGACTGTACCTCACCCTGCTGAACCTTCTGTCCAGACCCTGACAGCATTGCAGTGGCAGGCCGAGAGGGATGTCTGTTGCACTGGTTTGCTGGTAAGGACATTCACTGAAATCATATTTACATGAAAGAAAAAGATCACACAAAATATTTACATGTAATAGCTAATACAGTTCTCTGTTGTATTTCTTCCAGCCATCCTGCCAGTTTGTCAATAAGCCGCCCATAGTGTCTGATCTATAAACCTGTAATTCAACAGGAAAGCATTGTGTTAAACAATTATATCTGTTTTAATTAATTACATAAGAACAAGATTTTTCATCATCAAAATATTATTTTTTGCTTAAACCACTGGGCTCAAATTCTTCAACTGAAAGATACTGAATGAATGACAGTGCATT
Source organism: Congeria kusceri (assembly GCA_027627225.1). NCBI lineage: Eukaryota > Metazoa > Mollusca > Bivalvia > Myida > Dreissenidae > Congeria > Congeria kusceri. The sequence continues at coordinate 338,660 of JAPFQT010000189.1, forward strand.
ATTTACAGGTGTGTCAAAGGATCTCTTATGAAGGTCAGATAAACATGCACTTTTGCTCTTTTACCAACAACTTTGATAGTCTTTATCCTAATCAACCTGAAAATGTTTTTGTTGTATATCATATAAATATTGACTTCCTTGAGGGTGACAGTGCGTCTTGTCAAACCGAGGCAACACTTTCGACTGAGGCTTTATTAATTTTATTATACAGGAACAAAATCGCTAAATCCCATATCATTTGCATACCGGGTGACATATCAAGTTGTTGCCCGCTGCAGTTTATTTGCATTATATAGAGAAATAATCAAGTGAGGTATAATATAATCGTTTGTTAACTCTGATAGAAAAGACATTGAAATAACAATGAAGTTAAATGTTCAGAACTACCATATTATGCTTAATAAACTTTCTAAATAGTTATAAGGGTCATCATCATCAACATCAACATCATTACATGTCTAATCCTTGTATGATTTATCACTGTATTTGTGAGTAGTTAAAGAACAATGTTCAATGTTTACATTATTCTGGGTGCATGTGTCTAAAGCTTTCTGGTCCAGCAATCACGTCCTGAAATTCCTTACCACTGTGTAGGCTGAAGGGATGGTCGCTGGCCTGTGGTCACTCCAGAGGTACTGGTTGTGTTCCTCCAGATGGCCTGACCAGCACGGCATCTAGGGACGGCTAGACATTTCATCACGATGGTAACTGAAGATAAGACGTCATTGAACAAAACATCTGGTACAGTCGACTCTCTTACCTCAAAGCTGCCCAGACCAGCACAAAAACTTTGAGCCATCAAAACTTTCAGCTAGCCAGAAACTGTTTTCAGACACCATTGCATCTGTTTCTCCCAAACCTCCAGACTAAAGAGTATTTAAACATGCAGACTGTTTTGGGTGATTGACTAATTTGGCTCAATTCAAGTTTTTTTTGCATAGATGTGCAATATTTATGGAAGAGAACTTAACAAAATAATACGTATATAATAAACGATATAACTCTTCTTTTGACTAGAATTGCCAGCAGTTTTTCTACCAATATAATCTGCAATGAAGTTTTTCTACAAACCTTGTGGTTTTTACCATAAGTGGTAAATTTTGGGAATTAATTTTGGACAGACCATAATATATGAATGTGTGAAAGTTTTGAAGCCAAAAATCCTATATTCTCCACTGGACACTAGCCTGGTCATTTTATCAATTAGCGACTGGACACAACTTTACTCCAAACACACAATTAATGGAAGGAAAAATGAGACCGGGACATACACCTAGAGCCATCCGAAAATAGAACAGAAAATTTGAGAAAACAAAAGAAATTTATATGAAAATATATTGCAGAACAACTGGTACTTGAAACAAACTTGAGCAAACAAGAATTAGCAAATAGCAAGTTTCAACTAATAAGGATTTGAGTGAAATCACTGTCATTAGCAAATTCATCTATGTTTCTATGTTATTGTTAAGTTCTATTGATTGCAAATTCATTTAAGTCTCTGTGTTAAATCAGTGAAATATTGTAACAGTTCTACAATGTACAATGTCTACATGATTGCAGATTTACAGTGGTGCAGGTGTCCGCCTTCTGATCTTGTGATTGTGAGTTCAATGTAAAAATGATGCAAATGTGACATCAACACTTATACCCCTATCACACCAGAGCCCGTCCTTACCACGTCCACCATGTCCTGCGCAGACATGATGAGGATAGCAATTGACATGTTGAGGACCAATGGATATGCATCAGGGACCTTGCGTAGTGAGGAGGTGGAAAAACAAGGACGTAGCATGAACCTTTTTATGATGTATTTGTAACAGTTGAAGCGCGTTTATGATGAATTAATGACGCATTATGGACTTTATGAATGCAGTACCTACATGGGGACTTTATGCAGTGCTTTCTTCCCGTTGGTGCTACGCATGTGCAATGCGCTCATTTGGACATCTCTGGGTCACCATAAAGACAGCTCAGGACTGCTACAAGTCAGTATCAGATCTGTGTACGAGTTCACAACGCTAATGAAGTCATTTCTGCGCATTTCCAACGTATGTAGTGCGTCAGCACTGCATCAGCGGAGGATCAACGTACAATAATGCCTCTACGTCAAAATTCAATGAAAAAACAATGATATACGATAGAGCGTTGCAGCGTATTTATATGACGAGGTTGATGTGGACATGGACATGGTGTTAGCATGGTACTAGCTTCATACAGTATTCTAAGATGCGCCGGATACGCAGAAGCTGTACCCTATAAACTGATTTGATATGAAGCACAAGGGATGACGAAGGATGTGCATGGTATTAGTGGTGTTGACAGCCTGGTCGTGTTGAGGACCTTGTGTAATTAGAACTGACGGGCTCTGGTATGATAGCACCATTACTTACAGATCCGTATTCACCAGCTGGACTACTTACAGTTCTTCCTCCCAGTCATGACCCTGGCATTTGGGGGGGGGGGGGGAAACAAACAGTGCCATCAGGTGAAGAACGCCTGGTAACGCTCCTCCTTCTGCCTGTCATCACTGTCCTAATTGTCATCATCCTCCTCTTCATAATCATCGTCATCATCTGGTGCTGGAGAGCTTTATGCTGGTCACTGCTTCTTGGCCTGTAAGTAGATGGATATCTGAATAGTGTGCACACCAGCAGCAGCAGTTTCAGTAGTATACTTGATATTGCATTGTATTTATCATCATCATCATCATCATCATCATCATCAAACAGTGCGCAATAGCAATTATAGTTCATTACAGTTTCTAGAGAGCAGAAACCGCTATAATGCCCAATGTCAGATAATTCAAGGGCCATAACTCCACAATTCCTGGGTGATTTGGCTGGCCATCAAACTTTACCAAGATATTACATATAATAAAAAGATTTTCATGAAGTTTAGCAAATATCGGATGAAAACTGTAGGACTTAGAGACCAAAAACGGCTAAAGCGATTAAAAAGGCTAATTTTATATAATTCAAGGGCAATAACTCAACATACCTGAGTGGATTTGGCTGGTTATCAAACTTGGCCAAGATAATATTGTTACAAATATTTTCATGAAGTTTGGTGAAGATCAGATGAAAACTGTTGGAGAGAGAGAGTGGAAACAGCTAAAAAGGACCATTTAAGATTTAATTCAAGGGCCATAACTGCACAATTCCTCGGGTGATTCTGCTGATTATCAAACTTGACCTACAAATTATTATTACAAATATGTTCATTAAGTTTGGTTAAGATCAAATGACAACTGTTAGACTAGGAGAGCGAAAATGGCTGAAAAGAACAATTTCAGATAATTCAAGAGCCATAACTCATCATTCCTCAGGCGAGTTGGCTGTTTATCGACTTGAACTAGATATTATACCAACAAACATTTCTATGAAGTTTGGTGAATACTGGATGAAAACTGCTGGACCTAGAGAGTGGAAACGAAAGTGTTCTACCGACAGACCAACTAACAGACTTACCGACCGACATTAGCAAACCAATATATCCCGCCATCTTCGATGGGCGGCATAACCAGCAGTGTTTATCTTACCTGATGATACTGAAATGACTATTTGTTACAATTCAATATTAAACTGAAGGAGTTTTTTATTTACTAAAATGCTGCCTCCTACAAACTTAGAAATTGCAAAACAAGGAGCATATGTCTTACTGTCAAGTTCAAAATGCCTTTTTAAAAGGCAGATCTTGGATGGAGAATTCCCGTAGGCCATTTTTTCAGCACCATACCAGAGATATGGAGTGACAAGTTTAGCCCATTCTGCCAGCACAGGGTCTCTACATTCCTGACGTATTAGCTCCTTATGAATCCCTTCAGGTTCTGAAATCCAAGCCATAATGGTACATGTATCTCTTCGCTTCAATCAAGCTCTAAAGTCTACGAAACTCACAAACGTACATCTGTGCCATACTGTATATGATTATAAAGTAAAACACATCTATGAAGGTGGTCAAGAATATTTTTTAGTCTACACACTTCAAACTACAAATCTTTTAATTACATTTTGAATTATCTGAGTTTGTTTACAATGTATGATTTCCAAGCAATGTCACTCAATGCAGAATCGGATGTCCTTGGCAAGTTCAATGTAACCTTCTGGTTTATTTTTTGCCAGGTGCAAAATTTTGTTAATGTCATTTAGCTGAATGACCTTCTGATAACAAATTAGCATGTATATGTATTAAGCCCCCTCGGTTCCGAATGAGAGGCAAGTGGATGTGAAGTAAAGCTGCGTATTGCGCAACATATAAAACAGTTGTACACGTTCTCAAAGTAATTCTGCAGGGTATTGTGGCTATTATCAGCTACCACTCAGCATAACTCCACTTAGATTCGACAAGTAATTACTCGTATCTAACATTCCGACTCCGTGACAGTAAGTAAAATATTTGTTTTTACTTGAGCTGTACTGTACATCCAGAATTTCTGCCACATTTACAGTTTCTTGAAAAATTTTCCCACTTAAATGGAATTTCCCTATGTTCTGTACTGTCTCAAACTGCCCATGAAATAATTAATAATATATGAGAGGCTAGATAAAAGAATAGAACAATGGCATATAGTAACTAGAAAGTTAAAATATTGGTCATATAATTACTACCTCTGTAAGTTTCTACATGGAATAACTGCACATTAATTCCCTACCCAGTAGTGGCACTGTATCTGTACCAGAACGCAGCAACTAGTTTCTTCAGTGGTTTATTATCGTGAAAAGCTGTAACAAAAGGAACCGATATTATATAACTTGACAATTAATTTGACTAGACATGTAAAAACAATAATCAGAATAAATAGTAAATGCGTTTAATCCCAGTTTCACATTAATAATAGACTTTTAACAGTTCATGTATTGTTACCAAGCAAAATATAGCCAAAATACCAAATAAGTAAACAAAGAAGCCTAAATGTGTACATTTCACCTCAAATGAGTGTTAAAGTAATCAAAATGGGCATGTTTCTTATCAGATGCACATGTAGAGCACATATTGACACATGATAAAATCTAACGTATATGAACTGACATTAAGTATGAATCTATAGGGTACAAACTGTAGTAAGTTTTCCATTATAAACAGTGGAAAAAGAGAATTGAACAAAAATGACAATAATAACACTATATTGTCTTACATTAAGGACCAACATACCGGTGGCTATAGAAGGCTTTCCAGTCAACAAATTTGTGCAGAAACACTGTAGCGTGCCAGAAAAAAGTGGTTGCGGAATAACTTCTTTATAAAGAGCTTAAAGTAACAATATACTCAATAAGGTTAAAAATCACTAATACTAAACGATTTTGCGGTGACATTCTCTCACTGCATCAGTCAACAATACATACCTCTGGCTTTGTGCATGTTGCGTTCACCAATCGAGTAATGGCGACAAGAAACACTGCCAGAGCCTCTCTGTGCATAGTGGATGAGGAACCCTGTACCTGCCATGGTGAAATACAACTGCTGAAACCAAGATATAGCATAAATACACATTAAATTACATACAAGAAGTTTTGTGAAATACATTAATTCTGTATGTTTTGATATGGAGAAAAACCCATGTCAGTAATTTAAAATGAGTATTCACCAGATATAAAACATGTTTAGTGATTGGCATTTAAGGCAGTTCCAACAATCTTGCTGTTGGGCTAGCTCTTTCGCTCTTTAAAGTGTCTGCCTCTCACGCTGTAGACCTGGGTTCAACCCCCCAAACCTGTCCAGGGTTTTATATCTGTGACCGTCCGGTTTTTTGGGAAAGTTAGCCATTTGTTTTTAATAATTTATAGAAAAACATAGACAGTCAAAATTAACATCACATACTGCTTCAATCTTCATTCATGAGTTTGATACACAAAAACTAACCGATTTCAAGGTTAAATTACAAAGCAATCAACTGTCAAAATACGACTGTATTGTAAACACCATCTTGGAATCAAAGGTCTATTTTCGTGACAGAAGGTCAATATTTTGCGGAACTATTTTAAATGTTTTCACTTAATTTTAAATTGGTACATACTGCAAACTCTTAAACAACAAACAGGGCATTAAATGTTTCTGAAAATTGTTAAAAATTATACAATTATTGACTATGAAGCAAGTGAGATTATCTATTATGATGAACATAAACAATGAATGAAAAATCATGTATTTAATCAAATAAGTCACATTACCCCAAAAATACATAATAATGAAGTATGCATACACCTATGGTCAAATAATAAAGTCATAAACGAAACATATAATGAAATTGAAGTGTCCTTTTCAGTTCAAAGGAAAACAAACAAAATTAATCTTGACATTTCGGCACTGAAAAGGAAATGTTAATAGGTTTTCGAGAATTTTGTGCAGATCTAATACGTTTTAAACTGTGTGCTATGAACCAAGATTGAACTTGCTCATTTTCAAGAAATACTAGTTTAGGTCATTTCATATGAGCTTAATTCTATTTTTAGCCCACCGAACATCAGTTTAGGAGAGTGAATATAACATTTATTTTTGCTCGCCGATAGCTGTCTGGATCAAATGGAAAATGTCTATTTATATACTCTAATTGGGTGGAGTCGCGGTACGGACAGTGTCGCAGTAAGGCGTAAAAAAAATTGTTTGTTTCAGGTAGCATGCCCAAAAAAATTAGGGTAGGTAGGTTGGGATTTTTTATTATTATTAATAATTTTTTTTTTTGGTAAATGGTCTACTTGAAGATTCCAAAACTGAATAAATATTCAAATCATATCAATAATATCCTAAAACATTGTTTATAAGTGGATACTATAAAACCAAAACATGTATTTATCCAAAACACATTTAATTATTTAAAAAGGTAAATAAAACAAAAATCAATCTGACAAACCCAATAAAATGTTCTAGGGTCGGGGCATTTTTTAGGGTAGGTCGGGTTACCTGAAACAAACTTATTTTTGTTTACGCCTAATCGATAAACGTCATATAGAGGACAATTATTGTAATCAAAACCACCCTGTTTTTCCAGTCTCGGTTTCTAATCATAAAAACTATCTGAAAATGTATAGCATATTGCTAAGTACAATTTGTTCTGTAAAAACTTGCTGATATAAAGCATTTCTGCTAAGAGTCTCAACTGATTTTATTTAATAATTCAATAAGATATTGTTTCTTACTCTCTCGTCTGTGCCAAAGTAGTAGGCGTAGATCCCCGTGGGTTTTGTACATAAGTTATTTTCTTTCCGGTAATAAAGGTTATATTGCACACTTTATTTTTCAAAATATGAAAGGATTGCTTCCCTTGTTACTGATTACCTAGACTCTGTCGTGCAAGTTGTCAAATAAAACTTATAGACAGTGTTGTGTGGTTTGGTGTTTTGAACGATTCCAAATGAAACAATGGAGAATGAGAATATTGAAACGCAAAGACATAAAGTAGATAGCGAAGTTGTCCTGGGCCCGAATTAATAAATCTTCTTAGTAACGACTTGTTAGTACTTCTACAAACCGTTATTTTAGAATTCCAAAGCCTTTGTGTTGTTGTTTTTCGTTTATAATTATGTATACATGCGGATGATGACATTGTCAGTTAATAAAGTAATTCAGTCGATGTATAGGAATGTTATCTCTGTGTCTATTGCGTGTATTGATCATATTATTTATAATTCATTAATGTAGTACATTTGTATTTGACATAAGTAGTTAATATGCGGCTAAACAGGTTTTGTTACGAGTATATCTGCTTAGGAGAATTGTTTGTGTTGCCGTTGTTTGTGAGAAGTTTGTCGCCGAGGAGGCTGTTTCTGTCATCTGTCGGCAACTTACCTAACAAAAATTCTGAAGGTTGGGAATGGGCAAAGTAAATTGTAAAGTAAGCTAGGTACGTTACCTTTCGTGGCAGGAGAGTAACCTCGAGCTCTCCGAATACTTTCTAGTTTATTGATCTTTTTGTTACCAACTATAGGTATATAGACCCGAAAATTGGCTCGAAATCAACGATGAACGAGTATTCATCGTGTATTCAAATTAATAATAATGATGAGACTTTACCGGTATGTTGAACATTGCGGCTGTAAGCAAATTACTTTCACGTGAGTGTATTGGTTGTGATGGCACTGGTGGTGGTTGTGTTATTAGCAGTACGGTAGAACTATTCGATTGGTAGTTCTAGGTGTATTGCGATTACACGATATCCTCGCGCACAAGTGTACATGTGACAGTTGACGTAACTGGAAACAGGTCCGACGCGTCTAACGTACAGAAACACCAACATTAAGAGATATTTTAGTACCTTTAGTACACATAGTACAGTACGGAATGTGTGTGTGGTGCATTTGTATTGAGTGCTCTGGGTTTCCCTCCATACGAGACACCTCATCCAGAGGCAACACTGGGTCTTTCAAGTGCTTGGTGTAAAACACATCGTACGCTGCACCTCGGTTTAGAACGTATCCTGCAAAAGATGATTTGGTAGGTTAGGGTCTAGCAGGGGCTCGAACGTGCGACTCCTGGATTGTGAAGCCAGTATCTTACTTCGTGTGTGTGTCGTTAATACCTTACAATTGTGTCATTTACATAATTTTGTAACAATTTATCTACCCCGGAAAACCCTTCTGTTAATTACGGCCACTGTGCATTACTATATATTCTTAAACAAGTGCTGTAATCTTGAATGAGCTAAACAAATACTACATTATATACAAATGCATTCATCAATGAATAAAAAACATAGTGTACATGTCTGAATATTTAACATGGCAAAATGTATAACGTGTTTTTGAATGACATCAATAATAACACCGAAGAGAAATCATAACAAGGGAGCTCAATCATAACCATGAGATCAATCATATCAAGTGAAATTAATCACAAACAGTGTATCAACCATAAAAGGGGACACATTAATAAAAAAAGGGAGATCGATTACAACAGCGGAGATTAGTCATTACATGCGATATCAACCATACACGTCATCATTCATTATTGGGGAGATCTATCACCCTAAAGAACATCACTCATACAAGTGTAGATAAATCGTACAGCGTTAAGTACAATAATGGTGAAAATCAGGGCATGTATAAGTCAAAACGCCGTCTATACGTTCGGGACCTGGGGATATCTTCATAAGAGGGGAGAAAATCGTAGCAGAAGAGATGAATAAATTACAGGGGGAGGGTGGGGTGAATACTGACAGAGAAGATAAATCATAACAGGGGAGATACATTAAAACAGTGGAGATAAATCGTACCAGGGGAGAAAATAATGACAAAGAGATGAATCAAATCTCATCACGGGTGAGATAACTCATAGCAATGATAGCATGATAGATAAATCATAACAGGGGATAAAGGTAGTAACGATGATCACTCATATCATTGGAGATCATTATTGACAGATATATCATAAGAGAGGAGATAAATAATAACATATATATATAGTAACAGAGGGGAGGGGTATAAAAAAGTGACCGGAGAAATTATATCACTGCAAGGAAAATGAATCATAGCAGAGGAGATAAATCACAACAGGAGAAATCAAACGTAACAGGGGAGATCTACCATAACTTGGGAGATAAAAAATCATAGGGGTGATCAATCGTAACAGGGGAGATCAATACATATTTGTTGTTCCTAGCAAATGTGAATTTGTAATCGTAATCATGAAGATACGCTATTTAAAGATGTTCTTCATTGTTAAAGTTTCAGTAGTATGTTTAGAAATCGGCAATAAGCACTCTGATTTTGTATAGCTAACAGGGGCGTAGCTTGGGTAAAAAAATGTATAGGCACAATAGGCGGAATCTACAAATTGACGCTGTAAGCGATAATTTGGGTCAGGAGTGTTTATACTCGTATGTGGCTACAAACAACTAACTTTAGCTAAACCCGGAATGTACAAAATAGTTCTAAAATAAAGCGTAAGTTTCATGACATTTATTTCATATTGACGTAATCGACTCGTTAAACAATGAAGTATCAACACAGCCAAGAAAGATCCCCTCACCCCCATCCCCCTTTCTTGTTTTTATTGCATTTTTGGCATATTTAAAATTTTCATCTCTGGAAAAAATGTATGGGTATAGGCACGTGCCTATAGTGCCTAAAGGAAGCTACGCCCCTGGCTAATACTAGCATTTTTGTTCTAGGGATTGCCAGAATAGTTGCGCGCGCATACGGATGCTTTGACGGGGTTTACATTAACGGGTCCAGGAAGGTGGTACGATCACATGGATCCAGTAATTTGCATTTAAATTCGTCTAATAACTAGAATGTGTCTGATTCACAGAAGCATTATACATCTGCATCGTTAGACGTGCTGCATATTCTTCAAAGTACGAACTGTGATGACTCGATAGTAAAGAAACGTTCTGCAATGCTGGAATCAACACAAGGGACGTAACTCGCCTGTCACAGATATGTATGTATTAGCGATAACAGAGGATTTTTTTTTATTTAGAAAAACCTATAAAATTATATACCATTTTAAAGGTTATTCTTTAAGAAAAATAACGCTGCAAACAGAATTTTAATATCTGGTCAAATAAAGAAATTACGCATTTTTGAATGAGGGTACCCACCATTTTTTTTTTTGTCAATTTCGTGAATCTCAGTATTACATCCGAAATCTTTGTTGTATTATTGGTTATATTGAATATAAGCAATTGCTTTTGTTTTTCCAACAAAGAGTAACATAGGTTTACCTTTATACTAAAATCTGAATGTCTCCACCTTGATAGTCTTTCATCAGCTCGTATGTATATATGGCCCGGTCGTTCTCGAATTTGACGTTATACCATGTGTGATATCCTGGCACCTGAAAATAGTATTCAACATTTAATTAATTTAATATTAACTAATACAAATCTTAATTATAGTATCAAATAATGTAATAATGAGCCCTTTAAGGAAGAAATAAAGAATTAACACCACAAGTGATTAAATACTATACTAGTTTTACTAAGTTAAAACACACACATATATTATTGTAAATATACATATAATGCTTATAAAAAATCAACAAAAAAGAGCAATGTTGAGAGCAACATTTCTGTCATCTCTGCACTGAAAGAAAATATTAAATAAAAGCACATAAAAAGGCAAGCAAAACCAAGCACATGATCTATATAATGCTCATGTATGTGGCCAAAAGTAATTCACACATGCGAACTACCAAACCAGCTCCTGTATTGCAAAACAAAGGCAGGAAAATCAAAGTATTTTGTTTAGAAGGTAATATTATATATATAAATTGCATGGATTTCATGTTAAATGACATTAAAAAATGAAAATTGAAGATATATCCTTCTAAACAAAAACTTCATGAACATGGATATGAAGCTCATGCAGATTTGTGAAACAGTGCATTCACGTAACTTCATTGTGAACATCAGTCTTAAAAACTGTTGTGCCAGCAACAACTGTATATAACTCGGAACATCAACAGCGTTGTAACAGGGACAACTTCACTTGATACCTTCGAAATAACGTGACCTTTGCACCAGCTAGGCCCCGAATCCGTTACGAACTTCATGTTGATATGAAGTCCAACTAAAATGGGCCCACCGTGATCATCCTCCGATGTTATAGTAAATGCGTGTCTTACTAATTTTTTTACATTTGCTGTTAACTCTTGGACTGTTAGATTCACACGTTTCTTTTCAACAACCTTCGTCAACTTGAACACATCCTTAAGACTTGCTGTATTTGGTCTTTGTTTAAGTACTTCTTTCCCAAACAGTAGTTGGGCCTTTAACCCTTTAAGTTTTTCACCTTGAGTTTTATATTCAGATAGGTTGTCATCAACCTGCTCTTCACTTTGCCACAGTCCCCAAGTAATAATATCGTTAGTGAAACCTTCAAGCTTTTGAATACGCATATTTTCTTTTCGCTCCATCTCGGAAAATTTTTGTTTTAACAGTTCTTTTCTTTTTTCTTCAATTTCAACCCTTCTTTGTAAAAATAGCATCCTTGTCTTCGCAACTTCTTTTCTTGCCTCACTTAACAATTCGTTTTTTTCACTAATACTTTTATTTTGCATCCAGATTAATGTTTTGTTATGGCAAAACATTACATATGCCTCCTGAGCAATCACTGTGACATTTGGTTTTTCTGTTAGTATGCGGTCAACGTGACCAAATATTGTTTCAGAAAACTTATTGTTCTTTGGAACAGATAATGTCTTAGCTCGTTTTTCAGGGGGTGCATCATTCCACTTTCCACCCTCAAGGAAATCAATAAATAGTTTCTGAACAGTTTCACTCAGTCCTGGTAATAAAGTGCCCAGAATTGTTATAACTTTGTCATCATGTTCCCAGGGCAGGATAAGTCTTCTGAAGACTTCATTTGAAGACAAGACTGATTTGTTACAAAATGAGAGTGTTAACTTCCCTTCAATAAAGCTTTGCAAATTTTCAACTGATTTGGTCAGAAACTCAAGAAGTGCATTGTAGTATGATGGGCTATCCATGACATGAATATTTTTATCTTCAATAAAGCACCATAACGGAGAAGTCACAAGATGACAAACGAGACCCAGCGCTTTTAATCCTGCTACATATTCAGGGGTATTGATGTCATGTTTAACTGACTTAAGTAGTCTGTTACAATCGTCTTGTTTTAGGAAGTCAATAATTTGATCATATAAAAAGTATACATTGCCTGCATTGGAAAATAGTATATTAAAGCGATTGCCATGAAAGCGTTGAATTGGCACACTTTTAAAGCCTTTCTTTCGAAGATGATCTTTGACAAAGATGTAAAAAGAACTGTATACGCCACTTTTCTCATCCCCACCACAGGCGAAACTTTTACTTGCAGTTCTAACAAGTCGTGTCGTCCCAGATTCTGTACCTTGTTTGAAATGAGTGTCAAATATTGGGGGGTCACCATTAAAGAACTCCTGTTCGATAACTTTTATGCACGAGTTGGCCGTTTCGGCCATGTGTACAAGGGCATGCAAGCCGCAGAAAAAGTTGTTCAGCTGACTTGCTCATTTCCAGCCATGCAGAATTTAAGTCCTCCATTATGATAAACTTTCTGTATTCTTCAAGAATGGAATTAAATTTTTGCTGGGTTGCTGCACGGTCTGACATTGTTGACACTATATTCAGTAAAATACTTTTACTGATGGAATTATCAGAAGATTTGCTCACTTGGTCAATATCAGATAAAATGCTCTGAAGAGTTGACATTGTGTCATGTCCTGATTTGGTAACCATTTGTCTAAGCCCTAATACAAACAAATTTCCATCTTTGTCGCTGACATGAAAACCTTCAATCTTCTTACCAAACTTAGACGTTTCATCACTTAACAAACATAAATCCCGTTCACATGGCAGTTTTTCAGACAACTGTTTCTGGGAAAGAATTAACCGTTGAATATTCATGTTATTAACAGTACTAACAGACGGTAATTTGTTAGGCTTCAGTTTTGCTAATTTTATAACAGTTTCTATAACGAGTGAAACTTTGCTTGTGGTTACATTGTGATTAAGTAATTCATAAACACATTCTTGTGTGTCAGATGTGTAAACCTTGCTATCTTCATCAAACAGCGGAACAGTATCATAATTAACCAGTTCGTGTAAGTACTCATTTTCTTCTTGCAATTCATTCATCTGCTTTTTAAGAGTGCAATTTTCTTGTTCCATTCCAACAATTTTCTCATTCAACTCGATATATTTCTGTTTTAATTTGTTCAGTTCCGTTTGCAAATGTTCTTTTTTTTTCAAAATGTACACTTTGCTCGCTCGCAGCTGTTTTAGTACTACATTTTTGGCCTTCAAAGACAACGTAAGACTGACTTTTGTTTTCTCTAAAATTCGTTTACACTTCAAAGTTCCACGCATTTGAGCAGCAGTCTTCAAACGTTGCTTCAATCGACTTTTGAGTTCAGTATTTTCTTTCAGAGTTTGCTTAACTTCATTAGTGACAGATACCAATACAGATTTGGCCATTTGCAAATCATCAATATTGTCAACTTCTTTTTTCAGGCCACCAATTATTGATGATCCCACTTTGGTTTGGGGATATTTATATATTTGTTCATGAAATGAATCTAATTTTTCTTGATAAGATGGCCTACTTTTATATTTACATATGTTTTTGTATGTAGAAATAACTTTGTCAAATGACTTTTTCAGAGATTTTTCTAAAACATCTGTGCATGAACATTTAAGAAATTCAAAACTTTTTTCGTAACCTTCCTTTTGAAGACGTTCAATTATATCTTTATGCTTAAGTGCAGACATGATATATTTTGAATGAAATCAAATTAAATGAAAAAATCACTTATGATTTATACTTTTCAATAACATGAAAAACACACTCAAAAAATAAATATACTGAAATTTAGTTCTTCCAGCAACAGACATACTTTGTAAGGAAAAACTAATTCAGTTAGTAATAAAATGCATGTTTTTCAATACTATGGAAAGTACTGTACAGCTGTCACTTTAAAGAAATAAAAATGAACTTTGTAAACCTACTGGAGTGTACTTCTTCCAGTAAGAATAAAAAAACAAACACATAACTTATCTGGAACTTATTAACATAGTAACACAACATCTAAACAATTTCATTGTGATGTTCTGTCCGGACATTAAATATAGGCAAAGTCGTACAGTTTACTGAGCCGTTTTAGTTTGCTTTCAACAGACAACGACATGGAATGGTGCTCAGCAAACACATGCTCTCTAAACTTTATGTACACATGTGTAACACTAGGGTATCCCCAAAATGCCCCCTCAAACATATCGACCACCATGTCTTCCATCTCGTAGCAAAACTCACTTGCCAACTCGACAAAGATTTTTTGCATGCGTTCAAGGTAGACGTTGCCACTGTCAGTTGACAGTTTTCCCAAAAGGTATTTTAGTTCAGAGCGATTGGTCATAGACAAACTTGAACTACTTGAAGTTCTAATTTGAAGTTCACGGTTATGCAGTCTTAACAGAACATTCATGTTAATGTGCAAATTGGATACCTGAAATCAAAATGTTGTTTTTAAAATGTATACAATACACTTTTGATTAATATGTTATTGAACTGTAACAAGTTATGGCATTTCTTCCTGTTAAACTAAGTTTGAAAAGATAACTATGGTCTAGTTTAATGTTAGTCTCACACTACTAATACTACTAAGTAGTAACAGTTATGATATCATGCATATGGATATATAACAAATCCAAGTAAAATATGCATTGTGATTTGTATTCTGAAATAAACAGATATACAATACTATAAACTTATGAATAAATACGCTGCCTTTGCTGCAGGCATTCGCGTTCGAGGGTATGATACTGTTCAATCAATATATGATTATTTCACAAATGATTTTTAGTGTTTAGTAACAAATGACGAGTAACTTGACTCGTCACGTTAAACTGTAAAAGATCAAAATATTTAGCGATTCAATGATACATATACAAATTCATCTGAGAATTACATTAAATCATCTAAACTATGAATTACATTCAATGCAAATGCACTAAATTGCAATAATATTTTTTACGATATGGCCAATAGTTTGCAGTACCTGTAATATACAAGCAAACAACAAAGATTGTCGAAGTTGCGCGACTGCAATACCCCGCGAAAACTGATAACATTCAGCCAATTTCAGGGGAGATCACTCTTTGCAGTATGACGAACGTTAAGCGGAGTGACACGAACTGAGATTCGGGTGATAACGGGCCGCTATCGGAAACAGACGGCAGAACACGAAGTACCTGATCGACAGTGTATGGAATTAAACGAATTGCGCAAAAATGCGCTAAGATGTAATTTTAAGAAACTTATGTTAAATGATGGATGGATGCTTATATTTTGCTGGCATACTTGTGCTTTCCAGTGACCATATTGTTTTCTTAGGACAAATAGCCAATGAAAATTGCCTAAGTTTGGCGCCTTGCTGCTCTTCCCTGAATTACTTTGCATAATTTATTTGCAGACCAATAGAAAGCGTGTTCTTTCCCCTTTCCAATGATATATAATACATGATTGTAGCTAAAAATAGGCAGGAGTAATTTAGATTAAAATCACATGATCCGTTCGTGAAAACAAAGATGGCCGATGCAAATTCTGTTCAGTACACAAAAAAATCGGCAATTTAAAAGTGAAAATGATCAACAAAACGCTCATGTTTTATAATTTTATTACTAATATATAAACATTTCAACTTTTATGTCTTTAATTCCATCAAAACAATGACTTTTATGTCCGTAGTTAATTTTCAGCGATGTGATAAAAATGTATGGTTTACTATGGTGACAGATATGGACTGGCTGAATGAACAAAGCTTTGTTATCGCTATATGTATAGTATAAACAAGTGACTGGATTGTCTCCCTCTGTGTAGTGAGATTCGTGCATTGACCACATCG
Source organism: Congeria kusceri (assembly GCA_027627225.1). Taxonomy (NCBI): domain Eukaryota; kingdom Metazoa; phylum Mollusca; class Bivalvia; order Myida; family Dreissenidae; genus Congeria; species Congeria kusceri. The sequence continues at coordinate 354,998 of JAPFQT010000189.1, forward strand.
TACATTTTGCAAAGAGTGATTAATCTTTATCAGGCTGATTATGATTAAATGTATGAGGTTATACTTTATTGCAGCACACAACTCCCGAACTTTTCCACAATAGTAAGTTTTCTTTTCAGTTGTAGTAATAGTATTTGACATAAAATGAATGAATTCATCACTTAAATTGTACATAAATAATCATTACTAATATATATATCTGAGGTCGGTATACACCGACCTCATATCGGTAAGTGCTATTTTCCTGTGGCAACATTCCGACATGAATTCATGTCGGAAGCTTTTCTAGCTGCAATTTCTTTTTTTATCACTCATTGTTCATTTAACAATGATTCAACATTAAGTATAAACATTAATTTACCAATTGCATGCCAAAAAGTCAACATAAAAAACAAATTTAGTGCTACTTTTTAAAAGGGGCTAAATTGGCGTGAATACATGAGACTTTTAACGCGAATTTAGCGCTACTTAAAAGGGGTTTAATTCGCTGGAACGTCTCGTCACCGAATGACCATTTATGTGGTGGAAAATCAAAATGTCATATTTTCAAAAATATCGCTCAGATATCAAAATAAAATCACCTGGTCGTAGATGCAACATATACTGACTAGAATTCACGTTATTTCATAAAAAATATAGCTTGAAAATGATCTTAAATTGGAGTTCAAGATATGTTTACATCAACGGTGTTTTCTCGACAGCCATGATAAAAATAGCTCAGGTGTATTTAACTATCCAATCAGAACGCAGATGCTACTCAGCACGGTAAATAAGGATGTACGCGCAATTTTACAAGACATACTATTAGCGGTACTTAGAAATAACGTGACGGACTGGTGCTATTAATTAAAAAAAAGAATGAATAATACACATAACAAATGTTTATTGAAAATTAAAACGAAACATTATTTTTAAATATGTCAGTCATTCCAGAATTAACGTACATACCCTTGTCCCGGTAATTTATCTTACAAAATAAGCAAGATATGTTTAATATTCCTATGTTTATTTATTGTCTTTCTTATAATCTCAAGCTCAGATAGATTTGTGTGCCAATACTTTCTTTCAGTTATCAAAAAATGGTGGATGGCGATACCGCAAATTGGCAATTTTGCGATGTCCCGATCACAGATTTACGGAAAACAATATGTGTATTTTTCTTCCAATCACGTACCATTGATAAAGTTTTTCTGTTTATGATAGCTTAATACATATATAATTTGAAACAGGCGATCAAAACTTGTTTCGGATGTGTCTACAACAATTTATCATGCTTGAATGGTCTGTCCCAATGTTCATCTGGCAACTCCGTTACGACTCCATAAATCATGAAAGTAATGATTATGTCCCTTCTTACACAACAAGCGATGATGTCATATACACCAACGTTTTAAGCGCGAAAATTTAAATTAAGGTGTTGATGCGGTTGGTATAAGAAAGAATGACAAAAATATGCCGGTTTGTCAGCAGTGCGCAGTCTTTGCGAAATTGCCGGTCCGCCGGTCCTGACCGGCAAAATTTCATTTGGACCCGCATGTTTTCTGAAAATGTCGGTCCGGGCGACCGGCGAAATTTTAAATTGTTCCGAAAAATGCAATGGGAAAATACAAAATAACCAAAAACTTGATTGACATGTTTACACTCTGAAAGATGACGTCACACGTCTAACCGGTGAGTACACAACGTTTTCTCAATGTAATTACCGAAAATATCAAGGTTACATTATACTTATTTCAAACCTTAGCAAATGTGTAAAGTCGATAACATTTTGCGCGCAATGACCCCCAACCACCAAACTTAAAAATTTATTAATAAAAACATTTTACAGGTCATACGAACAAACTACATTTAGCAAACATTTAAGTAAATTAATATATCATTTTCTTCTTGAATATTCTACATGAACTTGATAAATTTAATAGTGTACCATAACCTTCAATTTTATGTTCGTTTCTTTTCTACTTTTCATCAAATTGGTTTGTCTTTTGAAAAACGCTATTTCATTGGATAGTTTATTATTCTTAGTCCAATTAGATTATCTGTAACAAATTTCTGTTGTTGTTCCAAGATGTCGTTTTTGCGATATTACCCTGGTGCAGCACCAGATAAAAAACAAAAACTAACTGACGATGAAAAGAAAGAAAAGGCTAAAGAATACGAATCTAGAAGGGTAGGCAGGTCATTCCAGGATCGTTGGAAAAACGGCAGGGATTGGTTGGAATATGATAAAGATCAAAATAAAATGTTTTGCAAGTTCTGTAAGGCGAATCAACAGTCAGTCAAGGGCAATGCTTGTGTAGATGGATACAATAATTTTAGGCATTCGGCGATTGTCGATCATGAGAAAAATCGGCTCCTCATGAAAGAGCTGAACGCATGACGTCCGTAAAAAAGCCATTGACACCTTCAGAACTGAAAGATACAGAGGCTGGAAGTGCTTTGCGCATGTTACAGGCATCTGAACGCCACAGGCTTTGCTTCCTTTTTAGGAACGCTCATGCAGTAGTCAAGAATAACAGACCAATTTCTGATTTTAAGTGGTTGTGTGAACTAGATCATGCTAAGCAACTTGATATTGGATCAACCTATATAAATGGTCATGCTGTTGTGAACTTTATTCATCACATTGCAAAGACTGAGCTTTCAAGCACAGTAACACAGTGCAACACTGCACCTTTTGTGTCCTTCATCATGGACGGAACTACTGATATTTCAGGATCAGAGCAAGAAACGTTGTATCTCAGATATTGAATCCATGGCAATGTTACTGAAAGGTTTTTAAACATGAGTTCCCTCAAATCAACAACATCAGAAGACCTGTATGAGCATGTTATGCATGTTTTCCAGCAAGCAGATATTGACAAAAGTAAATACAAATTAGTGTAGTAATTTTTATTAAAATTATATCAGTATGACACAGAACTATAAAAAGAATTTGCTAATTTAAAATAACTTCATTTATTAAAACTACAATAGTTAAGTTCATCTAAGTAATTTTTGATAATTTACATATTATTTAATATTAAAATGTATTAACACTAAACAGTATACTCTGAATAAAAATCAGAATAAAATACTCTGAGATGATGACAATACCAGGCTTAGGCACGAATTGAATTCGTATGCCCCTAGTAACTATAGTAACTAATCACACTGTCTGTCTGTCTGTCCCAATTTCTTGTCCGGTTAACTCCTCCTACTCCTCCTACATTTCTTATGCGATTTTCATCAAACTTTCACACAATGATTATTATCAAGTGCACTAAAGCGCAAATTCTAACGCTTTTTATATTAATTTGGACATTTTTGCTCGAGTTATTGTTCTTTGCATTTTTCAACTTGAGCTTTGTCGGGGGAATATGTCATCAGATAGTGACAGCTCTTGTTTAATTTTGTTCTTCATTTTTCTTTTTTCAGACAAACTTGTGGGTATGGGGAGTGATGGTGCTTCTAACATGACCGGTTCCCGATCAGGATTGTCAACTTTATTGAAGCAAAGAATAAATTCGGAACTAGTAAATGTTCATTGCTTGTCACATACACATGTAGGTTGGAATTGGCCTTCAGGGATGTAATCAAGAAAAACAAACAATATGAAAAGCTTATGACCTTGCTAATTGGATTGCACTACTTGTACAAAAACAGCCACAAAAGCAAAACGGGACTTCTTGCAGCCATTTCTACTATCGGCAAGGGTGTGCTTCCACCTAAAGTAACAGGCACTAGGTGGCTACCGCACTTATTCAGAGCTACAACAGCTCTTATAAAGACTTTTGGGGCACTGGAAATACATCTAGCCACTGCTAGCCACAGCAACTCGAAAGCTGAAGGTCTTTATAAGCTGATGACTGATATTAATCTGCTGGCTTTCAGTGTCTTTCGTCTGGTAAGAAAATATATATGTGTATGTGATCGTCTTTGAAGTTTCAAAGTAACTTTAAGCATTTCAATGTGACATTTTGTCACGTTAATTATTATTATGAAAACCAAAATGGTTATTTAGTAATCTAGTTCTTACAGGGCTAAGAATTTTAATAATGATAAATGTATGCAAACATTTTGAGCTTTATTTTCGAAATTACAATACATTACATATTAATATGATCTTGATTCTTCAGGACGCACTTGAACCTGCGATGCGACTGTCTCTCAAGCTCCAGAGGTCAGATGTGACGTTGTCAGATAGTCTTTGCTGGGTGGAGAGCACCATGGAACTCCTGCAAGAAACGAAAGGAAGGTACTGTAGTCACTGAACAAACTCATACTCAAATTGGTCACATCAGATGAGATGTTAATATAATATGTATACATTTTAATTATTACTAGGATATATACAAGCAGTATTGTTTGCACAACACACTTGAAAATAATAGCTTGTGCTGGTTTGCAAGGCAACCTGAAGCTGTGGACCAGCTTCTGCAAAATCGAATATTCGAGGGTGTGTGTCTGAGAGGTAATGCTTCTGACATGAAGTATGCAGATGCGATTATTGATGGTCTGGTAGAAGCCATTAGGACACGGTTTTCAACAGCGACAAAAGACATTCAAAATGCTACTACGATTCTTCACTTAAAGAGTTGGCCTATGAGCAAATTGACAGGTTCAACTGTTCTGTTGATCCCAAGTTCCTGTTACTAAGACTGAAGTTGATTTTTTTTTCAGTTCGAAGTTTGAGTGTAGGCATGTTATTGTTTAAAGTTTCTCGTTGCATCTTGTTAATCATTCCTTTTTGTTTGTTGTTTGCTACTTGCTGTTGATAGTATTAGTTATTGTTCCTCGCCCAACACCGATTAAAAATCTGAAACCTTTTGAAGATAATCTGATATTCAAAACTGAGAAGCAACATACTGTCAGTTTGTTATAAGTAAATTTAACTGCTAGCATTTCAATAAACATTTTAATGGATGGAGAGTGTTGTCCTAGTTTGACCAGTTTCGAGTTGATTTTATTCGACAAGACTGAGGAGATATTTATTCATCAACATTGCTGGGTTTTATTAATATTAAAGCTTAAACATTAATACTTTCACTCAACAAAATAAATTATATAGTTAATACATTACAATTCCTTGAATTATGCCTAAAATTCATCTGAATCATATTTATTATTGTAATTATATAATATTTAACAATATCATTTTGTACTTGAGGATGAAATCATTTACTTAAATCAAATCAATTTCAGACTTTGGTGATGAAGAGATTCGACTGGCATGTTCCCATTTCGAGCAAACCCTCCTTCGTACTAGCACGGAGTTCTCAACACAAGCATCAAGAAGTGAATGGAGACTTCTAAAGAAACTGGTACAGAAGAAGTAAGGAATTATTGGTTTAAACATTTTCATTTAATAAATTATGTTTCTTCTATACGTGTAGTAACAAGTCTAGGAAAATTTAGAACTTTTAGTTAATAAATTTTAGGCTGAAAAAATCTATAAGTCAAATATGTTTACAGACATGGCAATGAGTTAGCAATATATAAGTCAAATATGTTTACAGACATGGCAACGAGTTAGCAGATCTCACTTGGGACCTGGTGCTACAAGGTGAAGGCCCAGGGGCTGATGATCTTCCTAACATCCGGCTGGTAATCGATCTGTTGCTGACACTGCCATCTACCAGCGTCCGGTGTGAAACAGCATTTTCTCAGCTGAAACTTCTGAAGACGTGCAGGCGGTCAAAACTATCGGAAACAGTTCTACAAGATCTGATGACGGTTAAACTGTTGTCTCCATCCATTACCTCTTTTGACCCTGAAGCTGCTATTGACTCATGGCTGGTAGGATAATTATGTACAGCTATTGTTTTGAAACCATTTCATCAGACACAGAGTTACAATTAGTTCCCTTTTATGTTCATCAGTAGAAATTGGAAATAAATGTTGGTTGTTCAGTACTACAACAATCAACAGACCAACTATTATTAAGTTTATTGAAATTCATTAATTGAAAAAATATTATAGGCTATAAAGTATGACAAAAACAAATGGCTCAACATACTTACCATTATATTAATGTTTCAACCTTGTTGATTTAAAATAATCATTCGCTTTTTTTATTTATTTTTCAAGGCTGAGCCGATTGGCGGAAGGTGGATATCATACACACGTAAGCGTAAACTTGAACAAGAAACAAGTGACATTGCTGCCCCATCTACATCAGCTTCAAGTGCAACAATATCGATATGTCTGGATTCAGAGTCGGAGGACGAAACAGTGCCAGTCAAGGTTGTGCCTGTGGGGCCAGTCGTAAGCTTTGAGAAACACGTCGAAAGCCTGTGCGATGTCGATGATGAACTGGATTCTCTTGAAAATGATGATGAATGCATAGACTTTTAAAGTGAACTGTTAAATGCTGACAAACTGCTCACCTGTACTTCCAATGATTAAGCAAATATTAAGCATCACAGTCCATCAAACTCTAACACTAAAGAAAACTAACACTTTATACTATGTATAGTTAGTGTATAGTAGAAATAAGTGCTGTCAACACAATCCTGGTCAATAAATAAATGATAAAAGTTTAAAATGTACACGTCTTTTTCGGTCCGGCAAGTTTTTGTTCGGACCGGCAACTTTTTACAAAATGCCTGTCCGGATGACCGGCGTTTTTTAACCAGTTTCGCAAAGACTGAGTGCGTATAAAAAAACTTGGTCAACTCCGTTCATGTGTTTTCATAAAACTGTTGAATTTATTGTTGATAAAAAGCACAAGTTTATTAGCACATTGATGTTCCAAACACATTAATGTCTGTTTGTTTACAAAATACTCAAAAACAAAATGGCTATGTGGAAAAAAAGTTTTAGAATGTCAACTCCGTTACGGTCAACTCCGTTACAAAAATCGTAACGGAGTTGACATATTGGTAAAGAGTTGACAATAACAAGACATTGTTTTCAATATGTATTGATTTTACTTTAATAAAGTAATTCCGCATACTATTAGAATAAAAAAAAAAAACTACGGTATTCAATGGGACACTCTGTCAATATCGTCTGGCAAAATGCAAGCTTTTTCTGATACAATGAAACTTCATCAGGTACGAAAACCACCTACAGGTAATTACATCATAATCAAAGCATATAAAATTATCAGAGTACATAAATATTAAGTCTACGGTTCTAATGCATTGAGGTAATTAAGGCGTGTGATTATACGAAAGTGCCTTTAGATCATTGTCAATCACAAATTGAATGTAACAAATAAAATGTAAGCTGTGCGCAGCCTTATTTGCACTAAAGCTTAGCTTAGTACATCACACTCTACTCTGTTTGCTAAAGTTATGTCTTAGCAGTTATGGAAAGATTAGACTTGAACGGTTGTTTCAAGAACCAGTCGATGGGCACGCATTCCAAGTTAACATGCTGCGATTCCCAAGTTGACATTTAAACTGCTAACTGTCGGTAAACTATGATTTTGCATGTCATACTTTGAAATATGATAACAGGTATGTGGTATTTTATTATTATAGCACAAAGTATGAATGTTTCTCTCATCGGTTCAAAGATCGTTATAACAAGTGAGATGCTGCTGCTGCTGTTTTTGTTCTTAAGAATATCAACTTAAAAGTGATTTTTCATGTTTGCAAGCACAAATAACGGTGATTTTGCAGTGGTGCAATCATCACAGAACATGGGGGGGGGGGGGCAAATTTAAGGCCTTTGTATGCTATTAAAGATTTACATATTAGTCTTCTGTTTCTAGATTATCCATGAAAAAATCATACTTAATCGAGAGATCGCAGTATGCCAACTTTGATGCGCGCGCCTCGATTACCACCCTTGTTGTAAAATATGGTGCTAATGAATCGAATTCCATACCACTTGTCATTATTGCAATTACATGCATTTCGTATTGTCAGTTTTGAGCTTTACAGTGTATAAATCTAAGACACATTAATGTTTTTTTTGGTACTGAAAATCCACAATGGCGTATTTGGCTCATGTGCACATTTTGGTGACGAGATTGCTTGGGGTTTAAGCCGAGTTCAACACTGTTCCATAAGAGCCAAATGCGGCAATCGGGACGGATCTGCTTACAGTGTCAATATATATGCCTGCATACGATTTCTTTCTTTGTTTGCAACATATGTTGCGTTACAGCTATTTTTGTTCCATTCTCGAACTATATTGTTTATTGAGCATTATTTTGCGAAACGATACATTCATAAAATGGTGTTGCTGACATAGCTACATGACATAGCTACAATTTAATCCATTATTATTTATACATAATAAGTATTTAGGATAGGTTCACATATATATATAATAAGATTGCTGTCCTGCCTATTTTCTATTGCAGAGTGGTTCAATTTCGAGTAAATAGCTATTTCCCATTAATATATTTCCCATAATAAATGTAAGGGCTGGAGCTGTATTGCAGAAATATCTTAAGTTACATTTTGTAAATCTGATGTTTGGTTTATATTAATAATTTTTCGCTTTTGAAGCTGGGATCTTGATAAGCCTGTGGAGCTATACAGGCACTTTTGTTTTCAATCAAATGACATCATGCTAAGGGTTCATTAAAAATCATTTGTATTGTTAACTGTTGTTTACATAACTGTTAGAGATTGACTAATTTATACGTACTTTACTGCAGCCTAATTTCACAGTCTCCTGTGTGGGTGGGTGGGGTCAAGGTCAAGGTCACCATTGCTAAAAATAGAAAAATGGTTTCCGCTCAATAACTTCAGAATGCATCAAGATATTTGAATGAATCTTCACACGTAGATACCTTGTATCTAGACCATGCTTGGGATTGCATATGGGGTGGGTCAGATCAAGGTCAAGGTCAATGTTACTTAAAATACAAAAACAATTTCTGCTCAATAACTTGAGAACGCATTTCGACATTTTAATGGAGCTTCATACATAGGTACCTTATAACGAGACCTGATAGCAATCCACAAAACAGGAATATTTTATATATGAATTACACTTCAATTATTTAATAGAACAGTCAATGTAACAGAATGTGTTTTATACCAACATAACATCAACATGAGTGCCTTATTAATCTGTTGTATATACACAGTTGATGTACAAAGGACAGATTGGTCAGCCAGGGAGTGGAGTTCTGTAAGCAGCAGCAATGGAACTCGAGCTAGACACTGGACCTGTACCGACAGACCTCCAGCCTAGGTGGAAGTGACTGTGGTTTGGATAGTTGATTACATTAATATAATCAACAATCACTGCCTCAGTGGCATGCCATCCAATTGTAGTAAGATTGCAAACAACAGATTTTTAGCGCACCTGAGCTTGAAGTGCTCAAGTGGGAGCTGTTGTGGTCAGTTATTGTCCGTCATCAGTTGTTATGTCACCCCCTTTGTAGTGGGTAGGGAGACATATTGATTTTGTGCTGGAAAAATGTCTGTCTGTCTGTCCTTTCATATGTTCGTCCGTCCATCTGTCCCTCCATACGGATGGATGGACTGGTGAAAAAAAGTTTGTCTGCACTTGTTCGCTCCTTTAGGTTTGAGTCGTTGCAACAATTGCTCAAAAATGACAATTTGATCTGAGAGGGTGCCTCTGCAACTTATTATAAAATTGAAAACATATGCCACATATTGAAAATACTTACATAAAAATGTTGCATTACATACATGCATACATAATGTAAAACTGTGTATTAATGTTTTGTTAGTTTGTTGGTTTAATTCTGTAAACTGTTTGAAAAGTTTTGGGTTGGATTTCTATACTCTATCATTGATGTTGTTTCTGTTATAACAGCATAAAAATGCTCCATTTTCTATAAACAAAGTCAATACAATTTATTTGTTTAAAAAAAAAAAAAAATTGTGTTTTTGTGTGAAAAGCTAGCTAGGTTTAGCTAATTGAGGTTGGCGCTTATCAGAATGGCCTTATTCTAATGAATTGAAGTACTTAGTACTCAGTAACCTGCCTAGTTGCACATATCATAAGCATGTTTCAGTCCAATGATTATTTAGTGACATATGGCCTCCTTATATAGAGACTTGTGGCCCCCTGCTATCTAACAAGCACAAGATTTTGTGTGTTTCGTTTGTTGTGTGTGCATTTGTCAGTGCCTTTAACACTTATAACACTGGGTTGAATTCCAGTCCAACAATTATTTAGTGACTTGTAGCCTCCTTATTCTTTGACTTGTGGCCCCCTTATTTAGTGACTTGTGGCCTCCTTATTTAGTGACTTGCGGCCTCCTGCTTTCCCACCGGACGTGTTTTATTATTTTTTTGCAAAGCTCATGACATATATTTTGTCTGATGTGTGTGCATGCATCAGTTGGGTCAGTTAACACTTAAAACACTGGGCAGAATTCTACCAAATTACACAGAAATCATCCTTGGATGATACAGAAACATATTTTGGATACAAGTAAATATTATTTGTCTACATTGTTGGTTTAACCTGCTAAATGATCTAACATCTGCGAAAACACACAGTAAAGGTTCTGCTCAGTGTCAAGTTTTGAATTTTAGAAAAATTATCGAAGTACAAATTTGCTTCCTGTAGTTGTCTGCCACTAAAAAACAACACCAACTGCTTGTAGATAGACTTTTCAATTTCACTTGGTACATTTTGAGCATTCTTGTTTTACTGTCGCCAGTTATACATGTTATTTCTCTACTAAAATTGTGAATCACAATAAACCCAAGCCGTTGCTTGTTTTTGTAGCAATATTGTACCATTTATCTTTTACAAATTAAAAAAAACAACAAATACACTTTTATTTTGCAATTTGTACAACTTCATTTCTCTCTTGGTATAAAAAACAATTATGAAATGTTTATATCGAATGTTTGTTATAATTGGCCATGATGACTTTGATGAGGTGCACCTATACATGTACTTAGTGTTTTATCTAGACCTAATCAGCATGGCACCGTGCCACGTCCCTTTATTGATCCGCCACGCTGACCTTTTAAAAGGCATTTAGCGCCCCTTTCCCTCTTGTCTATCGACTGTATTGCCCTTTATGAGGACCCTTAGTGATGGCATTTTATGGTATATTATTCAGTGACCAACTGATAAAATCAGTCACTCCAGATACAATAAAACATGATAGTTTTGTTTTTAAAATGTGAGTAAATTGTCTGCTTTTAACAGCCTCATTTTCATATGCAGTTTCTAACATGTTTTTCTTTCGTCAATATTTATGATAAACATGATGGACAGAATGCATATTAATGTAAACTCAATGTGGTCTTTAATCACTAATTATGAAAAAAATACATGTGTATTATACAATATTTCTTCCAACCATTTCAATTAGAATTGCAATGTTTGTTTTAAACCAAATTTTTCGTTTCCGCACTCTAACTTGAGAACGGATTGAGCTATTGTAATGAAACTTTATACATAGATACCTTATACCGAGGCCTCGCGTAGGATTGCATATGGGATGGGTGGGAACAAGGTCAAGGTCACACTAAAAATATATAAACGGTTTCTCCTCAATAACTTGAAAACGCATTGAGATATTTTAGTGAAACTTCATACATAGAGACCTTATATCGAGACCTTGCTTGGGATTGCATATGGTGTGGGTTGGGTCATGGTCAAGGTCACCGTTCCTAAAAAAATAATAACAATTTCCGCTCAATAACTTGAGAACGCATTGAGATATTTTAATGAAACTTCATACATAGATACCTTATATCGAGACCATGCTTGGAATTGCATATGGGGTGGGTGGGGTCCAGGTCACTGTTACTAAAAATAGAAAAACAGTTTCCGCTCAATTACTTGAGAATGCGTTGAGATATTTTAATGAAACTTCGTACCTAGATACCTTATATCTAGACCTTGCTTTGGATTGCATATAGGGTGGATGGGGTCAGGATCAAGGTCACCGTTACTAAAAAAGAAAAATGGTTTGCTAAAAAAATTGAGAACACATTGAGATATTTTAATGAAACTTTATATGTAGATACCTTATATCTAAACCTCTCTTGTGATTGCATATGGAATCGGTGGGTCAGGGTCACCGTTACTAAAAATAGACAGTTTCCGCTCTATACCTAGAGAATGAATGGAGATATTTTAATGAACATTTATATGTAGATACCTTATATCTAGACCTCGCTTGCAATTGCATATGGGGTGGGTGGGGTCAATGTCAAAGTCACCATTACTAAAAATAAAGAAACGGTTTCCACTCAGTAATTTGCTAACAAAATTTAGATTATAGCAGAAACTTCATATGTAGATATTGAGACCTTGCTTTGGATTGCAATATCAAGGTCACTATTTCCTAGCCATAGGTTTATGACCTTCACCTTGCACCCAGAACTTTCTTTCATTATTGTATGCACCTTGCACCCAGAACTTTCTTTCATTATTGTTATGGCTTTTTTTCATTTCGTTTGAAAAATTTGGTTTAATGGAATTTCCACGTTTCTTGTCTTAATTTTCTATCTTGAATTAAGCTTTTCATCATTAATCAAAATATTGGCAGCAATGTCATCATCAAATGCAACAACATATAAACCATAAAAGTAAAAATACAAATATTTTCTACAATACAAAAGGTGAAAAATAATACCAGGGTATAAGTATTTTACTATTAATAAGTATGATTTTGACTCGCCCATTAATAGTTTTAGTTTGACAATTGTCAAAAAGTTTTCATGTAATTCCAATTTGCACATATACTTGTGAATAATAAATAAATTATGAGATCTTTGCAATAATATAACTTGATAATATTACGAAGTGATAATAATGGAAAATGAATTTTATTAATTTTTTTACTTAAAAAACAGCATCAAACAGATAAAATAAATCAGTAATTTCAAATGTAATAAGTGGTTTGAAATATTACTTCAGGAAACAAAAACTAATGTGCCCTATTTAGCAGTGTCACTGCGCACAAAGTCAAGCGTCATGCCCATCAGCCTTTCTAGATTTAACACTACCATAGTATTATTGATCAGTAAGCATGAACGTGTCTTTCAATTTCAGGTATTTGGTTTGCTCAAGCCTCGGTCTAGAATAACTAGATGTTTCACTTCTGAACTCCGAAGGCAATATTCACTTTGATTTTAACTCGGTTATTATTATGCGGTAGGAAGTGCCGTTTTGAATATCATGAATGTTTCCCAAATGCATCAATCATTTAATAAAATGTTTAAAACAAATTAAGAAAAGTCGGGTAATTCACAGCTTTCAGTGTATGATCAAATTTTGAGACTAAGAATCGTGGAAGAAAGTAGTCCACTATGCAGCTTTCTGAGTCATTGATAAATGGTTTAATTGGGTCATGAGCCAAGTAGAATCATGGACCTATTATATAATCCTTACAATATTCATTTTGCGTATTGTCGATGCCAGGTAAGGTGTTTATGTGTGGTGTTTAAATATGTATAACTTCATTTTACCATAAATTATTTTTTGGAAAGAACATATTATCGTGTTTGCTGGTTTTGGCTTCTAAAACAGAACTTAAATTCAGTGATTTTTATTTTCTTCACATAAGAACACTGAACGAGCTATAAGCGCAACTACCATATTTTACCAATAAAACATTTGTAAGTTTATAACCACTGTATTTAAGGTGACATATGATATGGCGTACCTCGCTAATTGCCCAGATTGTCCATGATAATGCGTCGGGGTTTTAATGTTAAGTTATTATATGGTCATTTAGGTGACTCCTTACAATTTGATTTTATTTACTGGTTCTAATATACAATTTTAATATTATTATAGTTTCAATATATTTGCAAAACATTCTGCAAAACACACCAGAACGGGTCTATTGTACTAAGTTATTTGGACGAGTCGATAAGATCCATCCGACGCTATGATATTGAACAGTGCACTAACATCTTCAATAAATACCAGCACAAACAAATGGTATAACAGTCATTGAATTTTATTCTTGATTGCTAATATTCAAAACTGTAGACAGATTTTTGTTTAGACACAATCTCAATAAACCTTTTGAATCTGTTCTGTTTAATTTAAACTTGTGTTGCTATTAACATTTGAATATAGTGAGTTCTACTCAATGTTATGCAATAGCGAATAACTGCAGTGCCTTTAGCGCTTTGATTCTAATCTTGCATCGGTGTATATTTTGTTGATACTGGCTATATTAAATTTTTGAAGTTTTAGTTCTAAGTACTAGTATTGGAATTAGTAGAAATGTAAAGTTAAAGTGCTCAAAATATAACCACTGGTTAAGAAACTCGTGGGTAAATCATTTCATATCTCCTGCAAATGACTTTAGGACATTATATCAGAATGTGAAAGGGAGGAACTTAAAGAGAGACTGTACGGTTTTGTAAGAAAATTGTTGCATAAAACCATCAGTCTATTCTGATGATGTCACTATATTTTTAGAATAATATTACACTAAATGTTCAGAATAACTCTTGTTTAGATTGCATATTAAGAGAGAAATATAAAACTTAAATAATACTTTTTGTGCAACAAACTAGTATACATGTATATACAGTATCTTGAAGAGTCAGATCGTTGGCACATGTGCAGTTCTTATTTTCTAATGTAAATCCAAATATAGCTGTAGGATAAATGGTTTGTATTGACAGAAGATATATAGTTTCATTGTTCAAAAAATAAAATAGTTTCATTGTTCAAAAAATAAAATAGTTTTTGTTGATATTGACAGTTTTTTATGTTATATGAAACGTTCTTGTTAGTGGGTAAAGAAAGAGACCCAAAATAAATTTAAAAATCAGAAAGCCCCTCTTTAAATCGGAATGAGAAAGCAATTGTTAACTCACTGAAGCTTAACCACAGATCTATTAACACATTCAAAATGAATTGTTCGCATAACAGTTTGACACAATGAAACCAGTGCTACTTTGATCCTTTCAATGGAAAACAAATGCCAACAACTGTAGTTGAAATAATATGCCAAAAAACAACTTAGTTTTAAAACAGATAAGTGGAATGTGATCCGTCTTAAAACAATGTCAAAATGTTTAAATCGAAATTCCATTATAATTGGTCAGGATTACTGTTATTATATGTTATTATTTTTGACTGTACTGT